>OU343222.1:224968057-225065014 GCA_910596185.1 Chrysanthemum makinoi | reverse complement strand
GGGTCAACCCACCATCATCTCCCAATGATTATACTTCCATAGATGGGTCTCAAAACACTGAAGAGATGAGGGAGATATGGCTTCCGGAAAGTAAGTTACGGATAACTATGCTGACAAGGAGCTTTTTGAGAATAAAGAAAGATTATGAAGCTCAAGTTGCATTAACTGGAAAAGTTGAACAACAAGCTTAGAAGATTGAAGAACTTTGTATATTATTAGTTCAACATCACAGACAGGGTCAAATCTCGAAGTTAAGAGAGGAAAGAAGTTTAAGAAGGCTTCAAAGGGCAAGAAGGTTCATACACCATTCCAATTGGGGAGGATACCGAGCAAGAAAATTTGAATAGTTAAAATTTTGAAGAACCGTGATGTCAAAACTTATAAAGATGATGAACCTCAAAGTAATCGAGCCCAAAGAATCGGGATGCTCAGTTAATATTCAAAGTAATCGAGCCTACCGAGCCCCGGTATCGGTTTACAAGAGTATGATGATCAAGGTGTGGTGATCAATAGTCGCTTCTTCAAGGAACCTTTAGACAAGAGCTCATTACACCAAGGACCCTAAATTTTGAAAAAGAAGCTGGTCCTTCAACAAATTTTACAAGAAGAGGAAGCCGATATGCCTAAAGGAACACACCGCTAGTGATGATGAGACCGTTGCTCTAAATTGCAAAACATGTCAAGACCAAGAGGTATTAGTATTCAGTGCCGAACAACAACAACCTCAAGTTCTACAATCTTCTAACCCGCGATGCAAAGGATAAAGGAAAAGGTAAACCGTAGAAACAAAAAAAGAAGCTTAATTTGGCGAATTAAGAGCTATTGAAGTGGCTAAGAATGAAGAAAGTGCTAGGAAGCTACAAGTTGAATTAGATGTCAAGTTGCTATACCAGAAAAGCCATCTCTATACCTAGACGAATCTGAGTATTGCTAAAGAAAAGAACGCTATGATGGCTTATCTAAAGGGTGGGGAGGATATGTGTCCAAGATAAATGAAGTATATAGAGATGAAAGACCTATATGATGATGTAAGAGAAGCTTATCAAAAGGAAGTGGCTAGTATTATTCCTTTTGATGATGAAAAACAGAATGAGGATGCACGAAAAAGGAGCTTAAAGAGAAGAGAACAACCGTGATGAACGACCATCAAAGAAGATACAATTAAGAACATATACAGATTGATGTGCCGAGGAATTACTTAAGAGTTGTAGATTTTGAGCATCCTAAGTCTAAAGAAGCAAGCAGCTTAAGAAGTCTAAGATGTCTACATTTGAAGTTGTAGAATCAAAGGAAGGAGATTACCTTATGTTCCATAGAGAGGATGAAAGTTTTAGAGTATTTAATCGCTATGGGATATATACACATGATAGAGAGAGGATCTGTTTCACCTATATCAACTAGTGCAAGAGTATTTTGAGCATATTCCTTCAACTAGAATTGGCTTAGTCTTGCTGGGAGATCTTATAACTATCTGGGAGACAGAAGAAACAAGCACTGATACAATCTAGAATAACCAAGAAGTTTGGGAGATTACAAGCTGGAGATTCTTTGAAGAATCAAGAGTGCATGTTTTAGAGTTAGAAGATGGGACAATGATTCACATGCAGCGTAAAAGAAGATATCCACTTACAAGAGATCTTATGAGAAGAATGCTAGATCATGGTATAGAGTCGAAGAGGAGAATGAAACAGCCCTTATGGTCATTGAATTGTTTATCAAATGGACAATTATGGCTGATGATGATGCATAAATACTGGTATGGTTCTTAATTATATAAATTTTTGAAAAATAGGTACTTTATTCTTTGATACTGACAAACAAGCATTCTTTATCCATAGTACCGCTTGTAGCACAAAACCAGTAAAAGTCTTTTTAATAGAAAATAAGCAATTTTTGTTAAAGTGCAAAATATTTTGAAACAAAATTTAACAAAGAACAAATGGATTTTGAGATGGTTTCACTTGGTAAAAGTGCTTTGCACTAACACAACAAAGGTTATCACCCACCATGTCTAAAGGATCTAATCCATGAGCAAACGGCTCTTGTAAAGATATCTCAAATCCGTTGATGGTTGACAACTTGCTAATAAGTTGTATGGTACTCAACTCACCATATCTTAATAGTGAAGAGTTGGCTAGCCCACAAGAAAAATGGCTTGTGGTAAAGGCCGTGGAAAAACCATTTATATGGTAATTAGTTCACCATGGTTGCAAGAACTAACTAGTCCAAAAGGGTACGGATTTTGGTAAAGACTTAACAAAACCGTTGATAGCTGATGATTTGCTAAAAATCATATGGTTATCAATGTACCATGGTTTTACACATCTAAACATTGGCTACTCTAGAGTTAATGGCTTTGGTAAAGAGACATCAAAATCCATTAAATTTTCAATGATTCACCTCTCACAGGAGTTAACACACTTGTAAGTGATGAGAATAGTCTCAAACTTTATGATCGATGTACAATTTGCCATATGTTCTTGAGAATCAAAAGAAGGTTGTGATAATGATTGCTGAAAAGGATTGCTTATAAAGACTACTTTGATGATGATAATAAGCAACAGAGTACAAGACAAATCTGATGATAAAGAAACAATCTTTTCTTGAAGACAAAGATGTTAAAGATAAAGATACAAAGGAACTTGAAATCAAGCAAGTAGAATTCAAGTTAGGGGAGGATTGTTGAGATATAAAAGACAAAAGTAATCAAGAAAGTCAAAGTACTGAAGAAAGTCAAAATACTGCTTAATGAAAGTCAAAGTAATCGCCGTGTCAAAATTCCAAAAGCTAAAGAACCTGCTATATCGCTATGGAAAGCTTTGTAATTCTAGAATATTCTTAGTTTTAGTATTACTTGTCGCACAAGGATTGTATGTAAACCGACTAGGTACTCCTTATGCCTATAAAAGGACCCCTAGATTGGCATTAGATAAACGCAATATTAGAGAATATTAGAGATACGACTTACATGCAAGTTCGATATTAGAGTTATTTGGGTTGTTAGTGAATTGTATCAAGGTGTTCAAAGTTTTAATATAATCGTTGAAGTTTAAAGTTATTCTTCTTAGCTTTATTAAAGTAGTCGTGATACTTATAGAGTAATATCGTTGTTTCATTGTTAGTAACTTAGGATTTATCCGAGGTTGCTAAGCCCTTACAAGCTACATAGTTAGTTTGGTCAGAGTATATCGATCCAACAGAAAGTGTATCCAAGGCTTCCGCATCAAGCTCCCCGAATGTAGAAAAAGCAAATGGGACAAACTTTTAGCCATTTTCTTCACATTTGGACATATATTTTTTTCCTTCTCCACAGCGTTATGTAAGGCTACCCCTGGAGCCCACAAATTTGCATCAATGCGCAAAGGGAGATCCCAAAGGAAATCCAAACATGTGTCCTTACCTTGGATCCAGTTGAATAATAGCAAGACTGTCGGGCGTAACTCTTTCCCATCCCTCGAAAGAAACCCCATTGGGGATTCCTTTTTCACCACAATCCCAACCTTGGAGCATATGTCGACAAGAATATCGCGCACCAAGTTATGTCTAAATTTCACCCCCACTTCACTAGAACAATGAATTGCATTGTCTCCCCATTGGTCCATATGATGTTTGCAGCTCGGACAAAGACTACCTTCAGAAAACATAGGTATCGAAGCCTATAAACACACAATCAACGAATTGGCGATGATTCATCCTTTGGCCTAACCCATCAATAGATATAGTAAATAGGAAATCTTGTGCATGTGGAGCCCGGGTACAACTGAGGATAGCCACTTGCCTTGGACTTAACGAATACTTGGAAACAAGATCTTTCTCTATGTGACAATTCGTATTTTCAGGTCATATTTCAAAACATTACTCATGCTTCATCATTTATCATTTATCAGAACTAGATTTCATCAAATTCACGAATCGTAATGGTTTAGCTGTGAATTCATGAACTATCATTAAGGACATTTCATATGGACTAAGTTTAGTCTACATATCATTATCATCATTATCATCATATTAGTTCATGCATGGTTTTGCATTTTTACATTAACCGTATAATTTCATATTAAATAAATGTTATCGCGTAATTAATTATTTTGAACAATTGATTCATACTTTCAAAAATTATTCCAATATATTTTTATACTCATATTAAGTTTATAAAAATAATATTATGAGTTTACCCAGTGTTTTAAATTTATTTTGTATCTAAATTGTTATATTTATATAATTATGACGTTTTGCTTAAATACTACACGATAATTATTATTTCACTCAAATTTTGCAAGAAATGTATTTTTATAATTTTTATGACCTTAATATATTTTATCTTGACCCGTTAAAAGTTATTTTTATCTAACGCTACCCTAAATACTCAAATGTGTATTTAATTTACCACATATCCTCAAATTACTTACACTAAACTACTCTTGTACATATAAAAAAAAAAAAAAAAAAAAAAAACATAACAAAGTGGATGACTAACACCCCTTGTCGACACAAGGGGTGAGTCATGTATTAATTTGCAAAATATCTCTAGTAAAAGTCTTACACAATTAAAACTAAACACATTCATTCAATATCTCAAGGTGAAAAACCCATTTGCTTCCTCTCTTTCTCTCCAAAACCGGCAACCACATAGACCAAGGAGGATTTCATCCAAATTTTCAAGACAAGGTTTTTTTACACTCTAGTATCACTTGTTGTTAAGGTTTTGCAATAAAAACCTAAGGTGATTAGGAAAAATCCATTGTCCATAAATCTCATCAAGTTACTAGTAAGCATCCATATTCATGTGTTTATTTCATATTCATTGTTTTGATCATTTCATTTTACTTGAGAAAGCATGCAAGTCTCATGAGGTTTATACCACTTTTTACATTGATTTTAAGAGTTATATATATATTAGTCATCCTATAATTACTCCTTGTTATAAATCACTTTTGGTGATGTCTAGGAACCCATGACACCCTAAGAAGGTGTATGGTAGGATTAGAATAGCTTCGGAGTTGTTTTGAATGGGTTAGAATAGGTTTGGCGCGAGAAAAACTCATTTCGACAAGTTTGCAAAAGGGTCTATCCTTATTTTCGAAATCTGGAAAATCCGACAGTAGATAAAAATTTTTGGCCTAGATAATTAGAAAATAAACTTTAAAACGAACGCGGTCGCTTAACGGATTAAAACGAGCTATAACGAAGAAGTTATGAATTTTTCAAGTTGGCTTACTGAAAACTATAATTTTCTGGAAATTTCAGCAAGTTATATTTATTTTGTACGAGTCAAAAATGAAACTTAGGCGTTATAAATAATGTCGACTTATCAAAAATATACTAGTATACTTTGATACAAAGCTAAGGACCTATAAAACGTAGAAAACGGATTTGTAATGATCAAATTATACACGTTTACAAAAAGTGGTCGTAACTTCATTTTATAAGGAAATCTATTAATTTCTAATAGGCAAGTTTTACGGCAAAACAAGTGACCATGTTGAAGGTTGTTTTTAACATTGATGTAGAACTTTTTATAAAGTAATGTCTTCTAGTAAAAGTGAGTTTGCCAAGTATATTTTCCAAAATGTCCAACCGCTGTTTAGCGGAGTTGTAATGAATTAATTATGGCTACTCAAACATTTGCCGAAAACCATCCTTAAACTATATTTTGGGACACAAGTACCATACTTAACCTATATTTTTCTTTATGTTCGAGACCTCTAGGATGGAAACTCATGTACTAAAACTTTGAGATAATGATACAAACTTACCAAAACCATTGAGTACGTTTCTTAATACTCGATGTGCACCATTTTACTAACTAACTTTAGAGGCCGCTTTGTCACTTTCATGAATATTTCAACCATTATTTTACTAAAAAAGTTATAATTTCATAATAAATCACTAAATGATTATCATCGGATATCATTTCAACGTAAATACAAGTGGAGTAATTTAAAAATGGTCCAGACGTTAAAAGATTATATTTTTCGATTTAAAAGTATTATTTTCAAAAATTCATAAATGGTATAGATATCATCCGGATTGCATGCATAACATTACATCATAACTTATTACGTATCATATCATTCATAATAGGTCGACTTTTGAGATTCACGCTACATTTCGGTGTACACACTTTTGTCATCGCATCAATTCATCAAGTGAGTTTTCATAGCCCCGTTGTATAAATTTATACTTATTTTCAAACCTACGGGGGAGAATACATTGCACATCATTTTATTACGATACCAAGTATATCAAATTCATTACATTGCTTAAGTTACCTCATGCCAATTGAATGTCCCCATTATATAACATGAACCGTTAATTTCATAGAAGCGAGGGTGAGTGGATAGATCTATCGAGGGTGACTCCTCCATCCGGTTGGTGGATTCCAACTGGTTAAACGGATGCATTTCATTTAATATCATAATTTGAGTTGTTTGGAAACACCTGGGGCTTAACATCATAATCAGTCTAGTTTCTGTCATGGACTTATAGCAATTGTAACATTTTTATGTGGCATGTTTGTCATATATGGTCTATACTTGTGTGGTCGTATAAATTATTTTTCATAAACCTATGATTTCTCACCAACCTTTGTGTTGACCTTTTTAGCAATGTATTTTCGTGTAATTAAGACATTCGCATCATGGCACGAGTAAGGAACCCTCATAGTGTCGCGGCATCGACACATATCATTGTATATTATGGTTTTCTTTTCAAAACATCGTTTGGACTTGTAATAACCTTATATTTCCGCAAACTTTATCAACTTTTGGGACCTATCTTGTAACTCAGATGTTTTATATAAATATCAAACGATGTGTTTCTAAAACGAAACTTTAGGTCGTTCAATATAACTGTGATTGTGATGCTATGACAGTCAATCCTCTGGAATTCCATTCCGCACGCAAAACAGTAATTTGGGGGTGTGACAGATTAGTATCGAGCTTCATATAGAGAACTAGGTTGCATCATTGACCCTAGACTATAACTACATCATCATAGCATCTCATCATTTCATCATAAGTGCATGTTCACTTTACATACGGATTCATATACATTTTATTCGAGTTATTTACTTTTATTTTACATCGGTTGTCACGTAGATGTCTTCGATTCCGACACTATCCCTATATCATCTGACACGAACATGGAGGATGTCTCATCCGACACCAACATGAACGATGCCTTATCACACAATGTAGTTTTATCTTCTATTGGCTCTACTGCACTTACCACTTATAGTGACACACGAGACCGAACCCTTTGAGGAGGGCGAAGTCGCACCTACACCACTTGTTAGCCCTACACATAGCCCGATTCACCCACCACCCACTATTATCATCATCATCTTCATTATACTATCTTAGGGAGCCTATACCTACGTTGGACTTGCCGCTCAAAAGCTGCGTACGCTGACATCCCGCATCACCTCTCAGAGCCCGAACCACCAGCTAGGTTCGATAGGTGAGAGCTCAAAGGTCGCCACGCTAGACACCTTCCAATCGAGACACTAGGGAACGTATTGATAGCCAATGTGTTCAGATAGATGATTTAGGACAGCTTGGAGGAATTGTCATGGATCGAGTGGAGACCATTGAGGAGGAGGTTGAAGGCCTCGTGATAGGTAGAGTTTCGATAGATATGGCTCACCAGGGTTTAGAGTCTAGACAGCTAGAGAACCGGGGCATATTGTTGAGTTGAGGGGAGATGCCTGAGTTATATGACGAGCCGAGATGGCACAGACGAACTTCAGCCGCCTGTGAGTTGGCATTAGAACGTGAGAGCATGGTTACCACAATGGTCGATTAGCGAAGTTGAGGGGTTTGATTGCTAGTTTGGTTGCACGTGTTCGAGATCTACAGGATCGAAGTCATGAGCACCGTGAGGTGCCTAGTGTAGACTTTTATCATGTATAGTTTTTATTTACTATTATCCTAGTCACAAGGTGTGTGACATAGTTTAAAGAACTTGTTATATTTTGGTTGTTGTACAAACAAAATATCAAGTATTGACTCAACTATGTAGGAATGGTTTACTATCTATGATATGTCCATTCAAGGCCGAAATTTTAATGTATATTATCCATGTGTGTTGTGATTATATTTGTGATATTTTGTGGTTGTTCCGTTGTGATTTCATTTATATTATGCATCTTGTGGTTGTGGATATATATGTGTAATGTTTGTTTCTACTTGAAGTTCTCATAATTGTTTCATCTTATGGTTTTGAAGAACAATGGCGCCAAAGAAAGCCACACCTGAATTGACACAAGCTGCTATGCAGAAGTATGTGGATGATAGCATAGCCGAGGCATTAAGGACTGAGAGAGCATCGGTGGCGGCCGCCGCTGAGGCTGCGGCAACGCCGAGGCCGCTAGACATGCCGCTGCCGCCGCAGCATTGCGGAGGGTCCGGTTAGAAGTTAACGATAAGGATTTCAAAAGTGGAGATCCCACTAAGTTCAAGGGTATGAAGGGAAACTGCCATGGTTAGATGGTTCGAGAAAATGGAATCCGTGTTTTTGTTATGTAATTGCCCGGAGGATAGCAAGGTTAAGTTTGCTACGAGTACACAACTTGATGGGGCAATGTCGCGTGGAATTCGTATGCTCAACCAATGGGAATGGAAAATGCGCATAAGCTCACTTGGGAGCAATTCAAAAGGTTGATAACGAGGAAGTATTGTCCGCTGCACGGAGGTGAAGAAGTTGGAGACCGAATTTTATGAACTGGTAGCTATTGGGTATGATATTGATACTTATATTCGAAGGTTCCAAGAATTGGCCGTGTTATGCCCATCTATGGTTTCGATAATGAAAAGCTACCGAGGCTTTCATTGGGGACTCCCCGTGTTGTTCAAGGAGACGTGATTTCTTTTGATCCGCAAACGATTGAGGAATCTATTCGAGTGACTCAAAAGCTCATGCCGCAAGTAGTGAAGAGAAGCAACATCGCCAACACCAACCAAAACAACAATACCAACAACCGCTCAAATTTCAACAATAACCGAAACAATTACACCAACTATAACAACAATAATAACAACAAACGGAAGTGGGATAACAAAAGAGGTGGAAATGTCACTCAACAACCACCTAAGAGGCAAGAGGTTGCAAAGGCCTATGTTGCAGGTCCAAAGGAGAAAAAAGGTACACGGAATTTTGCCTAAGTGTGAGATGTGTTCTAGTCATCACAAGCCGGGACGTTGTCCTGAACCATGCGAGAATTGTAAGAAAGTAGGTCATCAAACTAGGGAATGCAAGATGTCACGACGGGAAAATCGAAACCACCAGTGACATGTTTTTGTTGGAGAAAGGGGACACTACAAGAGTGAGTGTCCAAAGGGAAGGAACCAAGGAAACAAGAATCAAGGAGGAATGGCACAAGGAAGAGCCTATGTCATAGGAGGTGGATAAGCTAGGGAGGACCCAATGTCGTTACGGTACGCTCTTATCAATAATCGTTATGCATCAGTTTTATTTGATTCGGGAGCCGATAAGAGTTTTGTGTCCACAATATTTGCACCTTTACTCAATATCAAACCAACCACATTAGACACATCATACAACATTGAATTAGCTAATGGTAACTTAATTAGCACCGAAACCATTGTCCGTGGTTGTACACTCAATTTTCTAAATCATCCCTTCAATATAGACCTTATGCCCGTAGAACTAGGTAGTTTTGACGTCATCATTGGTATGGATTGGTTATCCAAACATCGTGCAAGAATAATTTGTGATGAAAAAGTTGTTCATCTTCCTTACAACGGCGAAACTTTGATCATTATTGGGAACGAAGTGGAACTAGACTCGTGATATATCATGCATCAAAACGGAGAAGTACATAAAGAAAGGTTGTTATGGTTTCTTAGCACATATAACCGGTGAAGAATTCGAGGAGAAGCGACTTGAGGATGTACCGATTGCTAGAGAATTTCCTGAAGTCTTTCCCGAAGACTTGCCGACTCCCACCGCACGCCAAGTAGAATTTCATATTGACTTAGTGCCCGAGCGCCGCACTATTGCGCGAGCACCTTACCGATTAGCACCATCGAATGCAAGAGTTGTCTAACCGGGCAAGAACTTTAGACAAAGGATTCATTAGGCCGAGTTCCTCACCTTGGGGAGCACCGGTCTTGTTTGTGAAGAAGAAGATGGATCTTTCGAATGTATAGATTATAGAGAGTGAACAAGTTAACGGTGAAGAATCGCTACCCACTCCCCGACCGACGAATTTGTTCGACGCCAAGGCTCTAGTATCTATTCAAAGATTGACCTAAGGTCAAGTTATCATCAACTTAGAGTGTGGGAGGAGGATATTCCAAAACTTAGAACACGTTATGGACATTATGAGTTTCAAGTAATGCCGTTCGGATTAACTAATGCACCTGCAGTATTCATGGATCTCATTAATAGGGTATGCAAAACCGATTTGGACAAGTTTGTTATAGTATTCATCGACGACATATTGATTTACTCAAAGAGCAAAGAAGAGCACAAAGGGCATTTGAGAACGATTTTAGGACTACTCAAGAATGAGAAGTTGTATGCCAAATTGTCGAAGTGTGATTTTGGAATCGCAAAGTACAATTTCTTGGTCATGTCATTGATAGTCAAGGATTACAAGTAGACCCCGCAAAGATTGAAGCCGTAAAATATTGGGCTACTCCAATAAATCCTACGAAACCGACAATTTCTAGGACTCTCGCCGTATTACCAAGATTCATCAAGGTTTTTCAAAGATAGCTAAAGCTTTGACCAAGTTGACACAGTAAAAACAAGAGGTACGTGAATGGGGAAAGAAACAAGAAACTGCCGCTTGTTGAAGAAAAGTTTGTAAAGGCGCCAATTTTGGCACTGCCCGAAGGAATTGAGAACTTCGTTGTATACTACGATGCTTCACATAAAGGGCTTGGATTAATGCAAAACGAGAAGGTGATAGCTTATGCTTCTCGACAACTTAAGGTTCATGAGAAGAATTACACCACACATGATCTTGAGTTGGGGCCGTAGTTTTTGCACTTAAGATTTGGAGACACTACCTTTACGTACAAAGTGCAAGTGTTTACGACCACAAGAGTTTGCAATATGTTCTTGATCGGGAACTTAACATGAGGCAACGTCGTTGGTTGGAATTACTCAACATTATGATTTTGAAATCAAGTATCATCCCGAAAAGCCAATGTTGTGGCTGATGCTCTTAGCCGGAAAGAAAGACCCAAACCTTTAAGAGTTCGATCATTAGGAATGACGATCAGTTCACCTTTAACATCAAGAATACTGAGGCACAAATCGAGGCACTTAAGGAGGAAAACCGACCAAGTGAAAATCTTTATGGTATGCCTGAAAATGCAAATGGCTTTGTAGAGAGCGATGGAGTATTATGCTTCAAGGAAAGAATGTGGGTACCATTTTATGGCGGATATTTGAGAATGCATGAGTCGCATAAGTCAAAGTATTCTATTCACCCTGTGATCTGATAAGATGTAATGATCTCAAGAAACTTTATTGGTGCTAACATGAAAGCGGAGATTGCTACGCACGTGAGCAAATGTCTTACTTGTTCTAAGGTAAAAGTCAATATCGAACCTTCGTGGATTACCCAACAACCGAAATTACCCAATGGAAATGGAACGCATTACGATGGACTTTGTCACTAAACTTCCAAAGACATCGGGTTACGATGCTATATGGGTAATCGTCGATCGCCTTACCAAATCTCATTTCATACCAATTAGAGAGACTTATTCCATGGAACAACTTACTAGACTTTATGTCAAGGAAATAGTCTCAAGGCATGGAGCACCAATTTCCATCATTTCCGACAGAGATAGTCGATTCACTTCAAACTTCTAGAAATCATTACAAGATTCATTTGGAACCAAATTGGAGATGAGCACAACATATCATCCACAAACCGATGGTCAAAGTGAAAGGACAATTCAAACATTGGAAGATATGTTGAGAGCATGTGTGATTGATTTTGGAAATGGTTGGGCTAACCATTTGCCATTAATCGAATTCTTGTACAACAATAGTTATCACCACCAAAAGCGGCACCATTTGAAGCACTCTATGGTCGAAAATGCCGATCACCTGTTTGTTGGGCCGAGGTTGGAGACGCACAACTCATGGTCCGAAATGGTACGAAACAACGAAAAGATAGTCCAAATCCGAGATAGACTCGAACTGCCAGAGTCGACAGAAAAGTTACGCAGATGTTAGACGCAAACCGTTAGAATTTCAAGTCGGCAACAAAGTGATGTTGAAAGTATCGCCTTGGAAAGGCGTGGTACGATTTGGAAAACGCTGAAGTTGAACCCGAGGTACATTGGGCCATTCAAAATTTTGAGCAGAGTCGACCCTGTAGCTTATCGACTTGATCTTCCGACAGAACTTGGTCATGTACACAACACTTTCACGCTTCAAACCTGAAGAAATGTCTTTCAGACGAATCACTCGTTATTCCATTGGAAGAAATTCAACTTGACGACAAACTAAATTTCGTGGAGGAACTCAGAGAAATCATGGACCGCGAGGTCAAGCAGTTGAAACAGAGTCGTATTCCTATTGTGAACGTTCACTGGAATTCTCGAAGAGGTCCCGAGTTTACTTGGGAACGGGAAGACCAGATACGCCTCAAATATCCTCATCTTTTCACCAACAACACCGTAGGACCTAACAAGGACTGAATTCGTGGACTCAATTCCTTTTGGATGGGCTTAATGTGACAATTGCATTTTCGTGTCATATTTCAAAACATTACTCATGCTTCATTATTTATCATTTATCGTAAACTAGATTTACGAGCATCAAATTCACGTAACCGTAATGGTTTAGCTGTGAATTCATGAACTATCATTAAGGACATTTCATATGGACTAAGTTTAGTCTACATATCATTATCATCATTATCATCATATTAGTTCATGCATGGTTTTGCATTTTTACATTAACCGTATAATTTCATATTAAATAAATGTTATCGCGTAATTAATTATTTTGAACAATTGATTCATTACTTTCAAAAATTATTCCAATATATTTTTATACTCATATTAAGTTTATAAAAATAATATTATGAGTTTACCCTGTGTTTTAAATTTATTTTGTATCTAAATTGTTATATTTATATAATTTAACGCTTTGCTTAAATACTACACGATAATTATTATTTCACTCAAATTTTGCAAGAAATGTATTTTTATAATTTTTATGACCTTAATATATTTTATCTTGACCCGTTAAAAGTTATTTTTATCTAACGCTACCCTAAATACTCAAATGTGTATTTAATTTACCACATATCCTCAAATTACTTACACTAAACTACTCTTGTACATAAATAATAATAAAAAAACATAACAAAGTGGATGACTAACACCCCTTGTCGACACAAGGGGTGAGTCATGTATTAATTTGCAAAATATCTCTAGTAAAAGTCTTACACAATTAAAACTAAACACATTCATTCAATATCTCAAGGTGAAAAACCCATTTGCTTCCTCTCTTTCTCTCCAAAACCGGAAACCACATAGACCAAGGAGGATTTCATCCAAATTTTCAAGACAAGGTTTTTTTACACTCTAGTATCACTTGTTGTTAAGGTTTTGCAATAAAAACCTAAGGTGATTAGGAAAAATCCATTGTCCATAAACCTCATCAAGTTACTAGTAAGCATCCATATTCATGTGTTTATTTCATATTCATTGTTTTGATCATTTCATTTTACTTGAGAAAGCATGCAAGTCTCATGAGGTTTATACCACTTTTTACATTGATTTTAAGAGTTATATATATATTAGTCATCCTATAATTACTCCTTGTTATAAATCACTTTTGGTGATGTCTAGGAACCCATGACACCCTAAGAAGGTGTATGGTAGGATTAGAATAGCTTCGGAGTTGTTTTGAATGGGTTAGAATAGGTTTGGCGCGAGAAAACTCATTTCGACAAGTTTGCAAAAGGGTCTGTCCTTATTTTCGAAATCTGGAAAATCCGACAGTAGATAAAAATTTGTGGCCTAGATAATTAGAAAATAAACTTTAAACGAAAACGCGGGCCGCTTGAACGGATTAAAACGGAGCTATAACGAAGAAGTTATAAAATTCAATTTGCGGACGAAAACTATAATTTTCTGGAAATTTCAGCAAGTTATATTTATTTTGTAATGAGTCAAAATGAAACTTAGGCGTTATAAATAATGTCGACTTATCAAAAATATACTAGTATACTTTGATACAAAGCTAAGGACCTATAAAACGTAGAAAACGGATTTGTAATGATCAAATTATACACGTTTACAAAAAGTGGTCGTAACTTCATTTTATAAGGAAAACTATTAATTTCTAATAGGCAAGTTTTACTGCGCAAAACAAGTGACCATGTTGAAGGTTGTTTTAACATTGATGTAGAACTTTTATAAAGTAATGTCTTTTAGTAAAAGTGAGTTTGCCAAGTATATTTTCCAAAATGTCCGACCGCTTGTTTAGCGGAGTTGTAATGAATTAATTATGGCTACTCAAACATTTGCCAAAAACCATCCTTAAACTATATTTTGGGACACAAGTACCATACTTAACCTCTATTTTTCTTTATGTTCGAGACCTCTAGGATGAAAACTCATGTACTAAAACTTTGAGATAATGATACAAACTTACCAAAACCATTGAGTACGTTTCTTAATACTCGATGTGCACCATTTTACGACTAACTTTTAGAGGCCGTTTTGTCACTTTCATGAATATTTCAACGACATTATTTTACGACGAAAAGTTATAATTTCATAATAAATCACTAAATGATTATCGTCGGATATCATTTCAACGTAAATACAAGTGGAGTAATTTAAAAATGGTCAAGACGTTAAAAGATTATATTTTCGACGAAAAGTATTATTTTCAAAAATTCATAAGTGGTATAGATATCATCCGGATTGCATGCATAACATTACATCATAACTTAATGCGTATCATATCATTCATAATAGGTCAGTTTTGAGATTCACGCTACATTTCGGTGTACACACTTTTGTCATCGCATCAATTCATCAAGTGAGTTTTCATAGCCCCGTTGTATACGTTTATACTTATTTTCAAACCTACGGGGAGAATACATTGCACATCATTTTTATTATGATACCAAGTATATCAAATTCATTACATTGCTTAAGTTACCTCATGCCAATTGAATGTCCCCATTATATAACATGAACCGTTAATTTCATAGAAGCGATGGTGAGTGGATAGATCTATCGAGGGTGACTCCTCCATCCGGGTTGGTGGATTCCAACTGGTTAAACGGATGCATTTCATTTAATATCATTATTTAATTTGGCTAGCTTAACATCATAATCAGCCTAGTTTCGGTGTCATGGACTTATAGCAATTGTAACATTTTTATGTGGCATGTTTGTCATATATGGTCTATACTTGTGTGGTCGTATAAATTATTTTTCATAAACCTATGATTTCTCACCAACCTTTGTGTTGACCGTTTTAGCAATGTATTTTCAGGTAATTAAGACATTCGCATCATGGCACGATTAAGGAACCTCATAGTGTCGCGGCGTCGACACATATCATTGTATATTATGGTTTTCTTTTCAAAACATCGTTTGGACTTGTAATAACCTTATGTTTCCGCAAACTTTATCAACTTTTGGGACCTATCTTGTAACTCTGTATGTTTTATATAAATATCAAACGATGTGTTTCTAAAACGACACTTTAGGTCGTTCAATATAACTGTGATTGTGATGCTATGACAGTCAATCCCCAGGAATTCCATTCCGCTGCAAAACAGGTAATTTGGGGGTGTGACACTCTATGACACCAAAGTAACACTTTGCCAAGGTTATCATCATATGGGGGGCAGGAGCGTTAGAGGCGACAAAGAGCATGTCTATGTTACAAGCACTGTTAAAAGTATCAAGAGCATGCTGAAACGAAGGACCATAAGAATTAATACCCGTTTTTACCAGAATCTGGTCTTGCATATCATTAGTTTGTAAACGAGAGGCGAGGAAAGCATATTGGATAATGCGCCACGGCCCTATGCCCATCCAAAATGTCCTGTCCCGATGCTCACCAAATTTGATCTTCTCCAAGTAAGCCCTTAACATCTGATTAAACCGGACTTGGGCCTCTCGCACGTACAAAGGGGAACATATCCTCAAAGCATAAGATAATTTCGCAACCCCGACACAATTACGGAGAAAAAGGAGCTCACATTGGGGGTCATTAAGTTTAAGAATAGCTTCCATTAGCAAAATAGTTTTAGAAACCCTTTTGGAAGCCAGCTCCTGACAAAAGCTTTCATCCAAACTAACTGAACCACCAAGTAGTTTGACGCCATCCACTGGACGAGAGATATTTATAGGAAAAACACCCTCCACCATGCTTCTGGGGTCCTCCATAGGCCAGAAAATTTCAGTCTTATCAACATTTAAAAACAAACCCCGTGCCGGACCATCAGTCAAAATAATGTCAAGCACCTTGGCCACCACGAGAGTATCTCCCACTATAGTGCCATCGTCAAGATACCAAGCCTGAAGAGTGAGCTCACATGACCTGTTAATAGCATGAATAAGGGGGTGTAAAACGAGGGCGAACAACAATGGGCCTAACGGGTCCCCTTGTTGCACCCCTTGACAAGACCAATGGATAGAATCATCGAAATAAAGTCTTGCAGACCTGGCATAGCAAAACTCAACCCAAGGAGCAATAGAAGGACATCTTATTCTGGACTCCTAGAGAAGGACGCTCCTATCAACCAGATTGAAAGCGTTCTGAAAATCCACCAATAGCATAGACAACCCAACATTGTGACCCTTAGCCTCGACAAGCCGATTCACCGAATGAAGAATAGCCTCACAACCACCCGGAACACCGACCCCAAACTGAAAGTCCTGCAAATAGGTATTCATAGAGTTGCCAATCGAAGAGGAAGAAACCTTTGATACAAGCCTACGCCATATCGTGTCGACAGCAATAGGGCGGATACCTCCACCCGGCTTAACCAAAGGAGTCAAGGGAGCACTGGCAATATATTACCCTAATGTAGCAGGGCACTTTCCACCAAGGAACAGGTTGACGAACCCAGTGATGGAGCCTAGCAGGTCATCAGCAATAGCGGACGCAGCCCCTCCTAAGATATCCATTAAATGTTGTGCTCTGAGCTCATCCCGCCCACACGATGTCCCTTTTGGGAAACTGCAGATCCTATTCAGCACCAAATCCTTATCCACAATAAGTGCATCTTCACCTAGAGGAGACGATGACAAAATTGGGGGTGGGGCCTGGGATGTTTGGCCTCTAGCTCATGCACGGTGCCAGATATAGAGGGGGCGACACCAGATGATGTAAGCACCTTAATGGAGCGGTAAAGTGTCCGTCCCCAAGTTTATGCTTACATTGAGCCAGGTTAGCAAAGATCAAGATCTTTGGGTTTCGTCATCCTCCCGAGGGACGAAGTTAGGGCTGAGCAATCCCGACCGACGCCCGACTCCGACTGACAACGACCGACATAAACCGACCTTAACCTGCCTGACTCGGATGGGTTTTCACCTTTGTCGGGATTCGGCGGGTCGGGAGTCGGATTGTTTCGATACACAAAGAAAACCATACAAATCGGTTTTCGGCACTCGGTTCGATTCGGATTACCCAACTAGAATCGGGTCGGGATTCGGTTAGAATTTTCGACTTTGTCGGTTTCGGGATGAGTCGGGATCGGGTCGGGACGAGTCGGTTTCGGCCCGATGCTCAGCCCTAGACGAAGTGGCCTTAGATAAGCGTTCCATTACCAGTGCAATCCTGTCTGTAGGGTCTTTCCAACAGAGAATAGCTCGAGAGATGCATTCAAGCTGACACTGTTCCCGCTCTCCTGAACGTCGTTGGGCTCTATTAGCTGGCACGAAGGTGGTCAAAATACAACATGGCAAGATGAGGAGTTGCACCCATACTGATAAATCCCCCGGGCACGCAAGGACCTTGTCTAGAGCATTATGAAAAATCTTAGCGAACCCAAGACGTAGCCTAGGGGGATGTATTTAACCGTACGTAACTTCTTTAAGAAAACCCAGCCTAGTAGGTTGATGTCAAATAAAACAGTCCCACCCTCCTGCGAAGTTACCGAAAGATCAACCCCTCCACCAATATCACCTGTAGTAATAGCGACCATAGCGCCATTCACAGCATCCAATACTGGTATGGGAGGCGCAGTGATGCCATAGATCGCAACTTCATGAAAACTAGGTGCTAGAAGCACTTCCCCATCGGCATGTTTACAATTTTTACAAAAAGTGTGGGTGCAAAAACACATCCCACAAAGCCAAACACCCGCTGCATGAAGGGCCTGGTCAAGCGAGGAGAATAAGGAAAAATCCTTTGTAACCCGATCCTTGTATGAAGCTTTTAAACCATCCATTTTGAAATGACGCGTATTCAAATGGTCAATAAAATAGTTCTTAGTGAGCCCTTTGCCATTTCCCCCGCTGCATCCTTCACAACCTTGTAACGGACAGGAAATCCGAGATGCCTCGCGACTAGCCATGAAAAGCAATCCAAGATATGATTGAAACTTAAAAAAAAAAAAAACTACGAATAAACCAACTTTTAAAACTACGAATAAACCAACTTCCAAAATATGTTAACTCAAAAATGCATGAACATGGGTCTTTTTTTTTAAACTACGAATAAACCAACTTCCAAAATATGTTAACTCAAAAATGCATGAACATGGGTCGCGCATCCAACATATGTATAGTATATCAAACCGCATGCATGGCCCACTCCAATAAAGACAAAACGTGACTGAATTATGCTAACCAAAACGCATAAAATAAAGCCAAACCGCATCCTATAATGGGCTAGCAGACAAAACGCTTTCTCCTGTAACATGCAAGGAGCCAAACCGCTTCTACCAACGTCCCACTATCCAAAACGCATGCTCCAGGAGCTCCAGAATCAAACGCAACCCTGTCACCAATGGAGGACTCCGACGAACGTAACCCACTCATGGCAACCAGAAGGAACAGGAAGCGCGAAAGGGAAGCCACCGGTAAAGAAAGTATGAAAAAGAAAAGGGCAAATTGGATGGATCAAAACCAACCGTACGAAACAGAAACCACTGGTATGGTGGCCAACACACACACACACTCACGAAAACGGAAACCGGCAAGATCAAGATGATCTCATGGTGGGGATGATCGAGGAGATCAAGAGGGAGGAGACCCCAAAATCGCCCACATCAAGATGATCACATTATTATTATTATTATTATTATTATTATTATTATTATTATTATTATTATTATTATTATTATTATTATTATTTGATGACGTATAGTCTACATTTGGGTCACTAACCCGACCAATGACCGCTACTAGCGAGCCCAAAGACGCATGCTGTGGCTCCCATAACGGTTTGGGCCCACGGCCCAAACCCAAAGTAATTTATGGGTTAAGATATATCTCTTATTTTCGGAGATATGTATCCAATGACCGACTTAGGCGGGATACGCCGAAGTTTGGGAATACGCAAACCAGAAGGATTGCGTAGGTATATAAAGGGCATCCCAGCTCATTAAAGGTACGATCTCAAACCCTAACTCTCCATAACCCTAAAAACCGATTACTTACTCTCACCGAGGATAATCGGGAGAAAATCCCACGATAAGCCTAACGGTGTTTCTCGCTTACTTAGTGCGCAGGTCTCAAGCAGCAATCATCAATTGGTACGAGAGCCGGAGCCCAAACAAGGAACGCCTAACTTTTGTATCAACAAGTGGCGCCATCCGTAGGATCATCACTAAGAACTAAGAACTAGAATGACGAAGCACGGAAATCAGCGATCGCAAGCGATCCTTACTGTGAAAGAAGCCAGCGGATCAGCTTCTAAGCAGCATCACCGGGACAACCAAGGTCGCAGTAAAAATCGTGGATTAGGCCAGCACCTAGTCCTCCCTACGGTGGAGCAACGCCGGGGACAACCCAAGCCACTACAACCACCACCACCGCAGCAGATCCGGCCACAAGACCCTTTTGCTACTCCTCCACTCGCTAGAAGCTGACCTCTCAAAGGCACCAGATGCACCCGATAGAAACAAGGGCCCAGTAGTAGAAACATGCACTCTTGCTCTAGAAGGAGTCGCGACCGAACTAGCACCGTGATTTTGTATCGCAAAATTACGAAACTTTGGCCGCCTCATGCAAGAGGAAGCAAAAAGAGGTCAAGTCGGAGCCCACCGCCGGACGATCAACTTCGACTCGAATTCGAACATCCCCATCGCCAGTCAAGGACAAGCGCGGAGGGATAGTCACGACCCCCAGATTTAACGAATTGGGAGGAGAGTTGAAAATGATGAGACATCTAACTCGCAACATTCGGAAGGAAGCGAGGAGGATGAACGGTGTACCAATGTCCACGCCAGCTTGGTGGTAGAGTTCGGATAGACTTGGGCGTAAGGTACTCCCAAGTGAAAGCCCTTCGCGAAACTCGAGGATAGTCCGCAAGTTTCGCCAAAGAGGGAAAACTCATCCTCGTAATTCCTCGATGACGGGACAAATAAACCAAAACCGGAAGTCCGTGAAGAACTATCGCGATCAAGAGGAGGAGGACATGTCCCTCCCATGGCACCGTCAAAAAGTGGATGCGTTCACCGGCGCATCAAGCGATTTCTCAAAACAAAAGAAGGCGCATGCCCGCCAACGTGAAAACTTATGATGGAACAGGTGATCCGGATGATCACCTAAAATTTTTCAATCACCGCTACAATCGAAAATTGGCCTACAACCCGTGGTGCCACATGTTCAATTCCACACCGTTGGAAATGCGCTGAAATTGGTTCAAGAAGCTTCCACGCAGTAAGCATCAATGGCCAAGAGTCGCGGAAAGCATTCCGCCTCAACTTCACTCAGCTAAGGAAGAAGTGCGCTACTAAAAACCCTATCGAATCCCGCCTGTGGTAAAACAAATAAGAATCCACAAGCCTTATGTGGAGCTTCAGATGAGTGCATACAGGTTAAGGCGTGCCCGAAAGTGTTGCAGATCCCAGGGTTCATGAATGGGATCAATAACCCAGAACTCATCAAAAGGTTGAACGACAAGATCCCCCAAACCATTGATGAACTCATGAAGTGCACAAGGTCCTTCATCTAAGGGGAAGCCGTCGCGGCGGATAGCAAGAAAGGTTACTCCAACTACAGGTCACATGAGCAACCTCGGAGACAATCCGCTGACCAGAGTAGTAACCGTAAGTGAGTTACCGCAGCCAAGGGAGTGGACGAGATAACGACAAGTATACCTCACTCACAAAGACTCTAAAGGAGATATTCGCAACGGAAGGCGCGAATTTTCCAAGACCCCCACCTATGCGCTCCGTAAGATCGGAGCGTGGGGAATGGATCGCGTGACTATCACGCACGTAAGGGCCACACCACCAATGAATGCGCCCACCGCCAACTTATTGATAAATTAGTTAAAGAAGGCAGATTGGACCATTTGGTCAAGAACATCAAGGAGGGAAAAGATAGGCGTAAGACCGAAACAAGAAAGAGGTACCCAAAGACAAGGTGACACAATCTACATGATACAATCATGGCGTGAGTAACAGCGCGTAAAGTCACGCAAATGTTCTCGGAAGTGAAATCTCTTCCCCACCTTGACTGCGGACAACGTAGTGGTGGAGCCACTCACCATTGAAATAAATACGGGGGGTCACGATATCCACCGCATGTATGTCGATGGAGGAGCATCTGCAGATATCATGTACGAACACTGTTTCAAACGATTGCGACTAAGATACACACCGCTAAGCCCGACCATGAAATACGGGACCGGTTTACCGGGAAAAGATATGGCTATGGGGCGATACGCCTACAAGTCAGTGTGGCGATAAAGGACACTCAGCATGGCCCTGATGAATTTTATGGTGATTAAATCCCTTCGCCATACAATGGCATTATCGGAAGACCAGTGGATATCACCATACGCGCTAGCGTCGCAGATCTACGGCGCATGGGATGCTCAAATTCAAGGAAGGTGGCATTGTTACTCTCAACAACGCCACTGTACCACATAGAGAATGTAACACGATTACATGTGAGACGGAGCCCATTCCGTATCAAGCGCGCAACCAAAATTCCAAACCTGAAGGTTGCATTCATCCCGACTACCCGAACAGGAAGTGTCAATCGGATGTTCGTTGTCCGATAACGCAAAGGCACTGTGTGCGCACTCTTGCAAAAGAACCTGGATATCTTTGCATGGGAGCCAAAACACATGACTCGGGTACCGCCAATCACGAACACAAGCGAGAATCCGACAAGGATACTCACCGATACGCCGTAAGAAGCGCCGCCAAGCTCCCGAGCGCAAGCAACCTGGCGAGGTACACAAACTTGTCAAGGTGGTATTATGCGGGAAGTCTACTATCACGACTGGCTTTCCAACCCAGTCATGGTGAAGAAGAGTGATGGTAGCTGGCGGATGTGTGTGGACTTCACAGATCTCAACAAGGCATGTCCACAAGACATTACCACCACGGAGATAGACTGGAAGGTAGAGTCTTTGTGTGGTTACCCACTCAAATGCTTCCTAGACGCATACAAAGGATACCACCAAATCCAGATGGCTAAGGAAGATGAGGAAAACACGGCCTTTCATACAAGCCAAGGGGTCTACTGCTATACTAAAATGCCCTTTGGCTTGAAGAACGCAGGCGCCACCTACCAACGGTTAGTAGATAATGCATTCGAAAAATAGGTGGACCGCAATCTAGAGGTTTACGTTGACGACTTGGTCATAAAGAGCCATACTGAAGAAGAATTGGTGCGCGACATCGAGGAAACATTTAGGACTCTCAAAGAGATCAACATGAAGCTAAATCCTAAGAAATGCACTTTTGGCGCTACAGAAGGCATGTTTCTCGGATACCTGATAGAACCTGATGGCATTAAACCATGCCCAGAAAAAACCAAGGCCGTCATCGAACTTCCTTCACCACGCACATTGAAGGAAGTCCAATCTCTCAATGGAAAGTTGGGCCGCTTAAACAGATTCTTGTCTAAGTCACAGACAAATCATTACCCTCTTCAAAACACTCAAGAAGTTCTATAAAGAAGGGAGATTTTCACGACTACGGAGGCGAAGAAGCCTTTACACGTCAAACAACACCTGGCAGAGCTCCCCACACTAGTCGCATTCCACCAAGGGAAGAACTGATTATGTACTTATCAGCGACACATGGCGATTAGCGCAGGTCTGCTGACGGACAGGACTGCAAACACCTGTCTATTTTGTAAGCAAAGCACTCAAGAAAACGGAGATTAATTACAGTGCAATGGGCGGTTGGTCCTGCCTTAGTGTTCGCCAAGCGACTCCGCAGGTACTTCTAGGCGCACCCAATAGCAGTAATCACAGATCAACCAATCAAGCAAATCATCTCTAAACCCGACGCATCGATGACTGCAGAAGTGGGCGTGTTGCTCGGTGAACATAACATCTCCTATAGACCACGACTGCGCAGTGAAAGGACGATGCTAGTAGATTTCATCGAAAAGCCGAAACCGATGATGCACCCACACCAAGCAAAAAGGAACTACAAGATCCATGGATCTTGTTCACTAATGGATCTTCATGCGTGGATGGGTCAGGAGCAGGCCTTATCCTCACAAGCCCGGAAGGAATGGAGTTTACTTACGTGCTGCGTTTTGAGTTCACAACGACAAACAATGAGCAAGTACGAAGCCTTAATCGCCGGACTACGCATAGCAGCTTGATGGGTGTACGCAACTCGAAGCAAACGTGGATTCTCGGCTAGTAGCCAACCATGTGTTGGGCGAGTACATAGCTAAAGAAGATAACATGATTCAATACCTCGACAAGACTAAGGCGCTAATCCAAGGTTTTGACATGTTTACAATCAAACAGGTTCCGAGGGTAGACAACTCGAAAGCGGATGCACTGAGTAAAATTGCGTCCACCGCCTTCGACACCTGTCAAAACAAGTGTTGGTGGAGACTCTGAAGAGCAAATCCATCTCGGAGATGGAAATATCAATGGTAATAGAAGAAGAAAGTCCTACGTGGATGACCCCAATAATGGAGTTCATAAGCAAGGGGTGGTTGCCCCAAGAACGCACGGAAGCCCGAAGAATACGGCGCACACGTCCGAGGTTCAAACTTAGAGACGGTGTGCTCTATCGACGCTCCTTGCAACCATGGCTCCAAGGCGTCGGTCCCTACAAGTAAATTATGTGCTCGTGGAAATACACGCTGGCTCATGCAGCATGCATTGGACCACGATCTGTAGTGGCGCTGCTTTAAGGTCGGGTCCTACTGGCCCACCATGCACCGTGACGCGGAATTAATAAAAGTGCGGCGACCGCCAGGTTCATCGACCCATTCCGCGCCAACCACAACAGAGCTAACGCCTATCACGCACCATGGCCATTCTACAAGTGGGTATCGACATTGCGTGTCACGTTCCGTGCAGGGAGGACTGAAGTTTCTAATAGTGGCAATAGACTATTTCACCAAGTGGATCGAAGCAAAAGCAGTGGTGACAATTATCGGCAATCGGTCAAGCGCTTTGTTTGGGATAATATTGTATGCCGCTCGACCGCTAGGGAAATCATCTCGGATAACGGGAAACAATTTTGTGACAATCCCTTCAAGGACTGGTGCGAGAGGTTGAACATCATGCAACACTCCGCGTCAGTTAAACATCCACAATCCAATGGGTTAGTAGAGCGTGCAAATCGAAGCTTGGGTGAAGGAATCAAAGCACGTCTGGACAAACACAAAGGACGGTGGGTGGAAGAATTATCCCACGTCCTATGGGCGCACTGCACCTCAATCAAAACCAGACGGGGACACCCCTCTAGTCTATGGTACAGAGGCTGTCATACCACCAAATTGGGATGCCAACACCGCGACCCGAAATCAATGTTGCAACAAATGATGACGAGCGGCGCATCGACTTGGACCTGTTAGAAGAAAGACGTGAGCGCGCAGCTATATGTGAAGCAAGATCTAAGTCAAAGATGAAGGGATATTATGATGCAAAAGTGCGAAGTGTTTCATTCAGACAGTGTGATTTCGTATACCGCACCAATGATGCGAGACACGCAGAAGACACAAGCAAACTTGGACCGAAGTGGGAAGGACCCTATGAGGTTATCAAGCATTAGGAACAAAAGGTACATGCTGCGAGACATGAATGGTCGGGAACTACCGCGTACATGGAACATTTGCAATCTCAAACGATGTTATCTCTAGGAATGGCTACGCCCGGTCAGCGGACACTCTTGCACTTTAATGAAGTGCCCAATAAATATCCGTGTATTTACATTTTGTTTTACTTAGTCAAATGTCTTATTTATTTTCTTTCATAAAAACTTGCAAGTATCAATAAACCGTCGTGGTTTCTAGCTAATTCCGCGACACATTTCAATTTGTTATTTCCATATACTTTATGTCTTAACATTTTTATTTTTTTCCTACATGGCGTGCATGCATTTGATAAACCCACGATGGTAAAAGGATGAGTCAACCTACTAAATGACTCGTTGAGTAAGAGGGTTGCAAACCCATCAACATCGGATCATGTATCCTTGTTAAACACCTTATTCACAAGATGTTGGAATAAGTTCGGTAGCATCCCACGACGGACGCCAGAACTATGCATACGGTGCGCGTTTAACAAAATTAGGAATCAACACACTTGACTCTTTAAGATGATATTTGCAGTACGATGCATATCACATCATACACGACTATGATACAATTACTTAGAAATTATGTTTTAAGTATACTATGATCTTCATACATGACTATGAATTTCTCATATTATTCGCGCTTGTGTAGAAATTGGACCCTGAGACAACGAACACGTCTTTTACGCAAAGACAAACAGATAAGTACGCACATTACAAGTTGCAATAATATTAACATGCACTTAACAAAAGGAGATTTTTATTAATGACTATAAGTTATTACAAAAGGATGTTCATAAACACAAGATCCTATCTATATACTCCTAGACCGCTCCAGTGATGAAGTCCCCACGCGGCTTGCAACATCTCCAATCTCGTTTAGCCTCTTCAACAAGTCCGAGTCTCAGACACATTGGCAACACTCACGGCACCCCGTCGACCGGGAGATGAGCGGACCAACCCCGCACAAAATCGCACTTTACCTTTAATACCTTCCTTTTTAGCAAGTCGGTAGCATGCGCTCCCAACACTTCCTTAAAGGTTTTTTCTAAAGCAAAGGGATTCAATGTCCGGGCGACCAAAAACAGCACTTGAAGCTGAGTCATCGGCTTCAAAAATAGTCCCATTAAGCGCTTCGCATTATCGCGACGATGGCGCGCTAAGGTCAACCCTTCCATAATAACACCTATGGGATAATCCGGTCGCTCCATTTCAAGAATCATGGGAAGCTCTAAGACCTTCATCCTATTCATAGCGACCACCAGTTATCATAGGACTCAGCAAGCATCATAACCAAGTACCTTTTCAAATAGGTACCTTCAGAAGTCGCTTCTTGCAACGCCTCCACGCCTCGACTTCCCTCTCGCCAAGGCACATTGGACCACCCCACTAAATGCGTCCACTACCTCCTTGGACTCAAGGTCGCTAAGAGCAAGGTGCATGCCATGGTGATGAGCCACCTGCCCAGCAAACGGCATACATGAGATGAGGATATAATTCCTCGTCATACTCCAAACTGAGCTTACGCAGCTTCATTTCTTGCGTCTCTATATGCCCTTCAACAGTTGACGAAGCTCCCCAACTCCTCGAGCAGCTTGTCCTTACCCTTCTCCAAGTACTTCGCCCAGACGCAGATGGCTTATATTGAACAAGTACGCTCTGATTCCGCCCTAACAGAGCCATCTTCCTCGCAAGCTTTTGGGCGTATGCACCTAAACCCTCACCAGCTTTAGCACTAGCCAAGCTCGCCCAAAGAACGCACTGCTGTCCTTATGTGCGCTTTGGCTGCCCTCTCCAGCAACCTTGTTCTTCGCTTACCACAAGCGAGGCTTGATGCGCAGTAGAACCGCCAACTCCTCAACAAGCTGCTCCATTGGAGCGTCCCCAGCCGCCAATGGCTCAGCACCTTGGCTCTTTTGCCCAGAAGATTCGACAACAAGACTTTCCTTGGGAGGCGACTCCACAAAATGCTCCAACCTTCACACATACAAACGGATTAGCCATTTTTCCATAATGAAAGACGGAATGTGACAAGGGCTTTGTAAATAACACTTACTGAGGAGTAGTATTATCAGTGGAAGGAGGAGGTGATGCGACATCGCTTGATGACGATTCCACAGTAATGTGGACAGGCCGCTTCTTCCTGGAGGAGCTTGCGCCATCACCTCCAAGTGATCTCTTGCGCTTCAGTACTTGGACCTCCTCTTCCTCTTCGTCGATGTGCTCCGTCACTCCTACTTGTGACGGTTGCACCAATGGAGAAGGTGCCTGAGGGTTAGGCACACTCTGCAGAGGGATGGCCTCCAAGGCAGTGGGTCCACTGCTCTCAGCTTCCTCTAGGTTCAGTTCCATGACACGCCCGACCATTGCCGCCATTAACGGGCTCTTCCCCTTCTCTCAGCTGGCGCGTCTCATCCTGACCGGCGCTGCTTTGCTAACTCACAACCCGAACAGATCCATCTCTACGAAACAAAAGACACACATCAAACAAAAGTTACAAAAATTATGAAAATGAAAGAAAAGGCTCACATTAGTAAAACACAAGGGTTGCGATAGAATGAGCACCCACCCTGGCCATCCGCGCTTAAGAAGATTGGTACCTCATCAAGACTACCAAAAATTACGGCTTATGCCGATGTGTACCAAAAACTCCTCTGGATAGGAACTGATGGGAATACGGTAAGTATTTATTGTATCCTGGCCTCAGCCACTATGAGGTTCCAAGGAGTGGGCGCCATCCTTTGGAAGTGAACCTGGTGTAAAATCGCCATGGGAAAACGCTTCATCAACCCGTAAAACGCTTCTCTCCGTTCCTAAGCCGCGTCTAACTTTTCAGGTAACACCGCAAATCTTCCAAAGACGCTTAGCGAACGAGACCCATCCATTTGACCACGTGGTATGGTAAAAGGCGCGGAACAGTTGAATAGTGGGGTTAATTGCCAATAGACGGAAATTCACCTCGAAGTTTGTTATTTTGGTTGCACCTATGCAGTGCAGCTGGGATATGTGCAGACGGTAATAATTTAACACGTCGCACAAAAATAAGGACATGGGCACACGCTGGTTCGCAAATTCGAAGAAGCGTGTGTATACCCCAACCTTCCCTTCAGGGAAATTCGCAATGGACGCTTCCGCATCGGAACTACCGGATGCAGCGCCATCGGAATATAATAATCCGAGGTGAACTCACGGAGATCATCCTCGGTCAACTCGAGGTAAATCGATAGTCCACTGGACCATGGTGTAATTTCTAACGACGCGACGCACGGTTACCTTTGGCGTATTAAGGTTTTTTCTTTGCCGAAAGTTTGAAGCTTTTTACTAATGGTGGAAATGTTTTTACCTGTGAGAACACAAGTAATAAGAGGCGGTAGGTTATATACATTTCTACAACCACGCGATGACCCTGACGTGGATTCCACTATCTTATTTGAGTGGTTAGGATATGTTGAGGTGACGCGGGGACACTTACTTTCCCCCGATTTACGAGGCGTCCATTTTAAATATTATGTCTAGATACACCGTGTATCTTTAATCGCGGGAAGTCTGTTTAGCTTCTTTGCTACGCTTCCACGCTTTTATTTTCTGAAGTTATTAGTCTAGCATCCGCAGCTTCGCATACGCGCATACTGTAATTGGGGACATGATGACGTATAGTCTATATTCGGGTCACTAACCCGACCAATGACCGCTACTAGCGAGCCCAAAGACGACCGGGCTAATTTAATAAACGGTTTGGGCACGAAGCCCAAACCCAAAGTTATTTATGGGTTAAGATATATCTCTTATTTTCGGAGGTATGTATCCAATGACCGACTTAGGCGGATAAAAGTTTGGGAATACGCAACCAGTAAGGATTGCGTGTGTATATAAAGGGCATCCCAGCCCTCATTAAAGGTACGATCTAAAACCCTAACTCTCCATAACCCTAAAACCGATTACTTACTCTCATGCCGGAGGATAATCGTGGAGACAATCCACGATAAGCCTTAACAGTTGTTTTCTTTGCTTACTTAGTGCGCAGGTCTCAAGCAGCAATCATCAATTGGTACGAGAGCCGTAGCCCAAACAAGGAACGCCCAACTTTTGTATCAACATTATTATTATTATTATTATTATTATTATTATTATTATTATTATTATTATTATTATTATTATTATTATTATTATTATTATTATTATTATGATTATTATTATTATTATTATTATTATTATTATTTTTATTATAAATCAACACTTTTATTAAAAACTCATAGGATTTACACAAAATTAGTGGGAAGCCGAGAAACCAACTGGGCCCCCACAGCTCTAGCAATAGCAAAACCAATCCTATTAAAGATATGAACCGCAGCACGCGCTCCAATGTCTTGAGTCATAGAGAATCATCGAATGCGCTTTAGCAAGGTTACTGCATCCTTCTCAAGTTTGCCAAAAGAAGAAAAAGAAAAGGGGAGAAACCCATATCCAATATCCGCACATTTAGCATCGTATTTGACTCGTTTACGTCGTGCAGCATCAATGATCGCACGCCCTGGCATAAAATTAGTCATCCCAGATTGCGTCAAGGGCGACGATCCCGTAAGATCAACACATACATCACGCCCACTATCCCAAGAGTAAAGCAATATATCAGCCGGTCGCAAGGATCTGTCCCCATCTCCAAAAAGCCCAATATCCACCTCCTTACGAGCAGAAATTCCGGACAGAGAGCATATATCAACAAGAACATCACGCACAAGGTTATGCCGATGTTTAATGCCAACAATACCCGCACACGAAACAGCATGATCCCCATGAATATCTCCAGAAAACACCTTAGAACAAGTTGAACACGGTACCTGAACAGTGAAAAGAGGAACACCCAACCGATAGCATAGCACACAACGATAAGCCCTGGCATTCATAGTTTGTCCCAGTCCAGATATCGGAGCCACCCTAAGCCAATCCAAGGTATGATCCTCCTTAAGAGAACTCCATAACGCCATCTGTCGAGGAGAAAGATGGAAAGTAGACTCAACAGTTTGGGTAACCCGATCGAAATATATATCTTCCAATTTCTTCATAAGTTTGGGGGCAGCGACCTCGCTAGGGTTACTCAAAAGGTCAATATCCATATTCACATTAAAGGTACGTAGAGCATCATCAAAAGAGGGACCAACAGTTACAATACCAGAACTAAGGAGAAGCTTAGACTGTAAGCTAGCATATTTAAGTCTAGAAGCAAGGAAGGCATAGTTCAAGACGTCACCTGCAGAATATAAACCAAGCCCCCCAAAAGCAAAGGGTAAGGTGGCGAGTCTCCACTTCCAATCACCAAAACCGGGCCCAGAAGCAGTGACAATGCGCTCCAAAGAAGAACGAAGTGCCGCATCAAAAGAAACCTGAGCACAACCAAAGACCCGAGGAGAACATGTGCGCATAGAAAAATATAACTTAGAAATACCAGCACATGTACGGAGTAGCAACAACTCGCATTGAGGATCATTAAGTTTGGCAACTGCCTCCATAAGTTCAATAGTTTTAGCAACCCTTTTCAGAACCAACTTACTACCAAACTCAAAATCCATACTAACAGGTCCACCCAATAATTTAACACCATGTGAGGGGCGAGAAATATTGGGGGGAAAAACACCGGCATACCTGCTTCTGGGGTCCTCCTGTGGCCAAAAAACTTTAGTTTTATCAACATTGAGGTGTAAGCCACGACACGGTCCATCCATCATAATCAACTCTAAAACCTTATCCACAACCAAGGTATCACCAATAATAGTGCCATCATCCAGATACCAAGCTTGAAAGGAAAGGTCAAAAGAATCTCTAATCTTACATGCCAGGGGATGCAACACTAAATCAAAAAGAAGAGGCCCAAGCGGATCACCTTGTTGCACACCTTGATGAGACCAAAGAGTATGCTCACCATAATATAATCTGGCAGGACTAGAGTAACAGAATTCAACCCACCGTGAAATAGCCGGGAAATGAAGCCGAACCTCACGCAACATAACAGCCCGATCAACCATGTTGAAAGCATTTTTAAAATCAACCAACAACATAGACAGGCCAACATCACCCCCCCCCCCCCGGTCCTCAACCAACCGATTCACCGCATGAAGAATAGCCTCCCCTCCCCCCGACACACCAACACCAAATTGCAAATCATCTAAATAAGTATCTGAAGAGTGGCCAATCATGGAAGCACAAACCTTGGAAACTAAACGCCTCCAAACAGTCCCAACAAAGAATAGGACGGATACCCTCCCGGTTTGACTAAGGGTGTGAGAGGAGCACTAGCAATGTACTCACCCAACGCCCTCGGGCATTTACCATCAAGAGAAAAGGTTCACCACTTGGGTAATAGAAGTAATCAACTCATCAGAAATAGCCACAGCTGCACCATTTAAGCAATCCAAAAGGTGTTTAGCGCTGCACCATCGCCTACAAGAAGTACCACGAGGGAAACTCTTGATCATGTCAAGAACAGTAGAAGGGGATGCGGTTAGGTGATGAAGATCAATAGGTATATCAGGCAAGGGAGGAGCAGACTGAAAAGGGTGCTTAGCTTTTAAGTCCTCAAGAATAGAAACATCATAAGGTGCAATACCAGAAGACGAAAGAACTCTGACCGCAGCAAAGATAATGACCATCACAAATCTTCCTCTTACATTGCTTGACATTGCGATCACCCAAATCTAGGCTGCCATCATCAATATTAGACCATAATGGAGAAGGTTCGGCTAAAACCTCACGCACAACCTGCAAACTACCACCAGGAGAGCCCCATGCATGAATAGCATTAACAATATACTCTTCCTGGCGTTGACGCTTAGTGACCGACCTACCCTCTTGACTACTCCTCGGGCAAAAGGTTTTAAGTAGACAAAGAGGCAGGACAAACAAACCAACCCAACAAGAAATGTCATCGGCGCAGATCACCTTATCAAGAGCTCTTTTCAAAGTACGAGAGAACTCCAACCGACATTTGGGAGGGATGGATTTGATAGTCCGCAATCCCTTAGAGAATAAGGTATCAAGAAGAGGTAAATCAAAACCACCAAGCTCGTCCAAAACCGAATCCTCAACAATGGCTACCTGGGAAGGAACCTGCGGTTTGGTGAGATCATATAACACGAACCGAACAACACCATCACCACAATCAGGAGGAGACACAAAATCAGACCCTGTACCATGACGACATTTAGTCCGGAAAGTATGCGTTTTGAAACAACCACCACATAATTTCATCAATTACAATTCGACCACATTACAATTCTAACACATTCCAATTATTTGAATTACAATTCCTTTAAAACATTCTGCGAATCAAACGCACCCTCATTTTTCTGCTATCAAGCCGATTTTATGTTGTGTTCGCGGAATTATGGGTTATAGTTTACAGTTGTTTTCTGCCAGAACATCTTCTTTGGTTGCATATTTTGATGTCGATTGGGTTGGTTTCCTTACTACTAAGCAGTCTACTTCTGGGTATTATGTGTTTTTTGGTAACAATCTTCTCTCTTGTTCCTCTAAGCATCAAGTTACACTTTCTTGTTACAATGCTGAGGCCGAGTAACGTAGTGTTGCCAATGAAGTTGCCGAGACTTGCTGGTTGCGTAATCTTTTACGTGAGCTTCACATGCCATTGTCTTCCGCTACCTTTGTATATTGTGATAATGTTAGTGCGATTTATCTGTCTTTTAAGCCCGTGCAACATTAGCGAACGAAGCATTTTGAGATAGACATGCATTTTGTTCAGGATTTAGTTTCTGCAAGATATGTGCGTGTTTTGCATGTCTCTGATTAAAAAAAAGAGATGATCATGATAAAGGAAAAGCACAAATAATTCACTTAAAGAAAGCAAATAATTCACTTAAAAAGGTATGATCATCTTGCCTTGCACATGGAGTGCTAGGTTGACGTATATAAAGGAAATACGACATCCTATATTTTTAAGGAAAAAAAAAACCAATTTTTGTAGCTTGCAATCTTACATGTTCTACCCATAAACTAGATAATAAATTACTAAGAAGTAAGTTAAAAAACGCTGGTATATATATATATATATATATATATATATATATATATATATATATATATATATATATATATATTTTGTAAAAAGCAAGTAATTCTGCCACCACGTAAGATAGAACAAAGAATGAACCATTTTATCCGCAAAGTTTGATTTCAACAAACTTGTTTCAATAACTACAATTAGTGTTGTGATCAGTATAGATAGTTATAAGATTACTAAGAAGATTCAAGCATTACAAAAAAAGCGCTTTGTATATATATATATATATATATTTTTTACATAACGCTTATATATAAATATATATATCACCATATAAGATTATTTGATCTAGTATGCATTGAAGCTATTTGTTTGGCGTTAATTAATAATAATTTTTTGTGTAAGTAACTAGCATACAATATATATTAACTTTAAACGACGATTATATATGCTAGTCTCCAAAGACACATTTTAAATGACAAAAAGAGGATAATCAATTTGAAACCCGATTTCACCCCGGGGTTCAACAGAAAAAAAAATCGCGATTTAAACCGCAAACCATTTTTTGTCAAAATATGTGTTGTGTTTCTTCTTATTGTACTTTAACTTCCTATTTTTATTTATTATTCTTCTTATTTCATCACTAACTATATATATATATATATATATATATATATATATATATATATATATATTTATATATATATATATCGAGTGTGGTTATTGTAAAAAGTTAGTAATGGTAAAAAGTATAAGAATGATTTATAACCATTAGATATATCAAAGCGAAATAGATTAATGGATGAGATTTAATTGGGTTATTAATGACAATTTAACAATTTTAGTGAGTCATTATGTATCATTATGAATCAAAAAGGATATCATAGTCTTTTAGTGTTTGCCATCAAAAAATTCAAACGAGTAATTTAGAATTTACCCACATTCAAATTAATTTAATGCCAACATTCATGTTAATTCAATGAGACATTAATTAAAAAATTTAATACTTTTTTTTTTATGGTTTCTTACTAGTGAAACACGATCATTCCTCAAACCAATTAAAAATTTTAAAACGTTTATGCATGTCAAAATTTATAACGTTTATTTTGACACACTAAATTTTAGAGCATTTTAGTGACACAATATTTTTTTTATATGTGACACACTAAATTTTGTGATACATTTATAATGACACACTAATTTTTATGATATATTTTTTGTGACAAACAAAATCTTTTGACACACTTAGTGTCAAAATATATTTATAGTGACACACTAAGTTTGTGACACTTATTTTCATGTTACATTTGTAATGAAACACCAGTATTTCTAGCGACATACAAAGTTTTTTGACACATTTTTTGTGACATACTTAAATGACGTGATAGGAACATTTTTTTGTGACACCCTTAAATGTTGTACTAGAATTTTTTTACGTGAATTGTGAATTGTGAATTAGTAAAACTAAAATGAGATTTTAAAGAGGCTTAAATGAGAAATTAAAAGAGTATTTGTTAAATGCCAAGAATACCCCTATTAATCAAATAATTTATTTTACACTTTTAACCATTTTTATCCTTTTTACCTCAAGACACTTTTCATTTGATCCAAACTCTCTCTCTCTCTCTCTCTATCTCTATATATATATATATATATATATATATATATATATATATATATATATATATATATATATAGTGAGGATCATGTGCGGATTTTTAATTTTAGTGCGGACGTCACGGATAGATCAGTCCCCATTTAATCGATCTTGACTTTTTGTAAAAAGTCAAGATCTACTAACTTCACGGTAGCAATTGACCATGTAAACGATTTTTAAATTTTTTTTCCTTTTGAGCGAACCTTACTATTGTTATCTTCTTTCATTTTTTATTTTTTCAGATTTTTCGAAAGTACTTTTGTTTTCTTGATTATGAGTTCTACCGTGATATTAACGATATTATGAGTCCTACTGTGATATTAAGAAACTGTGATATTATAAAATGGTGAATTGGTGATATTATAAAATCAACTGTGATAGTAAGCTTTTTTACATGTAAAAATGACTTGTGATATTAAGAAACATATGATAGTAACTATGATATTAACAATTTTATTGAAAAAACATATGATAGTCACGGTGATATTAACAATTATATTAAAAAAAAAAAAAGACGCTGTGATATAAAAAGTAACCGTGATATTAACATTTTTTTATTAAAAAAGTTACAATGATATTAATAATATTAGTAAAAAAAACAAAAAAGTTAGTGTGATATTAACAATTTGTACTTAAAAAAAGTTTATGTAATATAAAGATCAGATCTTGACTTTTTATTAAAGTCAAGATCTGATCTTGACATAGTCAAGATCAGATCTTGACTTTTGTAAAAAAGTCAAAATCGACTGTAACTTTGCAAATTTCACAATACCTTTAATCATTGTTTGAGGTATAAATAATTATCGCTAAAGATAACAATACTATTTTTTTTTGATTTTTAAAAATTTTTTTGATTCTTAATAATTTATCATCCTCTTTATTTTTTTAATTTTTTCAGATTTTTTGAATTTTTTGGGTAAAAAAAGCTACGGTTTGTGATATTTCAACGTCAACCATCGGTTTCACGGGTCAACCCCGGTTTCAATTGGTTGTTTTATTTGTAGATGTGCTTAAAATTGCTTAAAACCCACCGATCAACTCTTCCACTTTTATATATATATATATATATATATATATATATATATATACTAGTGTCAAAACCCGTCCGATGGACGGGTATGACTTGTGGTTTTTATTTTTAGGTTTTAGCATAAAAAATATATACAAAAAAGTAATTAAAAGTTAAATGAAACGGTTTAGATCTATAATTGATGTTACCATAATCCATAAAACGGCTAAAAGCAGGTAAGTATTTTGATTTTGGTTTTATTTTTAGGATTTAATAGAACAATTATATACTAAAAATTAATTAAAAGTTAAATGAAACGCTTAAGATCTATAATTGATGTTAACATAATCCATAAAATGGCTAAAAGCAGGTAAGTACTATGATTTGTGGTTTTTATTTTTAAGATTTAGTAGAACAAATATATATTAAAAAGTTATTAAAAGTTACATTAAACGGTTAAGAACTATAATTGATGTTACCATAATCCATAAACGGCTAAAATGAGGTAACTACTTTCTAACTACATGAAAATAAATATGACTTGTTATTTCACCTGCAAGATCGTGCACGTTCTTGATGACGTTGCTCTCTTTCGAGCCATGCTCTTCATCTTTCCTCAGGTTACCCTTCAACTTCTGCATTTCCACATTTATCTCTATGACAAGTTTTGCTAAACTTTAACTGATTATCTAAATCTTATTATAAAATTTCATACTATGCTATCTACAAAATTTATAAATCTATACAAATGTGCGAAGACTCTACCCCTTTTGGTGGAGAATCAGTTGAAGGAACTAACTGGCAACTGTTTTCCAATTTCAAGTGTTTAAGTGAAACATTGTACTCCTCTTCGGCCAATTGACGTTTTTGTACCATGGTTAATTGCACACCGTAGTAAAAACATGACAAACTTTAGAACTTCGTGGATGAGGTCTGTAGTGTGCATACAAAATATATGAACCCTAAGGATGTCTCCATTATCAGGTCTATAGATCAACTGCAAGAGAAGCAAACAACTTGAGCAATATGTAATCAATAAGAGAAAGGCGCAAATTTTGAAGCACTATGTAATCCCTGACTCAAAGTCATAAATGAGTGACCTTACCATTAGAACGGAAAAGAAATTCAGAAGAAATGTTTCTAAAATCTATTTTAAAGGTGCTTAATTACCTTACAAATTCCATTTCCTTCATTTTTAGCAAGGGCTATAGTGTTAGCCTTGAAGCTAGTCTTAGCAATACTTATTTAAATCCTTCCTTCACAGCCTTTTGTTTGGCTTAGGGCTGCAAGTTTACGGGAAGAAACAGTAAAAAAAAACTCTCACTAAATAAAAATCATTTAACATTATTGAAGATACGTAGAATATATGTCCACGTAAGAAAAACATTGTTCTATTCAAACTCAAAGGATGATCATTTTATCTGGAAGTCTTGCTTCAATTTTTACAATAGTAACCGGATGTTTTTGGGTAGTTCCATAATTTATTTATATGGTAGCCTTCTTCTCACACATTTTTTTATGTTCCTCCCTCTCGGCCGGTCTGAAAGGATGCAAGCATTCTTTTCTGCACGTAGAACATAAATCTCCATGAACATAAGGGCAATTTTCTCCACCGACAATTACCGCCAGCAACAAATGAACACATCACAATATCAGCCGGATTAGTACTCCTTGCTTGCACAACATCATTTAACAACTCATTCTCCCGGGATCTGTAGTTTCGAATACAGGTTCTGAGACAAAGAACCGGTAAGGATATGTCAACGAAGAGGCATAAGCTTGCACTTTTGGTTGAGCAACCTTAACATGGTCATATCTGCAACGACTACCATTCACACAAGTTCCTTTTTGATAGAAAGTACACACCTGTTAACACATGACATACACATATTAGTTATTTGTATCAAGAGAATGAGTGATGTCAAGAGGACGAGTGATGTCTACCTTTTGCTCCATTACTTGCAAAGATCTATCGAGGTTCTGGTATTTCATCTTTCCAACCGAGTACTTCGTCTATATCCATCCTCTCTCCTTCTAACTCAGCATGCAAAACACTGTGCTCTACATAAGTTTGGGGTTCACCCATGCGAGGAGCTTCTACTATGGAATCTGGAACCCCCAATGTATGTTAATGCGATATCGTTTAAACCTTGATATTCTTGAATGTCGTCTGCATCACAAGTAGTTGGTGGAGATACACCTTGACGGTTTGGACTCATGTGTCTATTTCTACGACTTCCAGCTCAGTATATGCAACTACATCAGGTTTTGAGCTATCTGTCGCAACATGAACATCTCTCTTAGAATAAGAACTAAAAATACGCGGATCACAAATGATTAATTCTTAATTACACAATGTATATAATTGAAAAGTGGTTACAAATATGAGGCAAATGAACTTACTGTAACTTGATCAAGAAACCCTAGATTTCGACAAAATAGCATATTTGTATCACCACTTTAATATCATTATGGATATCAACAGTTTTACCATATATTCAAACAAAGATTTACATTCGTAACTATATTGTTCAATGAAATTCTGGCACATTGAGAATTACTCAACTTCAGATTTGGCATTTAAGAGCTAATCAAAATATAGCCAGCATATTGAGATATTGTCAAATGACATCCCATATAAGGACAATGAAATTCTGGCATTTTTACCTTGTGATTATATATGAGCAGTTGCTGCTCCGCCTTATAATTCTACAGTTCTTCAGCCCGTCCAACTAAAATTGAGATGCTATGATAGAAATTTACAGATTTATATTCAAATCAATGTCGCACCCTTCACCATCTTTTCTAGATATTTTAATTCACAAACCACAATCTATCTCAAGAATTCAACGGTTCTTTTTAAATCTTGCCTACACAGTTTAAGGGATACATGTGAGGATGACATATGCATAGGACTAATGACAGATATGTAAAGTAGATACTCACCTTATCAATCAAAGAAGTGATTTTTCGCATTTGTATTGAGTTTAAGTCTTCATCTGTGATGAAAGGGTTATACCTGAACGACGTACACCATATTGTTGTGTGATTTTACAGCTGAATATCTTATCTGATCTAGTAACAAACCCAGGTTCCGACTGCCTTCAATCAATAGATCACCATCATCAAGTGTGGGATGGACTCCATGAAGCCATGTAATGTTAAATTTATCTGTCATGCAAGTCTCATACATAGCAACATCGATAACCACACAAAAGACAAGATACAACAAAGAATTTATAAGTATACCTGAAAAAGTTTGATCCGCGGGTGGTTCAGAAGAAGCGCTATGATCAGTTGTATATAATAAAGTCACTGATTCCACGAATTTCAGTAACAGATTGTGTAGCACTTTATTTAATTTTTGGCTTTGTCTCTCCATAAGCCTTCGTTGAAGCGTATGAAATTGCTCTTTTTAAACTCACTGTTTGGCGTTGGGTGAACCTTTTCTGGAGACTCCTTGTGGTGGTGGAGCTGGTGGTATACATCTGGCATGGTGGCATCATGGTATGGAACATGAGTACTTCAAGAACGGCCCATTTTGGACTTTAAGTTTTCCATCCAGAAACCCAATATCATGAATGATGATAGCATGCTTCAGTTTAGCCATGTTCTGCACATTCAAAAACATTACAAACTAATTTATCATTGAATGCAACAATGGCATTTTATCAGTTTTTAGTCATATTGCTAGTCACTAACCCATTTAAAGCATTAACGACTAATGTGATATTTAACCTGTCACGCTAATTTAATTACTCATACATGTTTAACCCATTAATGATTAAGAAAAGAAAACGTTATATGCAAGTCACTAACCATCTCTCCCAAGTTAGCATCCAGTCTCTTTACTTCCAACTCTCCACTTGGAATTCGCTCGCCATCTTGCTCTACCTCGATTTTGTCACTTGATCCAGCCAGTTTCTTTTCAAGCGGTTCTATACTCGGTCTTGGCTTAACATCTTGCTCCACATCGATCATCTCACTTGATTAAGGCTGTTTCTTTTCTTTTGACTCTCCACTCGGAAGTTGCTCACAAACTTGTTCCGCCTCAATCATCTCACTCGATTTAGGCAATTTCTTTTCCTCCAATTTTACTCTCTAGTTTGACTCACAATTCTGCTCCTCATTTAATAATATCATAAATAAAATATAAACAGCCAAGGAAAGTCTTATTTTCAAACTTACATGTATTGCCATTCGGGTGCGGATTTTCTCGGATTCTTGAACAAATGCCAACTGAAGACTTACAAATACATTGATAGAGTCTTTGTTGTACTTTCTGCTTCTGTAAATATTAAACATCATTGTTAAACAAATGAGCCAAAAGTCAGTATATTGTACTGCAATTATGTATTCACTAACTCATCCTATATAATTTGGAGTTGTAATGTATCCCTACGTGCCAAAACCCGTTAAGTTCTCCTAAATGTCAAAAATTTGCTAGGAACCTGATTACAAAGATTTGGTGAAGGAAACAACTACTCATAATGAGATACAGTTTGCTGAAACATGCAACCCTGAAATATCCAATATGCTATTTCCATATGCTAAATCTAGCAAACCATTTAAAGTGCTATAATGTTCACCTTAAAATATAACTTCTGGATGGTGAAAGTACCTTTGAGCGTACAAAGTTATCCGTTGCTTCTATCAGTGAGCTCTTGTTGTTGTTGCTATTTCTGCAAATGGTACTTCTCTTTGTTCTTTGCAAGCCTTCAAGTAAAACTCCGTGGATGATAAGGGTGCCTTATCATGTCCGTCTGCCATGTACGGTGCAGGATGGATCAGCAACAAAAGATGGTTAGTCGTACGCTATGATGCCCATCCACCTTATTCACTGCAAGGTAGTTCATAAGCGCTAGAAGTTTCCTCTGCCCCTGAATCAACATATAAATAGACATTAAGAAGTTATCATCGAATGTTTTGATCAGCTTATTTTGTCGGCTTGTAGGCATGTATATTTGATAAGTGTTTTAAATTTACCTAGTTGATTGATATCCGCCAAAGGTGACTTTTAAAAGTTGGGAGTCAAGATGGTATCTTTCAAACTTTCCCCGTGTAAAATTGCTCTTTTCGTGTTTCAAACTTTTATCCTAACAATAGGATTAATTAAGGTGATTCAGATTGTTAAATCGAGAGGTATGTTGGTACTTATTTGAGAGGTACTTATCTAAGTAAGGGTGTAGAACGGGAGTAAATCAGGTTTCGGGCTATTCAGATATGGCCACGTACTTCCCTTAATCTACTGAAAACTAATAGAGCTAGATGTCACATAGCTGAACCAAAATCCCCAAAAAGCCTGAATAACCAATTGGGTTAATTATATCGGTGATTCTTAGGAGCGTGCAAAACACGGTAGGATTAGGCTTTTATCAGTAGCCTCAGACAAGTTGGAAGTGTAATTCCTGTTGACATTTTGTTCTGGAAGAACCAGGACTCGCAGTCCATTTATTGGGTCTGGAAGAACCAGGAACGACAAATGAGCCATCGACTTCTTGTATGTTCCTGGTATTAGATGAAATCATTGTGTGGTCATCATCTTAACATGCAACAATGCGAGGATTACAGTTAATACTATCTAGAATAAGTAAACAACCAACCGAAATAACAGTGCTATGAAGTGCATACATGTGTAATGAGCCGATTGGACGATTAGACTATTGATGCTATGAGATGAAACAGGAATGTACTGCCTTAGACATCATGAGGGATGTAATTTGGAAGCGGTGCAGCATGGGTGTGGATTAGCCGCATCAGTCTTTTTTTCACTTTGAGGCTCCGCGATTACCACTTTAAGATACTGACCTGCAGATAAGAATAAATAAATGATGATGTTTCTAAAATTATTTAAAATAAAAAATAAAAAATAAAAAAACTCTTTTTTGGATAATGTAGCATTGTACGCACCTGCAAGCCCAAAAACAAAAAAGACAAAAAAAATCGAGACAACAAAGTGTTAGAAGACGACCTTCGGGAAATGAAGATGTATACATAACTGAATGTAAAATAAAGGCTGCAAACCTTCTTTTTTATCAGTTTCACACCCATCATATCATTCTTTTTTTTGCCATTGAATTAAGTGATTAGAAACAGAAATTGCAACAATAGTGACTATTTTGTTAATTCATCAAGTTGTTATTATTGTTTTATTGGATATGATTAAGGATAAACATATTTACTCAAGAAAGACTTAAATCCGGTCGCCCATTGAGTCGTTAAAATCTAGCAATAGCTTTACTCCAACTTCAAATGACACATCATCTAACAATGCCTTGATGTTTACACCTCCTAAAGCTGAGTGACAACAAAAAATCATTTAATCAAATAAAATGTGTGATAAGAGTTTAGCATAAGGATTAGATAAGGTCCGGATATAATACCTGGGACGATATTTGTGATGCCATCCAGGAAACAAGCCTGCGAAAAATTACAGGTGAGATATAATAGAGATGTATTACGTCTTTAAGATGTTCATCCTACAACTACAAAGATGGTAAAATGAGTCATTTTCAGTACATGTCAAAACGGGCCGGTTTGCTTAGTGCAACAGCTTTTTTTGTAATTTTTTTTAGAAAATATAAAAATGATTTTGACTATAGGTTTTTAGGAGCAATGGCATAGGGGGTTTCGGATATCAAGTTTTTCGAAGCCATCTTGCCCAATGATTTTGACTCTCGACGTACGGACCAGATCCCTGAGAATGGGTTGTTCCCATCGCCTACAGCATACTTATCTGGGCTTAGCAGCTCGACAATGGGCTCAGTTGGGCCTTGACCTTTTTGTTCTGTATCATACTGACCGCTTCGTTGGATACTGTATTGGTTGCTGCTACCTGAGAAACAAATATACCATGTTAAAATGGTTGCAAGAGTAGAAATCAATATAAAGTTGCACAAGAATATACTGTGATATATAGTGTTTAAAAAGGCTGGTTCGGGATTTTTGATAAATAATTTACACGTGAACTATCATTGCAAAAACAATTTAATCTAGATTGTTTAATATACTGGTAGAAATGTGAATAAGGCTTTTCAGGTGCTTGGATGTGTGTTTACAGTCTACACTATTGTTGGCCAAAATTTTATCATGACTAATAATTTTGAATTTCTTATATTCTATAGTGTTGAGTTTATCAGGTAATAAGTAGGCAAAAAGCATATGACAGAAGTAATATAGCATCTGATTCTATTCTAATTATTTAAATAACAATGCTCATTTTAAAAACGGTCATCCAAACACCCCCTTTATTCGTTCATATCACAAGTTACAAAAATTCTATAGTAGCGCTAGACTTGTGACTTAAGTATATCCACAACTAATGAGCTTTATTCCATTATGATTAGTACGCTTAGCAACTATTATCCCCATATAAGTTATAATCTAATCATATTACACAAGTAGCAACTATTTAACTAACATAACTAATTAGCTTAATATATGATACATTAGTCCATTATTAGAGAATAGATGGTATTTTTGACAGATGGTTATTATGGTGTTAGTTTCAATATAGGAGCAATATTTGTTGGTTCCTATCAAGTAGATATTGAGAAATGAACCTGATCTTAAAGAAGTATTCCAACAAAGCCCGCTTTAATAAACCCCTTAACAGTTCTCTTAACTTTCATGGCATTTCAATACCCGTTATCCCCATCACCTACCACCAGAATAGACACCGCTTCAGTAATAAGTCTCCCTTGGTCCAACATTTCTCCATAAGAAATTTATCCAGCGTTTCGCAGGCCTAACCGTGCAGCCGATATTCCAAAACCTAGCAAGAGAAAATGATGTATTAATCAAACACAAACATTTAGCAATAGTTTTTACATATGAATAAGTGGATACAATCATTTAAACATTAGTTGATCATGTGATGCTGCATACAGAATTGAGCTAATTTATTTCGACTAAGAAAAATAACATTTAAGTTATACAATACAATCTCTAGACTCCTAAACATTTGTTTACTTTGACTTTTTAAGGTCAAAGGTTTCACTTTCCTAATTGAAATAGATACCCGTTTGGCAGCATATTTTACAGTAACATTATCTTCTATTCCAAACTTACTAATATTGTTAAATGAAGTTCCTTTTGTTTCAATAAGTAAATAATGAACTTCCATGACTCGTGAAGTTTAAATTTCAAAAGTTGACCACAAAAGTCAAATAACGACCCATTCATACCATTTACCGTCCTCTATATCAAGCTATAAACTTACTTTGCAAAACTGTACAGCTTGGTAACTATGTTTTCTTATGTGCTAACTTGGTAATCAACATTACGAAAATAATTTAGTCTAGTAATCAAAGTGCCCTAATTTGGTAAATACTATAATAATTGTAGAGCCATAAAGATAAAAGTATATAACTACTGTAATTTAGATATTTTGCGAAGTTACTACATACTCCGTATAAAACATTTTAGACACTCTTTGGTCGATGCTGAATTGCGCCAGTACCCTACGAACCTAGGGGGTTTGTTTGTTTTAGCTTAATTTTCATAAACTCACTAATTTTAACCATTTACAAAGTGATATACTGGTAAGTTGATCCCAAAGTCTCAGTTGTTCGAACCTAGCTTGCTATCAGTATGGCTTCTATCAACACGTGAATCATTATGAGACTATGAAGTAATATGTACCTTGTCAAATCGGGGTGTAGGGAAACAAACTTGCCCGTAACATCGTATTCGTTGGTGTCAATAACTTGTGGAAGATACTTGGTACCAATTGCATAAATATTGTCCTGTTGGAGTTGAGGAACAATTGTTACTTATACTGTTGGGCAGGTATGTTGTCCCCGGTACACAAAAAAAAATCAATTCATATGTCGAATATAGAAAACTAACACCATCACTATGAAAAGACGAATGGAGCACGTTAGGGTTTTTTCTGAGAGGAAGGAAGAAGAATGGCGGGGTGTTATGTTTATCGTAAGTGGTATGATCGTGTATTTTTTTTATGGGCTTTGGGTTTTTTTAGTCAAATTGTAATTACACAGTTTAAAGATTAGAAGTTGCGAAGTATATTCCAAATAATCTGGTGGCTCAGTGGTTAAGATGTTTGTTAATCTTTCAAGCATGTCAAGTTCGAACCTCTCAAGTTTCATTTTAAAAAACATTTATTCCGATTTTAGTAGCTTAGATAATTGCTTAGGTGGACAAAAACTGATAACAAGGAAATATGACATGGCATTATGGGATGCCAAGTGGCATTTTATGTGGCATCCCTCCTCTTATATATAATGTATAGACTAGTGGCAAAACCCGTCCGATGGACGGGTATGACTTGTGGTTTTATTTTTAGGATTTAGTAGAACAAATATATACTAAAAAGTAATTAAAAGTTAAATGAAACGGTTAAGATCTATAATTGATGTTACCGTAATCCATAAAACGGCTAAAAGGAGGTAACTACTTTCTAACATTTTGTTCTAAACAATATTAATCATGAACATCTTTTACATTTGCTAATATTGTTAACATTTATTATTAGTATTTTGTTTTTGTTAATTATGTTTATTATATATGCGATCAATGCTCTTGCTTGTTTCTTATTCGCCTCATCAAAATTACTATCATACTTAATGTACTTAGCAGCCTGTCTCATTATCAACAACCACAAACTCTTGTATATAATAGATTTATCAAACACATTTCAATCAACAGAACATTACCTTCTCATATCGCTTTGAAGTTTTGAAAGAGTTGGTGTTAATTGGTGTCCGGCTGTAACTTTACAACGGCGGTATTTGGGATCGCTTATCCAAACGTTTACTTCAAAATGATTATTCAAAGTGAAAAAAACATTTAACGGCTGCTACTTTAATAATGTGGAAGCTACAATTTCAATTCCAATAGGCCCTGATGATAAGCAATTTCTGTCAACAATATCAATATTGCTATATATGTAGTCAATAAATCTTGTTCTTGAAGCAAAGTTATTTTTGTGACAAAAATATTTAAATGCAGCTGAAAACACTAACCTCGTCATGCATGGTCCAATAATTCTCCAAATATAAAAGGAAACAATGACAAACCATTGAATTAATAGTAAAAGAGAGGATTACCCTTCATGAAATGCATCCTATAAAGACCATAGCCTGAATCCCAAAAACATTACAGTGGCTATATGTTTAGTAACGTTGCAAAAGAAAAAAACTTACCCTCGTTTTATCTCATATTATGAAAACTAAAGTTGTTTTAAGTAATAATCGCATCATAACATGAAAAACAATAATCATAAGATCAATAGATGGCCCATGAGATGGATATACTGCAAATGAAGATAGAGTACTTGGAATACAGTCTTCAGTAGAGGTTTATTTGTAGCATGCACACGTTCATGACACCACCTGTTAACATAAATTTATCCATAAATGCACTCAAGTCTATAACAGTCAAATTCGGTGCAAGATTGTCTGAAGCTAATAGCAAACTTACATGTTTGTCTATGAAACAGACAAGACACAAAAGAATAGAATGAGTTGAGGGATTAGATTTGAGATTCTGGGATAGAAGAGTGTCGGTTATAGGAGGTGTTTGGCGAAAACAATTTAAATTATGAAATTCAATCTTAATATGTCAAGTTTAACTCTCTGTAAGTAACAGTCATCGAACTCTTCCTGTATCAACATTATGCATGTAAATAGTGACCGGATGTCTCACATGTACATCTACACACCATTTTTTAATCCGAAAGGCTTAAACATGTACATCACATTTCTACGCCTCACATGTAACTAAGGTTATATTGTGTGATGCCCATATAACACATAATTAATGTTAAGTATTAACAATTTATATAATATTCCAGTAAAACTAAAAAGCATAAACTAAAGAAACCGCAATGCCCCAATGTGTGAGCATCTATTTAATCTTGAATCTTTATCACAGACTGGAGAATGGAAAATTAGTTACTTACCAATCGATAAGTGATCCTGTAGATAACAAACCGAAGCTCTTGTAATTGATGATTTACAAAACTAAGCGGGTTCGATTTGGTTTGGTGAGTCTAGATTTCTTTTGAGTTGCAGAGAATATAATCCCACCCTAAGTCAGAACCTAAACCAAATTAATCTGAGCCTAAATCCCACCCTATTAGTTGGTGAGAAACATGGCCCAATCTAATTTTATGGTAATGAATCTTATCCTCACATTTTGTACATTTTGTGCTTTTAATGCGCTCATTCTACATATTTTGAATGAGTATTATTCCCCATTCAGTAGCATAGTTACTATATGAAACACTTCAATTCACAATAATTCTAAGCTGTGAGCCCGACACCTATAGCCTTGTCTAGTTATCCTAGGAACTTAACAATCAGATAACCATAGGTATAAAAGTTTTTCATGGGGGTGCAATCGTACCTCATGTACTGCACTTGTAACTGGTACGAATGTAATGCACCTCATGTAGTGAGGAGTTTGGTTGAGTTCTACCCACGTGGAAGCAAAGAATATAACACAATTAGCCTCCCCTACTCATGGTGGAAAAGTTGCTCCATTATTAAAAAAAATTTGGTCAAAACGTCTGTCCTAAATGCATACATGATCATCAATTTTACGTGATTCCATAATGACATGATTTACGAAGAAAAACTAAAACTGGTGATAAAAACTATGGATAGTTTACCTGGCCCAAAAAGCCAGTCGTGCCACTTTCAACCAAGGGAACAGCGGCTGCCAAGCAAAAGCGGTTCACATAACATCCGTCCTATATGCATCATGATCATCAATGTTACGTGATTCCATAATGACATGATTTATGAAGAAAAACTAAAACTGATGATAAAAACTATGGATAGTTTACCTGCCCCAATAAGCCAGTCGTGCCATTTTCAACCAAGGGAACAACGGCTGCCTTAATTCACTTGCCTGGTCAAATAACCTCAGTGAGTAGGTGAGCACGTATACCCTTTAAATATTACTTCGGTTACCTGTTTGTATCTGTAAAATTACAATGTAACCTCAGAGGACAGCCTTTGAAATTGCAAAAACTAAAGAGATATGTGAATATAACCTAATATTTTCTACGATAAAAGTAAACCTGAGCTTCTTTTTCGGCCTTTAGCACTGGTTTTTCCACATCTGCTTCTGTGTTGCCTACACATCAGCATTTTTTGGTCGGTATTTGTTGGTCGCTTGTCTCTTCTTCGAGGTCTACGCTCAGAGAGACACCATCCCTCAAGATTTCTGAAAGTAAGCCTACAAAAAGAGGGTATAAAGTAAAACACTTTCATTTTTATCACCTGATTTTGAATCTGTTTGGGAAAAGTTGAACATAAAGAAGTTCATTGCAAGTGTCGGGGACACCAGGTAGACACCAATCACTACAATAATGCACGCACGGGGCTTGGACATAAACTTTTAATTAAGTATTAATTTTGTAATCGTCATTTTGAAGTCTTCATTCGTGAATTGAGCAGGTTACTTCATTCCTGAACTCGGCAACTCCCTGGCTGAAATTCTTGGAGAGATAGTCAACTGCGATATCCGGCCAATCTTCTAGACTTTGAAATAAGTCTGATCAATGGGGTTTTAACATAAGTATAAATAGTTTTGTGTCCCTGCGTACGTATGGGATTTCGAGTCTAATTTAGTGAATAACTTTTTCATGATACATGTAATAATCCATAACGTTCAAACCAACTGTTGAATTACTGTAATGCTAATTAAAAAAGAAGTTAAACATATACACAATCAATGAGATTCATAAACTTCTATAATCAAAATGCATAATCCCTCATAGTTTTGTTTCAAAATTAGATAATTGTTTTAATTATACATTATACACTTATTCAAATAAAATAGACATAACTCTGTAAAAAAATCGAGAAACTTATTGAAGAAAATGTTTCCAAGTGAGCCTAATCCAACCCATGTCGTAAGGCCTAAAATAATGGCTTACTTTGACTCATTACACCTAAATAAAGCAAAATGTGTCCACTTTGTTTGTATGGAAAGATGGTACAGCAAATCCTATGCACTTTTCGACAACCACATGCTATTTGTATAACTTTTTAATTGTCATTAGACCAGGAATCACTTGTGCAAAGTCCTTTCAGTTTGAACAATCTCTAGTAGGGGCATCAAAAGAGTAGGACTATTAACATTCCAGGAAGCTATTTAGGTCGGTCTTATCAAAGTTGGTGCAAATGAATTAACATCAGATAGTTTAGCTTAGTAGTTAGTCATCTCCTATATTATGCAAATAGGAAAGCACCAACATTCCGGTAAAACATATAGGTGGCAAAATAGGAAGTCAATCAAGTTACAATAGGCACCTGGCACACCTATAACTCATGATGAAGGAACTATTATTCACTCAACCCATCACCTGCACACTATGGCACAAAGCTTACTAACTGAGATCCGATGCAGCCCTTAATAGCAGATAGATAAAAATATATATATATACCTATGAATATTATGATTGTTACAACATTTAGCACCGAACTAATATTTGGTGGCAATATTTTATCATTAATCCACACCATACATAATTCCTACAAAAGTAATCATCTAAATATATGAATATACATGAAATGGTACAAATTACTCAATAAGTTACTCCATACAAAATTTTGACTCTGTGTGCACATTGCCTTTAAATTCATAGTGCAATTTCCTAACTACAACTTATAATTACTCAAGAGCATGCCTAAGAAGCAAAAAGTTCAACTTGGAGATCTTTCGTTAGTGGTTCTGGTTTCAGGTTCTTTTGGCGGTTTATTTTATGTACCAATTATGTTCTTTTTATCACGCTACAGTTATAAATTTTCAATTTCTGAAAGGTCCTTGGTAATTACGTGTTTAAATTTTTCTTGCAATGTGTCATACAATCGATCTAACTAATCAAACCATAAATGAAAAATGAAACAATCAACATCAAAACGTCAAAAGTATTGGATAAAAATCAGAATAAGATGACAAAAAACATAAATTCATCAAGATGAATTCATACAAGTCAAAAAATGGAGTGTTACCTTTTATGTACACTTGCATACATTCATCTAGCTTCCACCGTTAAATAAAGTAACTTCTTCTACATACTAATACTGTTCCCTTCTTGGTTCATCTGCAAGATCCCTACATCAAGAAGTCTCGGCTTGCACTTCTTCCTCATTCTTTTGTAGAGTACATGTAACAATCAGATGCAGTTTTATGGCAAGTTACATAATCCTTTTTATGATTTAGAGATCAAGGACGAATAGTTGGTTTTATTAAAGTAGTTTGAGCGAATTTCTTAATTAATATTCTTCACATCATTAAAATTTATTGCCTAATTGGAAGACCTTCAAAAACACATAAATAAGCATATTACACATTTATACTAATCTTCCTTTCACGAGTTTAGCTATAGTAACAGTCCACATCAGAGTTACCCAATGTTTTCCAGATGACATGAGCTCCGGCTCAGGTGCCCGAATTACAACATTATGCATGCTTATGAAAAAAGAGAGAAGGAGAGATTACAGGCCAGTGGAAAATCAAATATGGCATCTTTAAGTAGAATGCATTTTCCAATGTTCTGTAATTTCCCTTTATCATAAGCAACAACATTACGATGTCATGTGAAATAAATTAGCAAAGTATTTGACAAATTAAATCAAAGCATATACAATGAACTACAATTAGCACCTGATAACGCTCCAAAGCATTTGTGATCGCAACCACGTCACCTTTACAGAGATGGAAAATGCCAACATTGAGTAGATGCCCTCTAACTCTGTATTTTAGCAAGTTATTGTCTAGAGATTGTCATGCTACCTCTTAGAAAAATCACTATTTCTAATATGATATATGAAGAGACATATTAACAGGTTATAAACTGAAGGTAAAACGCTTGGGCATGAAATAAACTTAATACCCAAAGATCACAATTTCGAACCATTACTTGTAAAAAGATGATTCTTGAATTTCATCCCTACCAAGTAACATGGGTCAAACAAAATATTTTGGCTTCCAGGAATGCAGGGCAAACAGCTTAAGGCCCAAAGTCAATTTTTTGTGCATACAACCTCCTAAACCATTTGATTCTAATATTTTGAACCTTGGATCATTACTGAAACAATATAGTTTTGGTAATGATACTTTTCAAAACAATTTATTTGAAACATATTTTACAAACTCGTACATGTACTAAAGTGACTCATTTTAAACAAAAACCATTTTGATCTATTAACCAACTTGCCCATATTGTCAAATCTAGTAATAATACATATAATGAGAAGCATGTTTATTGTTCAATCCGAGCTGAAAATTGTGCAATTTCCTGTTTACAATGATTTCTTTGAAGTGGTCACTTCTTCACCTTGAAAAAGATCAACTTTATCATACTACGCAATGGCCTGCTCTTGTTCATATAATTCAGCAATTTCCTGCACAGAGTAACGATAATTATGACCAATCATCCGCAGGTATCCATTATGTGTGTATATATACATGTGGACATTAAATAAAGGGTTCATTTAAGCCACTTTGAAGTTCTAGTATATCATATAAAATCTACACTACAGTCGAACAAAACATCATAAACAGTAAGTATGTTTTGTGGTACTGTGATAATAAAACTTACCTGCATGTTAGGAGCAAAAACCACCTTCGCTACCAATTTTTGTAGCAACCTCTCGGTACTTCTTTTTTCTTTTCATGAAAACTCGATCTTCTAATATATTAAAAGAACAACAGACGCAATTGTTTTATCAACTCTAAATAAACGAAAATGCAATAAACAATTCAAAAAGCATATACGATGAAGCTTTACAATGGATTGTCACATGGTTACACAGTTATTGATCAAAAACACCATTTTTTGGTTAAGGGATTGTAATTGTAATTATTATAAACAGAATATAATGGAATTTAAGACTTACGAATTCTTAGCATGCATTTTCATCTCATTTTCTTGTCGATAAATAGAATAACATCATTAAACATATAATTATCGAGGGGCTTTTTTAAATGGCCTGCACATAAGAAAATGACATGAATATTTGCTTACTGAACTTCTAACGTCATTTTATTTAGTTTCAATTGTTGAGAATATCTACCCTCTTGCGCTGGCCATACGTATGCGTTACAGATAGTAAATATGAATCTTCCTTCCATCATGTAGCTCTTCTGTTTTCTTACTGTTGTATCAATATCGGCATTCTTATTACATTCTTACCATTAGCAGTTTGTACTAAAGTTGGTGGGTCACGTATCATGTACGGTCATGGGTGTTGAACGTTAATAACAAAATCAGTAGATTAGTTTTAATGGGTCGAATGTTTGGGCCACAGTCCAAGAAGGTTATGTAAATAAAGCCCATGTGGCTATAGGTTAGAAACGGTTAAATGATGGCAGTTATCATTAAACCGGTGTAATCTCTGATGAAACGGCACAACTGCTTCTCTTGCAGTGTTTCATATGTATATATATATATATATATATATATATATATATATATATATATATATATATATATATATATATATGTATATATATATATAGCATAGGGCCTGTAAAATGATGTACTCACTCAATCAATATCAAATACACATTGTTTTACACACAAGTTTCTTGCCTTTTACAGCATTTATACGCTGTCCCAGACAGCCCTTTCTGTTTTGTGCAGCAAGATCGGACCAGAAGCATGTCAAATCAGAGTCGCATGTTGCATAAAGGTTGGTCTCGCATCCTGTAAAACCAACAATGGGATCCAAATCACACAACAATGTAAATTAGAAAGTTCACTTCGTAATCTGAAAAATGGATGATACATAAATAAATTAGAAAGATTGGTAATCACAGTGTTGAGTACACATATAACTATAATGTATAAACTATAAACTGATAAAGATGTTCTGGGTTACAATAGCAGCACCTTTTCAAAATATGCACTAAAAAAGGGAACCTTGGTTAACAAATGACCAAATTATGTGGGACCACTTGCAGATGGTATGATGGACCAAGAGGGGACTGTGACAAAATAACTTAATTTTTTTCTGTGAATCATGCGGCCAAACAGAATTTCTTCCTTCCTGAATGCAAAAACATAGTTTCTATGAAAAAATGGAATAACCAAAGTATTGATAATCAAAATTCAAAACCAATCACAAGTGTGAAGCTCATAAATTACTTTTAAACCTTTCTAAATCATTCTTTCTAAAAGTTAACCCAAACTGATTCATCTAATCCCTTCCCTTAATTCCTACTAAAGATCAGGATGTTTATGTTTGATTTGGCAGTCGATATGGGATATGTATTTACGTGTGACCACTATTATGTGAAATAAATCTAAAGCGACCGATTTGACCATTAGTATTGCATCAACCTCACAAAATGTTACCCATTTTGACCCACCCGTTGTGATCCATTGCCCAAATACAGATTAGCTCATCACGTACAAAGATCAATACTTCGCAAAACTAAATCATCTACTCGATTCTTATATAAAACTAATACAAATAATCTGTTATGCTTGTACAATGCTATAATGATAGAATTTATACTCAACCCTCATAATCTGAAGTACCTTTCTTATTTATTATAACAGTAAATTCCACCAAGGTTACCTTGGAAGCAAGTTTCAAACTGCCAAGCTCCCTGGAAAAATCGAGGAGTTCAGGTAGTCTGTCTGCGAGCACCTAAGATATCCAGCATAAACACGATGGCTAAAAGTAGAAGATTTATTCTCCTATTTATATAAATTCTTCCCTTTTGGTCCTGTGGTTTACGGCAGTAAAGGGAGGAAGCAAGGGAGTATTTGTTTGACTTTGGAACTTGAAATGACCAGTGACCCGTGACCTGTTTTGCATCTGGTCATACACTTGGTTTTCTAACAGAATGCACAACAATCCTGGTTCACTTTGTAATTTTCAAATGTATAAAATATAAACTGATAAAGATAATAAACTGTTTTGCACGACCCGTTACCTGACCGATTAACCAAATAGTCCTTTGGAACTTGACGACCAGTGACCCGTGACCTACATTTGCTGTTACATTTTCGGTAATGTGCAAGAGTATTGTTTCTTCGGTTGGTTGAGCAATGATGAAGTAGAAACTCTTACTTATTTCACGAAATCTGCAACAAACAATAAAATTATAACTTACCCTATCAAAGCTGCAAGAAAGATCAATGAAAAGCTATTCCAACCAATAGAACACTTCAATTTACTCCAACATTCTACAATTGTTTAATCATGCATAAATTAAAGTCCTCATAACAACAGTATGTTAAACACATAAAATCTTACGTAACAAACCAAAGAGAATAACATATAATATTAACGAAAACTATGAGTACAAAAAGAGAATATAAAAGTGCATGAAGAATACGTAAAAACGAATTCGGGGTATGAGAACCAATTTTAACAATCATAAGATTTGGTCAACAATCAAAAATAAATTCCAAAAATGTCATTTTTAATGGAATATAACAGTCAAATTTTTGTTGAAGATCTTTCTGTCTCCCTATCATATGAAAACCAACATTAGCACAATGCACAATGTTTTCTATATCAAGAACTAAAAATATATGTTCTCTTAGACTAAGATTAACAAAATGTGCAGTAGTGCAGTCCCCTATATAAGTTTGTTCTGTATTGAGGTTTATTTACAGTTCTAGGGCCTAAACATGTAAACCTGAATGTTCATGAAATTATTTTTCAATATTTACCTAAACATGTTATGACATGTATCACAACACAATTACCATAATGATAATAATGTAAATTCGTAACTGAATTATGTAGCCTTAGAGATCACCAAGACCCTACGAAACAAAATATATTGTAGCCATCTACTGTTGATTGCAAGGAAAGAGCAATGTGATAAAGTATTGTTGTAATGCATACATGGCATTGCCCCATAATTGACTCCTTTTGATTCACACAAAATTCTTGGTCAAATACAAAAATCGAATTTGAATTTTATAGTTAACTAAAAAAACCACTGCAAGAATTCCATAATGACGAAGACGATTGACAATAATATAAACATAATTATCTTGAGACCAAATCATCATCATCATCATACTAAGAAAATCAGAAAACTTATAATCTTATATAGAAAAGAGTTAAGGGACCAACCTCAAGCTCAAATGGCATTACTACGCCTCCTCCAATCATACTTTTGGGGTTTAAGTGAGGTCATAAATCATCACTGAAAGATTTTACTCCTCTACTGCAATACTCAATAGATCACCAAGAAAAGAACCAAGATGCAGTTTCTGCCCACAATACAGAGCCAACGTAATGTATCACAATGAGTAATTATAAACGGGTTGGGTGGGTGAATGAAATAAAAACCAACTAAAGACAAACATAATCATTACCTATCAATGGATACTTGTTAAGAGCTTTTTGAGCCTCTTTTAACAGCCTTGCACCACATATGAATGTTCATTATACAGATGCATAGGTCCAACCGGAAAAGAAACTTATTGGCACTTTATATATAGTCAAATATATATTGGAAAATAGAAAACTAACCTTGACATTCAAAAATAACTGCTGCAAGTGACACAAATGCTTACGTATTCACATAACCATCAAACTACAACTTATATATGAATTATACCAATATGAGATCTGAAACACAAAAACAAATATTACCAGGCAATCCAATCTTTTATAAAATAAATTATGTACAGGTGCTTTCAGAAAAGTGCAGCAGTGTGATCCTCATAACCTTGTATTGTTGGAGGAAGCATTAGATGATCCCCTGAGATGAATATGATCCTTGATGGATGTGGAAACAAATTAGGGTTTTGAAGAATGGATGAAACTCATACGTTATGGGTATTCTAATATGAGATTAGGGTTTACGTACGTATATTAGATTAGCCGAATTTATTCATTGTTGTGGTTTACGTAAGTAAAATACAAATTACAGGATTTTTTTTATCATCTCCTTATTTGTATTTATTTAAAAGATATAAATTAAAAAACAATTTACTCTAGTGGTAAGTTGTTTGCAAAACTCATGAATGACCCAAGTTCAAATCCAATACATGTCTTCTTTTTAATTAAACAATTTTAAAATTAAAAATTAACTAATAAAAAACGAATTTTAAAATTAAAAAAAAAAATTGTACATATATTAAATAAAATGCCACATGTCATTAAAAAAATTTAAAAAAAATGCCACATAAATACAAATATATTAAATAAAATGCCACATAAATACAATGATGACATGGAAATATGACTTGGCATTATGGGATGCCAAGTGGCATTATGACGTGGCATGCCTCCTCTTATATATAATGTATATATATATATATATATATATATATATATATATATATATATATATATATATATATATATAGGGATAGCTTGGATACAATTTTTGTAGCCAATTGGCTACAATCATTCATTAAAAATGCACTAGCAATAATTCAGGGACCCGCAATAAAGAATCAGGACCTACAAAAATAATCAGGGACCTACATTTTTAGTACAAAATTGTAGCCAATTGGCTACAATTAATTATAGCTAATATATTCTCTATATATTGGGAAGATTGAGAAATCTTCGTTTGAGCAAATTGATTCATGTTTTTTATTTGATTCACAATTAAACATCATTTTATGGTGAATCGAATCTATAAATCACAAATTTGATTCACAAATCATTGTTAAAATCGAGTTATGATGACGATTCATTAAATTTGTACAGATGATTCAGTATTCTACATATATCGTAAAATCGAGAGATTTTTAACATTGATTCAAATTTTTTTACACATTTTGAATTTTAATCACATTAAAATTAGTTTTACGCTTGAAAACATGAATCAAAGTTAAAAATCTATCGTTTTTGAAAACCTTCTCAATTTTCTCAAAATAAAAACCTTCTTAATCGATCCGGATTATATATATATATATATAGGGGAGAGTTAATGTGAGATCAAACTTAAAGTTGTAAAAATAAGATCTAGTTTAAAAAAACACTAAAACATTTTTAAATAACAGTTTTAGCAATAATACAAAAAAAAATATTTTAATACAAATAAACATTTTAGGAACTAATAACCAAATGATACATAAGTTTGGATTAGTGATACACCTGATACACATTACACTAATAAATATTCCAAAACCTGATACACTTACAAAAACCTGATACACATTACACTTATAATCAAAGTGTATCACCTAGGTTTCGTAAATTTTAAAAAAAAATCTGTTGAAACTTTAACAATTTTAGTTGTAGTTAATAAAAAAATTTTTTTGTTGTAAGGAGAGTGTCACTTGTCAAATTTTAGTTGGATCTCATTTTAATAAATTTAAGTTTGATCTTATTTGATCTAGATTATATATATATATATATATATAACAGGAGTCATTTGGCATTAATGACACCTCAATGACAAATAATCAAATTTCATGCCACATAAGCATTTGTTGTCCAACTAAGCATTTTTTTTAAATTTAATTAGCTATTATTAATTATTTTCGAAATTTAATTATATAAGCATTAATTTTCGAAATTTATTCTAAAAAGTAAGTCTTGCAAGAATCGAACCTTGGTTATTTAGATAAATAACATGTGTGTTTACCACTAGATCAAATTAATTTTTGTGATATATTCTGCAAAGCCATAAATATAATGATCTACAAAAATTTGAAAAATATCTATTCCTTATTAATACTCACAAACTATAATTTTTAAATAAATAAAATTTGAAACCGATTTTAAATATAATTAATATCGATTCCTTAATTTTTGTGATATACGACTTTTATTCATTCATCACTCAAAACCCTAATTTCTCCTCGGCCCTAATCCCATATCCTCTAAAAAGAAATCGTCAATCATGTGTTATTTATCATATTTCAATTAACTAATAATGTCATAATATGTTTGTTTTTACCTTTATGCAGATTCTGATGGCCATTTATTTATTTATGTTGCTTTTTAATGGTTTTTTGAGGTTGCTATATATCATTGTTTATGTTCTTGCTTAGATGGATTGTATATGTTTAGGTATACATGACATGTTCTTTAAAGCACTTTGGAGTTGATGGGTTGTAAAGCTTGACATTCTTTTAAGGTTTGCTCATCACCTTAATCCTTTTCTTGTGATTAAATCAAGAATTTTTCATGCATGATTATTGCATGGTGGTGCAGATCTTCCTTTTTATGTAGTAGTGCTTCTTCAAAGACACGCTGAAAATAATCCAAAATTCTAGGAATGCAAGAGAAAACCATTTTGATGAGTACGCAAAAGGAAGAACGAGAAGGGTTACTCAATTTAATTCCACAGTGGATCCTCAAAAGAGGTATTAGCACTTGCCTAAACTTTTAATTATAACATGTCATTATTAATTCAACCATATTAGTGACTCCTGTCTTTATAAATCATGATGCAATGCACTAAATGTAGATGGATCATGTGCTAAACTATAAGAACATGTTTCTATATTATAAAGTAGTACGTGAATGTTGACATAAATACAAAGTTTAAGCTAAAGCTATAGTGTATTCTCTTTAAAACTTTGGATTTCTTTAAAACACTAAATGGAGATGTTTAGGAAGAATCGTTATGTAGATATTTTGCATCTATGATTCATTAATATGATTGTGAATGTCTATATGCAGCCTATGTTGGATGTGCCAATATACGGAAGAATTGCAACCCTTGAACTATTCCGTCCGCATGTGAGTCAAGATGTTTGACAGTTTTTTAAGAAGTACTTTTAATTTATAATAGATTTCTTTTGTCACTCATTGTCTTATTTGTGTATATTCTTGCTTTATGATGGGCGAAACCCAAGACCTTCTGTTTATTGCAAAAGAAAGATACAAATTTTGTGTTCTTCAGTGGGATGCTGATGCCAATAAGGTTATTACAAGGTTTGATTCATAACTAAGCTCTTTTTTTTTACAAAAGGAAGTCATATGACAACATCTACTTATAACCATTAAAATTTATGCCTTTTTAGAGCGATGGGTGATGTCTCAGATCGCATAGGCAGACCTACAGACAATGGCCAGGTACATAATAAGATGTTTGAATAGTATTACATTATTTTATAAACAATAAGCCAAATTTTGATTTTTCTAATGTCTTATCTTTCCTACCTCTTTGGCTTTGTAGATAGGCATAATTGACCCTGATTGCAGACTCATTGGACTCCATCTGTATGATGGACTATTTAAGGTAGTTGCACCTGATGCAACTTTTATATATCTTCAACTTCAGAGGTCCTTTAGACGTTACAATACATTCAATGTTATTTTTTCTTTCAGGTTATTCCATTCGATAACAAAGGACAACTTAAAGAAGTGTTTAACATCAGGTAACTATTGGGAGCTTACTGTTGACGTTGACATGTATTAGAATGTTTGTGTTTTTTTGCGTTCTTCTTTAGCACGTACATCTCCATAACATGAAATTATAATACGTGCTTAAGCTTGATTCATACTTCAAAGAATGTGATAAGCTTCAACCTAGAATCATAAACATATAAAGTTTAGGTTAGTTTTACTATAGTTGCATTTGAGAGGAAGTACTATTTTTTATAACCATATTTACTACCGCGATAATATTTTTGGTGTACAGCCATGTTTGGATTAACATATGTATGTCTGCAATATAAGGTTATATGGCTTGTGGGTCTGCAAGTTGTATACAACATTTTTTTACAGATACCCGTCCCTTTGTGTAGCCTACATCGATGAGGTTGAGTAGCGCAACAGGAATACTAATAATAACCTTTGCATCATATTTAAAATGACGCTACTTCTTGGTACTCCGAACTCTGCAAAAATAACTTTATATTGGCCCTGTCTGGACGACTTGGAGATCATTTGCAGGTACGAAAACAATGTTCACGAAGATCTCGCAGCTTTATGGTACTTTACCTGTTCAGTTTATTAATAAGTTTGTGTAGTTTCCTAAACCTTTTCCACATATGGCATGTTTGCAGTTTTATCAAGTATTTTATCGATTCAAATGATATTGTTCAGTGATTGCGTGCAGTTTTATTAACTATTTGAAACTGATATATGTAGGTGTGGACTTAATGTACAAAATGCACAATGGATTATATATGTGACTCCCGTACGGCAACGGGAGTACATTATGAAGTGCTTCGATGTAAGTAACTTTTATGTGCATAACTGATAACATGTTCAAAAAAAAAACAAAAAAAAGAAACAGAAATTGGATATTGATCATTTTCTTATTTTTCCAGGTTGCTAAAGTTTTTTTGAATAAGCACCACATTAGTATGAGTTATCTTGGATATCACGCAACACGCCACATCTTTGAAGTATCAGCAGGACTCGAATCATTGGTTCCTGGAGAAGGCCAAATTCTTGCCCAAGTCAAACAAGTTGCTAAAGTTATTCAAGGAGTTGCAGGCTTCGGAAGAAACATCAGTGGGCTGTTCAAGCATGCCATCATGGTCGGAAACGGGTCAGAACCGAGACCAAGATTGCGAAGGAGCGATTTGATAAGTTCAGCTGCAGTTGAACTTGCACTAATGAAGCTTCCTCAATCGGCTCATACAACTGCAAGAGTCTTACTCATAGGAGCTGGTAAAATGGGAAAGCTCGTGATAAAAGACATAGTATCAAAATGGTGCACAGAAATCGTGGTTGTGAATAGATCCGTAGAAAAAGTCAATGCACTTCGTGAAGAGTTTAAAGATATTGAACTCATTTACAGACCAGTTGACGATATGATGACTTGTGCTGGTGAAGCCAATGTGATATTCACAAGCACTTCTTCTGAAACTCCTTTGTTTTTTTAAAAAAATGTGATTGATCTTCCACCTGTGAGTCCCGATGTGGGTGGAAAGCGTCTTTTTATTGATATTTCAGTTCCAAGAAACGTCGGATCTTGTGTTAAAGATCTTGAGACTACAAAAGCAAAAAATGTCGATGATTTGAAAGAAGTTGTACGTGGCTGCCAAAGGGAGGACAGGCTCAGAAAAACAAGGGACGCTCAAAACATCATTGATGAAGAATTAGTACTATTTGAAGCATGGAGCGATTCACTTGAAACCGTTCCTACAATCCGGAAATTAAGAGCATATGCTGAAAGAATCAAAACCAGTGATTTAGAAAAATGCTTGCAGAAAATAGGTGACATAAACAACAATACAAGAAAAGCCGTTGAAAGTCTGAGCCGTGGTATATTCAACAAGCTTCTTCATGGTCCATTGCAGCATTTGAGATATGACGGAAGTGATGATAGGACTTTGGATGAGACTCTCGAGAATATGCATGCCCTTAACAGAATGTTTAGTCTTGAGACTGAAATATCTGTTCTGGAAGAAAAGGATCGAGCTAAAGTTGAACAACAAAAGTAAGCTTTTTTGCTAATTCATAAAACCAAAAGGATTGGGTTGACCAGCATTTTTTGACCATCATATAACGTTTTCATGAATAAATAACGCGTTGATTGTGGTTACGCAAAGCAATAATATTAGAAGAATAATTTAAAGTTTTTGAATAAAATCAACTATGAGGTTTCATATGTTAAAAATGGGGCTTGGGTCATTTTCTACACATTTCACTTTCACCTTTTTCTGGATTTGACGCGTTTGAGATCAACACAAACCCAGTTTGATCCATTCATTGTCAATGGGTCGAATTTGCCACCTCAGCTAATGGGATTTAGTTATATAGAAATAATATGGCCACTGCATATTTGAGTAATTGTTTTTACAGTTCAAGATCTCAATATTGTTTGGATATGTTGTTGTTTTAATATGCATTTTATATCTTATAGGAAATGTGTTGTCAGATGGTATTAGTGGCAAGTGCATAATTATCTGTCGGGGTTGGCCTTTAACTGTTAAGTAGTCATTAATATCCATCACTTACATCAACTTATGTGATTTCACTGTCAACATTTCTATGCTTATTTAATAATGTTGCTGAAATATCCATCCAACTGGTTCTGCCTATCAGGATGGATTGATTGGAATGCTTGTGGTCCTTTTTTTTCTTCTTCTCATGTTGAGGTTTGTGAGGCACAATGGCACGTTCCCAGCTTTCATCAAAGTTCTCTCTCTTAATTTTGACCAAATTCCAACGTCCTTTTACACTTTATCAAGAACTGATATATTTGTCATGACGTTCATCATATCAGTCCCTTTATTATCCATTTTTTAGCTTTCATGGGATAGAGGAAACTGCATTTGTATACACGTGTTTGTTTCCCCAAGAGTAAAGCTTTCTCAGGATAGGAAACCAATGTAATGCCAACTGCGTTTCCTTTAAGTGATAGCATTATCGACAGTTCCATAGTATAGTATAGTAGCCCCAAACTAGGAAAAAATTAATGAATTCAGTAAGGCTACAGAAGCTTTGTTGCTTAGATTTCAGACATGTGGACAATTACGACATTCATCTCAGAAAGTGCTTACAAGTTTATATCAAGATCACTGTGATGGAACATTAAATGAATGCTATAGTTGATGACCTACATAGTAATATCACCCGGATAATTTGACACCAAGCTAATCAAGCTGCGATGTTCATATTAGAAAGCAAAAGAATCAAGCTAAAACTATTTCTTTGGATACGGTTATGTAGGGAAACTTGACACCAAGGTTGCACATATGTGACAGAGAATCAGGTATCCACTTGTGCAAAATTCATACTCATTACACATCTTTTGTCGGTACTAAAGTTTTTGGCTTTACAGTGTATAAATGGTTCTAGAACCATTGTAGAACAATAAACTATATTTCTGTCATTCACCATTAATGAAATTGAATAGCCGTTTCATGATTGTTTTTCTACCTGTGATTTTATTTTTTATCTCTGAAAGCAGTCTTAACACTGATATAATTAAAGGTTTTACCCGCTGATTACCAGGTCAACAAATTGTCCGCATGCGACGCTCATCCTTAATCAAAGCGGATCTGCCCCACCTAATTATCCGGGTAACTGTTAAATCCTTTTTATGATGTTGCCATTTATTTATATTATTGTGTTCTAAAGGTTTTATGTTTTCACAACCAGCAGCTGTAAATACTGCACCGCATTTGGCCAACCAGTAGCATGTTGATTGTCATCTTCTCACATCTGTTATTCAAAACAAATCGCAGGCGCACGTACCTCCATCTCTGGAGGGCACCACCGTAACTGTAAATCAAGGTGATTTTAGATTCGTTGCCGCCACTTTCTTTAAACCAAGGTATATGCATTTTATTTATTATAACTTTCTAGCTTTTGCCTTCATAAGATTTTGCATCACACAGATTTTCATCGACCTTTTCAACATTCTCCGTGCAGATGCAATACCTGCATATGTTGATATAGGGGACTTGTGATCAGCGCTGTCACCACTGTGGGGCGGGTTATGCAACCTGAACCTGATCCTCCAGATTACATCAAGATGCTACTGCACAACAGGCATTATATGGAATGACACATTTGCTTATGAATGGGTTAATTGAGTTGGGTTTGATGGGTCGAACAGACCGAAAGTTTTCCAAAGTCTATTTTATATGTACACAAGCTCCTAACTCACTTTCTACCAAGAATTAGATTATTAATGCTTTAATATTGCTTTTGTAATCAGACTTATACATTAATGACAAAAAGTGTTTATAGGTCTACCCAATCTGCAATAAAAATGACACGTCACCCTCCCATCTCTGCATCTATAGAACATGTACAGAAATTGAAGAATCATACGGGCATGGGACATCTCCAGCAATGATCCAGTCTCCCTCCTGATAAGTGAGAACATATTCAAAATTTATGCTCAACAGACTTTATCTTATTTTTAACAGTAGTAAATTCATAACTTGAAAAAGCACATGTGTGCCCTCAACGCAGATTTTCTGATTCTGCTACCTATTAAAATTTTCAGATAATGGTTCAATAATGTTCCTCGCACAAAGCTGGCTGAAGTCAAAGGGCATCAAAACTGGGTCAAAGTCACCGGAGAGTATCTTACTTTTCCTGGAGGTGGTACTCAGTTCAAGAATGGTGCTCTTTACTATATTGATCATATCCAAAAGGTAAGTATAGAACAATAAGTAGGATTTAGCAATACATGTAAAGTACAAGGGTAGAAACTGTAATTAGTTTAAAGTTTTGTTGTTTTCACTTTCCCAATTCTGTATAAAGGAGTTGATCTCCTCTCTTTCATTCCTAATGCAATAACATCATTTCATTTCACATTTTACTTCCGCATATTTGATATGGTATCAGAGCAGTGAAGCTCGATTCTGTTACATAACCGTTTTCTAACGGTTTCCTAATGGTTTTAACCGTTTGTTCTTAATTCGTTTCATCTTCATCATCTCCATTCTGTAATCATTGCTCCGATTACGATTCTGAGGTGTTTTAATGGCGAATTTGAACAATAACCCTAATCCAAACATCACTAATTCATCAAGCCCAGTCAATCTTGACCAAAACACCATTAACAATCAAGATTTAGGCTCTCAAAACATGGCTAATGATCCATTGTATCTTGCAAGTTCGATCATCCGAGGCATGATGTTAACCAATACACCATTCAATGGTGGTAACTTTCTTGGTTGGAGTCGATGCGATTAAGATGGCGTTAGGGGAAAAATTGAAGTTAGGGTTTATAGATGGATCATCACCTAAACCGGCATTGGTGATGTCAATTATCGGCGATGGATTCGGTGTGATTACATGGTGACGTGTTGGATCTTGAATTCAATGATTCTTGAATTGTCGATTCTTTTCTTTATGCTCATTCTGCTTTTGATCTTTGGAAAGAATTGGATGAAAGGTATGGACAGAGTAATGGCCCTCTTATCTATCACATTGAAAGAGAATTAAGCAAAGTTTCTCAAGGAAATCTTCTTGTAGCGACTTATTTCAATAAGCTAAAAGCGTTTTGGGATGAATTGCATAGTCTCAATGGTGTGCCTGTTTGTTCTTGTGGAAAGATGAGGGAATGTTCATGTGGAATTCTTGAAAAGTTTCGGAAATTGATAGTAGGTCCAAATTGATGCGTTTTTAATGAGGTTGAATGATGAGTTTGAGTGCGTGAGGAGTCAAATACTCTGCATGGATCCTTTGCCAAACATAAACAAAGCTTATTACATTGTTCAGCAAGTGGAGAAGCAAAAACAAGTTACACATCAAGTTGGTGATCCTACTGCTTTCTTTGTTAATCTCAAGAATGGTCAAAGAAACAATCAAAGTTCTAATCCCAGAAGAGAACATAGGCTGGCAGCAAGAAAATATGTACTTTTTGTAATCAAGAAGGGCATTTGGTTGAGCAATGTTTTGAAAAAATAGGTTATCCTGATTGGTATAAGGGTAAGAAAGGAAAGAAAGGTGGGTTCAAAATGGCTAATCAAGTTGCTTGTGATTTTGATCAGTTTGCTCAGAGAGATACTCCTTTTCAGATGGATTATAAGAATGAAGTGGTTGGTGAAAAGTTGGATTTAGATCAGAAATTGGTCAATGCAGTTTGCCAAGAAATGATGAAAATGTTTAAGGGCAAAGGAATTGATTGCAAGATAGTGTGGCTAGTTCTTCTAAGCCACATGCAGGTATCTTCTTTCATGGCATACATGTTCCAACTGGTCTATGTTTTCATGCTTCAATTAAACTCATGATTGACAATGCTGGTCTTAAAATTGATATTGATTTGGTTGTTGACACTGGAGCTTCTGATCATATGTCACCACATTTACATCTTTTTGAGTCCATCAGAATATTGAGGAAGCCCATTAAGATTAAGTTGCCTGATGGGACTTGTAAATGGGTTACCAAAGTAGGCAAAATAAGAATCAATTACACCCTTACTCTTACTGATGTTTTCTATGTGCCTGAGTTCAAGGTCAATTTGTTGTCGATAGGAAAACTTCTAAACACTCAGCATCTTATTGCTATTTTTCCCTACGGTTTGCTTTTGGGACCCTTCAACTAGACAAATTCTAGCTGCTGGAGAAGGGTTCAACAACCTCTACATTTGCAGATCTTCTACAAAAACCCCTACTCAAAGTTCATTGTTTTGTCTTCTTTTGTTAATCAAGTTGTTCAAAATAAGTCAAACAATGTGTCAATTGATTTGTTTCATTCTAGACTTGGGCACAGTTCTGTATCAAAATTGATCCATGTTCATGATTGTAACAAGGTCAATATATCTCATTTCTTTTGTGACACTTGTTTACTTGCCAAACATCATAGGTTGCCTTTTCCTTTGAGTCATACTAGATCAAAGGCACCTTTTGAGCTTATTCATGTTGATTTATGGGGTCCATATAAGTCTGCAGCCCTCAATGGTGCACATTATTTTTTCACTATAGTTGATGATCACACTAGATGCACCTGGACTTATTTGATTCATACAAAGGATCAAATTCATAACACTCTGTCTTCTTTTCTTGCTTACATTGATAATCACTACAAGGCAAAACCTAGATTCCTAAGATCTGATAATGGGACAGAGATAGTGAATAAGACATGTTTGGATTTGTTGAAATCTTTTGGCATTATACATCAGAAGTTTATGGTGTATACTCCTCAACAAAATGGAGTAGTGGAAAGAAAGCACAGGCACCTTTTAGATACTGCTAGAGCTCTTAAGATTCATGCTAATTTGCCAAGTAAATTTTGGGGAGATTGTATCTTGGCTGCTACATATTTGATCAACAAAATGCCAATGAAGATTTTAGATTGGAAAAGCCCTTTTGAAATATTACATGGTATAGCACCTTCATATGACAATCTTAGGACCATTGGATGTCTTTGCTATGCTGCTGTAACAAAGCCTCATAAAGACAAGTTTGAGCCTAGAGGCAACAGGTGTGTCATGATTGGCTATCCATCTGGGCAAAAAGGGTACAAGTTGTATGATTTGCAGACAAAAGAGGTCTTTTGTAGCAGGGATGCTATTTTCAGAGAAGATTGTTTTCCTTTTAAAGAATCAACACCAGCATCTTCTCCTTTACCAAAGTACTTTACACCAGCATATGAAGATGATTTTGAAGTTCAGAATAATTTGGGAGCATCACACAGTTCTCCAGTTGATTCAGAAGTTTCCATTCCTCCTGAACCAGAAGATTCCATTCCTCACTGAACCGAAGCTTCCATTCCTCCTGAACCAGAAGTTCCCATTCCTCCTGAACCAAAAGTTTCCATTCCTCCTCCACCAGTTGTTCCACTTAGGAGATCTACAAGGTCTTCTACAAAACCAACTTGGTTGCAGGACTTTGTGACACCTAAAGCTGGAATGGCTTACTCTGTACCTAATGTCAAACAACCTGCTTATCCACTTTTCCATACTCAAGACTTTGACAGTTTTCCAAAGGATTATGTAGCCTCTTTAGCTCATGTTCGAATGCTAATGAGCTGCTAATTACAGACAAGCTGCTTTGTAGATGTTCAATGGGTTAAGGCAATGGATCAGAAATTAAAGGCTTTAGAAGAAAATGAAACATGGGAATTGACAACTCTTCCTGATGGTCACAAAGCAATTACTTCAAAATGGGTATTCAAGACTAAATACAAACACGATGGAATGTGGAAAGATTCAAAGCAAGACTGGTCATAAGAGGTTTTGATCAAAAGGAAGGAACATATTATAAACATACTTTTTCTCCTGTTGCAAAAGCTGCAACTGTGAGAGTTCTAATCGCAATAGCAACAGCTAAGGAATGGCCTTTACATCAGTTAGATGTAAATAATGCCTTCTTACATGGCTTTGTTGAAGAAGGAATTTACATGAAACCTCCTAAAGGGTATACAAAAGCTGCACCAGGGCAAGTTTGCAAACTAAAGAAATCATTATATGGCCTAAAACAAGCTTCAAGACAATGGAATATAGAGTTGTCAAAATTCATTTCTTCTTTGGGGTTTGTTCAATCACAACATGATTATTCTTTATTTTTCAAGGATCTGGTGATAGTTTCTCATTTGCATTGGTTTATGTGGATGATATTTTGATCATGGTAACTTCGAGAAGAGGAAATTGAGAAGTTCAAAAGGCTTTGGATCGAAATTTACCATTAAAGAATTGGGTCTTGCAAGATATTTTCTAGGAATTGAGTTGTGCGAGAGCAGAGAATGGCACATACTTACATCAAAGAAAATACATTCTTGATTCTTGAAGGATGCATGCTTAACAGCAGGAAAACCAACTACTTTTCCTTTACCTCAAAATTTAAAGTTATCTTTGGACAAAGGAACACCTTTGAAACAACCAGATTCTTATAGAAGGCTTGTTGGCAGACTTCTTTACCTATCAATGACAAGACACGACATTTCTTATGCGTTCAACATCGAGTCGGTTCATTTCAGCTCCCAAAGATCCACATATGCAGGCTGCCATCCATCTTTTAAGATACTTGAAGGGTACTATTTCCAAGGGTGTTTTATCGGTGCAACCACAACTTAAGGTTGCAGGGTTTTCTGATGCAGATTGGGCTTCCTGCTTAATGAATAGAAAATCATTAACAGGATATTGTATTTTTTGGGACATGCTTTGGTTTCTTGGAAGACAAAGAAACAAGTTACTGTCTCAAGATCTTCAACGAGTCAGTATAGAAGTATGGCAACTACTACTTGTGAATTAGTTTGGCTTACATATCTGCTTAAGGACTTGCACATTCGGTTCAAGTTCTATTACTCTTTTGTGATAACAAAGCAACCCAACAGATAGACTAATCCTTGTTTTCATGAAAGAACAAAACATTTGGACATTGATTGTCATTTCACAAGAAACAAAGTACAAGAAGGTTTTCTACAGACTGCCTATATTCCTACTCATTTGCAGCTTGCAGGCATTATGACCAAGGCTTTGGGACAAGCTCAACATTCCTTTTTGAGTTCCAAGTTGGGTTTCACAGATGTTCCAACTTGAGGGGAGGATATAGAACAATAAGTAGGATTTAGCAATACATGTAAAGTACAAGGGTAGAAACTGTAATTAGTTTAAAGTTTTGTTGTTTTCACTTTCCCAATTCTGTATAAAGGAGTTGATCTCCTCTCTTTCATTCCTAATGCAATAACATCATTTCATTTCACATTTTACTTCCGCATATTTGATAGTAAGCCTCCTTGCTACTCGCTACTATATATGTATATATATATTGCTAGATATGTCAACTTCGACCATTACTCTTAAATTTTTATCTCTCGATCTTCTTTGTGAGCAGGTTCCTGAGTTTTAAGACTTAAAGGCGATAATAGTGTGCACAATAATGAATCGGATAATACAGTGGGTCATTATTTGATCTATCTAGATGGAGAAGAAGGATTGGTGGATCGATGTGGAAAACAATTGTAATGCTCTGACTCCTTTGGATCAAAGTGGGGAAAATAAGCGGTAGAAATCGATAAAACTGTTAGAGCATTCAAATATGTAAGTGAAATCATATTGCTAATCTTTAACTGGACATTTGGCTTTTCTTTAGATGTGACACATGCTTCATATGGCTCATCTGTTTTATACTTTTTTTTTTGCACTTCATTGTTTTGCTGCTCATATTAAGAAACATTTAGCATTGGTTTGGATTTGCGCATCTAATTTGTTTTCTTTATATTTGTTGACAACTTATTTGATTTTGGAGTGGCTAATGCATCACTATTATCTATTTTGAATGATCTTTTGTGTTTCAAAGGTTTCCAAAATCCACAGTTTTAGAACCTATATAACGATTATTTTTGTTATCAAGCGTTAGAGCTTTAACTTACATAAATAGAGAAACATAAATCAAGCTTATTAGAATGCGTAAATTATACAGCAGTTTGTTGCATCTTTTACACTGTAAGAGTTGATGAACTTTTAAAAGGAAGGAGACCAGTGGAAAACGGGTTACGTAACAAGTCAAAATGGATTGGGTGTGTCGGAATTGGTGCACTAAGGAACTGACCCATTCTAGAAAGATTTTGATTCTTTCTAGAAATTACTGCAAAATGACAGGTCTAAAAAACTGCATAAAGAATGATAAGTAAAGATTACAAGATACTTAAAGTTTGTTGCATCTTTCACACTGTAAGAGTTGATGCACTTTTAAAAGGAAGGAGACCAGTGGAACAATGAAAGCACTTCACATAATGCAGAATGTAGGTAACTAGACTTAGCAAATGAACGGGATAGGTAACAAGTCAAAATGGGTTGGGTGTGTCGTAATTGGTGCACTAAGGAACTGACCCATTTGATATAAATATGGCTTCACTTGGTATCAATAGGGTTATCTCAAGAACTTTTCCGAGCTTTATTTTTTACTCAAAGCTAAGAGATACCTAATCAAGGACATGGGCTTGAAATTATAGATTTGTGCTTCTGGTACGGTTTGGTACTTAGATTACTCTAATACGCCTAGCGATATGGACGTGTTGGGTAATGGGCCAAAATGGAACCTTGCATATTAAGGACTTTGTTTGGTGTCTAGACCATAAACCATTAATATAAATGCGTATGCATACTGAAACTTCCAGTATTTCATATTTTTTAGTTATTTCATCTTAATCTATTTATATTCTAACTTCTATCCAAAGGATTAGGGTGACCACCTTTAAAAATTCATAGGTTGTAAAATTATTTTTGCCACAAGGTTTATTGCTATTAAATAATACATAAAGATTCTAATGATTACTTTCTCACAGATCACTGTCCTACGTCACAACAATATTGATCATATCACCATCGAAGTAGCTCTAAGTTTGGCGAGAAGAGTTTGTATTCTTCACTATGTGAAAGATGTAAGAATATCATATTTACTTTATATATTGAAGTAGCCTTAATTTTGGTGAAATTTATCTTATGATCCTGCATTTATGTGATATAGAAAGGTCTACTTATGATTTTGATAATGGTCTTTTTTATGACATTTGTTGTTCCGTGTAAATGTTTGCTTATCCCTCTATGCTACATGTCTAGCCTGTACGTAAAAAAAAATCATTTAGAAAGATATACCGTAGGAGATTTATGTGTTTCTGATTAAAAGTGGGCAACATTGTAAAGGTTAACTAAAAGGTTTTTGCTTATTGGTATTTTATGATTATAACACAATAAGAAAATGTTGTTGCCGCTGGATCAAATAAACTCTAAGTCAAATGGTCAAGTCTTATTTATATCTAAGAGTTGTTTGACCATAAAAGTTGCAGGCAATGTAGCACTTGACTAAACTGTAGCAAATAAATAATGTACCATAACTCACGTTTAATCCCCTTTTTTCAATTGTATATAGAAAGGGCACATGGGTAGATTATTGTAATTTTCATAGTTTATTTTCTGTTACCGTAAATGCATAGGTACAGAGGTTGGGTAACACGTTAAAAAGGTGATGTGTCTCATTTTTTAGTTGAATTTTAAGGAAGTTAATAGAAATATTGCATTAAGTATTTGTGCTAGATTAATTGTTGTAGCCTTTTAAATTAGTTGGTTGTAGAGAACGTTCTAATTAAATAATTTGGTTGATATTGAGATAACATGCAAATTTTGTTATGTTGTAGAACTATAAGAAGGTTCAGGTCATATTGGGACAATATTTTTATGGGTTGAAAGGGGTTACATAAGTTATGTTCAAATAATGTTCAGGTGATATTTTCATGGAATTTAAAGAAATTATACTTGGACAACCATAATAAATCTATTATGACCTTGCAACTTTCCATTAAAATGAGCTCACTCTTTCACAATTGCTTGCTCACATTAATTTATGCTACATCTTTAATTATTTATTTATTTAACAATTGTAAGCTAATTAAGAATCTTTTTCATTAGCGGGTATGTGATTTATATATTCGGGTTAATCCGGATTAAGGGTGAACTTTATTTTTGTATCACTTCTGTTAGTTTTACTAATTATGCTTCTTTAATTTGACAGATCATAAAAGTGGCTTAAGAGTCATAACTTGGAATGAATGTTAGAGGTATACAGTGTTACTTACATATCTTATTTTGTACTGTTCTTTTATACAAAAACATTATCAAACCCCAAACCCTCCAAGCCTTAATTAAACCACCTTAAGTAAACAAGATGTTGCAATATTGACTTATTTAGTTATAAATGGGTTTGGTTTGGTTGTGCTTTATTTCAAACGGGTTGATAGTTCTAACAAGTTGGAAGTCCACTAAGTTTATTTTTTTATACACATTATTAGCTATTAGAAAATACTTTATAAATTCATTGTAGCTTTTTAAGCAATACTCAATCCACTAACTATCTATCAATTGTCAATATGTAGATTAGGCAAATGGTGGTAGCTATCCTTGCTCAGTCTGGCATAAATATTTCTGACGACATCACAGAGAGCGTTGTTGACAAAGAACTTTAGGTGATCCTTACATTTATACCAAATTATTACCCAAACTGACCCATTTGATATAAATATGGTTTCACTCGGTATGAATAGGGTTATTTCAAGAACTTTTCTGAGCTTTATTTTTTACTCAGAGCTAAGAAATACCTCATCAAGGACATGGGCTTGAATTTAATATTTGTGATTCTGGTGTGTTGACAGTTGCAATAAATGTCGAGCCCATTATAATTGGTGCTTCTGTTGTGTTGGTTCTTGCAATGTGTGGCTTCTAAAGAGAATTTACCCATGTAAACTTTTTGCTTTCAAGTTTCAAGGTGTAGTTATGTTGTTACTTGTCCAAAAAGTAAGTCTATATTTTCGAATGATTTGATTATGAAGATGCAAAGCTTATAATCTATGTTTATAGAAAATCTGTTATGAATGCAATATTGAATAAGATATTTGCCGCATATGTATGTTGAACCAATATATAGTTATGGATTCAGATATGAATCCTCCCTTTCTATTTATTAATTATAATTTATGTGACAACCAATTGTTGATCTAAGCCCCATGAATGTCGTTTCAATCGGTCGATAATACCAATGCATGTACACATGATGTAGTTGCTACTAATATCCAATCAGGGGTACTTCAATTTCAGTTTGATCATTCATAAGATAAGAAAACGGTTTACATGCAACTTCAATACTCAACCATCTACATGATTCCTCTTGGTCTAAGTGGTGCCACAAGGTAATTCTCACTGGCCCATATATAGAGGTACAGATTGAAGCCTTTCCGGGCCTCAATCACCAATCTTGACTTTGATGACAAACTATATACACGTCAAAAACGGTCTTAAGAGCGGTATAAGAGATTCAGACAATATGTCACGAATCTTCTTGCCTCTCAAGACCCACACTACAAGGTCGAAAAGTTACACCTTAGTTGCACTCCTTCTTTACGATTACACTCCTTCTTTCACTATAGCAAATTATGTAAAGGATAATTATAAGACATGCCCGCCCATTGGGCGGGCTTCGACCACTAATATATATATATATATATATAGAGGATGGATCAAATGAAAAGTCTTACATGCTAAAAAGAATAAAAAAGGTTAAAATTGTAACATATTTCATCTTACTAATATGGGTATTTTGGACATTTAATCATTCCTCTTTTAAATGCTCATTTAAGCCACTTTAAGCTTAAGTTTAAATTTGCCCAATGTTTTTATTTTTAAACATGTTAAGGCACGTTTATCTAATTAAATTCTTTTTACATATTGATGTATCAATATTTTTACTAATTTGTCAATAACAATATATTTCATCTTATATTTCATCCGATTAAACTTTTACATTGATAAATTTGCATTAATTTTGTCCCATGGCACGCTCGTCGAAATATTAAGTTTTAAACAAAGAGTGTCATGTTTAAGCTACCTTTTATTATCTCAATGTTATATTTTATGTATGAGTTTTTTTTTACTAATTTGTCAATAAAAATATGTTTTATGTTAAAAATTATTTCGATGTTATAATTTTTGTATCAAAAAATTTCAAATTTAGTGTGTCAATTAACTTTTAGTGTTTCACAAAGTTAGTTTTAGTGTGTCACTATAAATGTATAAAAAAAAATAAGTGTAATATGTCAAAAAACTTAGTGTGTCATTACAAAAAATGTGTCAAAAAACATAGTGTGTCAAAAATGTATAAGAAAATTAGTGTGACAAACATCGTGTGTCACTACAAATATATCAAATTTTTTTAGTGTGTCATTACAAAAATTATGTCAAAAAACTTAGTGTGTCACTACAAAAAATGTGTCAAAAAAACATCGAGTGTCACTATATATACGCCAAAAAAGTTTTAGTGTGTCTTTACAAGTATACTAACATTTAAATATGCCAAAAAAATGACGTATCACTACATACGTAACATGAAATTCAATGTGTCAGTAAAATTGTATGTCATTATATATTTATAAAAAATTCAATGTGTCATAAAAAAATATAAACTTTTATGTGTCCTAATAAATATGATAATGATGCATTAATTGTATGACAACTATAGAAATGAAAAAGAAAACGTCTAGAGGTTGGTCAAATTATTTAGATTACCATATTTACCCTTTATTAATGAGGAGTTATATTATTAATTTTCAAATATTTATTAAAACACTATTATAAATCACATCCATTGATCAATTTTAGCTAGCTAGATCCAAGGATTATAAATTCTTCTTATCCTTTCTACCTTAATCTACATTTTACAATAACCAACCTCTATATATATATATATATATATATATATATATATATATATATATATATATATATAGGCTTTGGTTCTTTTGGGAAGACTTTTAGATTGTTAAGGTTAAGAAGAAATAATGACCATTTGATCATTTTAATTTTAGTGGATTAAATAAATTATTTATTTGAATGAAAAGGGTAAGATGGTAATTGAATCATTTAGAAGCATTTAATGACTTTTAATTACCAATTTGACTACCTTCTTCATGGTCGACTTTTTTTTCTTTCTTTTTCATTTATTTCAGTTCCATGCATCTACATTTATGAATCTAGGGGTGTGCAAATGAAAAAGGACGGCCAGGACCGGACCGGATCGAGAGTTGCCAAAGCCAAGACGAGACCGGACCGAATTTGGTCGGTCCGGTCTCCGTCGGTCGGTCGGTCCGATCCAAAACGGCCAAATTCGCATCGGTTTTGGTCCGGACCGGACGGACCGAGGACCGATTTGCCCCAAAGCCAAGACCCGGACGGACCGAATGTGGTCGGTCGGTCTCGTCGTGTCGGTCCGGTCGGTCGGTCCGGTCCGTTCGGTTCAAATGCTCAGCCTTATATGAATCAAACATTATTCGTTTTGCTAACTTAAATTATGATGATCTATATAAATATGGATTAAAGAAAATACAAACAACAAGAAAGAGTCGTATTTAACATATGATTCATATTATTTTTTCTATTTGACGTTTTCCAATGCTTCTTTTTTTCACCAATCCTTTGTCAATTCAATTTTGAATCATCAGATAATAGCTACAAATAGTGAAACATTTAAAGTAACATGTGTTTTTCTTCGTAAATCAAATTCAAAAAACTGAATCATACAATAAAGTGTTTTTCTTTTTCTCTTTTTTATAAGAGATTAGTCAACATCATGATCTCGATTTGTGAATCATAATCATATTAGTGAATCATTAAAATGATCATTAACATTAAATTTTGAATCACATGTGGATTAATTTATCAACATTAAACTAGTGTTATTTTAACATAATAATTGAATATTAATATACTAAGGATTCAATATTTCGAAATATCATTTTATGAATCTTTGGATATTAATATGTTAGTGATTTACAAATGAATCATGCATATACGAATATACACTAAAGAAAATAATATGCAGTTATATGAATCATTGGATAAACATGTTACGTTTATAGTTTTCTAATATAAGTTGAATTGCTAGTGCTACAAGTCCAAGAATGAAAAGGTATAAAAAATAAAAGTGATTCGTCATTTACTATCTGAATACGAAATATTTTGTCATTCAAATTTGAAGGAGCATAAACTACGCACATGATTAATGTATATTAATATGAAAGATAACATAAACTTGTAAATACCCATCATACCCTTAAATTGGTTTAATGAGATTAATGGTCAAGATTACTTCTCACTTTTCTCAATCTAAAAACATTCTCAATCGATCCGGATTCTATATATATATTATATATATATATAGTGTAGCGTTCAATGGAGAACCATTATTTTGTACAGAACTTTACAGAACCATATAAACCAATCTTGGCCATTAAATAAGTTTGATCAAAGGTTGAGATTGAAAGTGCCAAAACTGCAATTAAATCAAAGATAAAGGTTTTAATGTAATTAATAAAAGGGCAATTGAGGTATTTTATATCCTCCTAAAACCGTCCAGATCTACTGATATCACATATATTCTCTCTTGTTTCCAGATCTACACGTGTTCATCCTAAATAACATATATGTCGTCTCTCTCTCTCTAGATCTGGCCAAAAAATAAGATAAGCATCATCAATTTCTTTGGATCTAGCAAGCATCAATGATAGAAAAATGAATGCTCCAATATCTCTCCCTCTCAGATATATATTCGCCACCCTCTCACCACATCGTCTTCCTCATCATCCATGGCGACAGATCCGATCAATATCATATCACTTTGACTTTTAAAAAGGACCAGGTAATAACAGTCGTAACCCAAATATAAATAGTCACTTTAGTTTTTAGCAATATCATATCACAGTCGTAACCCAAATATCAATATCATATCACTTTGACTTTTAAGCGGAGACGGTCATCAGATTTTTCAGTTGGCTGTCGGATCTGGTCTAATTTGTTGGTGGAGAGTTAAGCGGAGATATGTACGAAAGGTAAGCGGATCTGCTATCTGCTGTATATAACTTAAGGAAAAAAAAAACCTTTATTTGAGATTGTACGAACTAGGAACATTTTAGCACAAAAATACGAAGTTTTGTATTTTTATATTAGTTTGACTTAACTTGGTGATTATATTTCCTATTCAATTCATGATGGAACTGCTTGAATAAATGTATGCGACTAGGTGTATCGACTGAGGTCATAATATGGCACGTGCTTGCTTGAGTGACATCTGGGATTGGAGGATGAGTTTGAGCAAGTGTTAGTGTGTTGTATTTTTATTTTTCTTTTGGTTTGATGTAATTTGCTTGCTAAAAACGTTTTTTTAAGTATGGAGTTGTCATGAATTGCCTACTGTTATGATTGCATTTTTAAGAACAATAGTACTAGCTAAATGTTATACTAATAATCATGTTTGATAAATTCATTTACTGGTTGATAAATGAATGCTAAGGTATTTTTTTCTGTCTCGTTGATTGTTTTTATATTAGGCGATCACAAAAAAGCAGCGTGCACATATGTTTTCGGAAGACGGGCACATATGTTCTAATGAACTTGACGAGAAAGTGAAGCGTGCATATATGTTTTCGGAAGACAGACACATATGTTCTAATGAACTTGACGAGAAAGTGAAGTGTGCACATATGTTTTTGGAAGTCGTGCATATATGTTATCGAAGCGCGCACATATGTTTTTGATATCAAATTATGTGTATTGTATTTATGTTTTTTCTTTGTTATAAATGTAGAGATTACATGTATATGTTTATGATAAATTGTTAGGTTACATGTGTATTTTTATGTTTTTGGTCATAAATTTCGATAATCAAATAATATACAATTGAAACATATATGTACTTACAATTTTAAGCAAATAAGTTTGACGTCTAAATGCAAAAAACACACATAAATTTACTATATTTAAGGGAAAAAACACACATATGCACTTGATTTTTTAAAAAAAAACACACATATGCACTTGATTTAAAAAAAAAAAAAAAACATGTCTATTGAAAAAAACATATATGCACTTGAGATTTTTTTTAAAAACATGCATGTTGTAAAAAAAAAAAAAAAAAAAAAAAAAAAAAAAAAAAAAAAAAATTGAGGGTTAATCATCGTTTTTAATAAAAAAAATTCAAAAATAAAGTGAATATATGTTTTTACTATTATACCATTTTCAATTAAATAAAAATACTTAATAATACTAAATTCTTATTGGTCCAAGGTGGTTCTGTAAAGTTCTGTACAAAATAATGGTTCTGCATTGAACGTGACCCTATATATATATATATATATATATATATATATATATATATATATATATATATATATATATATATATATATATATATATATATATATTGTTGGATATTGGATTTCACATACACATCAAACCATAACACAAAGTGGTCGTATAATGGTGAGTTAGAGAGAGAAAGTTAGAGGTTTAGGGAACTTAGTGAGAGAAAGAAAAACTATTATTATCAGCTCCAACTCTCTACCTTGGGAGGTAGAGAGTATTTATAGTCTTACATAAAATCGCCACACAACGGGCGTGGATGGGCATACAGTGGGTAAAGACCCGTCCGTCCTCCACGGTGTTACTTAACAAAATACTACTAACCTAAATATAACTACGACTACGAGCATTCTAACGATTACATATACTTGAGGTGGCCGACTCTTTAATACCGGGAATTTCTAATTCCTAACAATCTCCCCCTCAGGGAGGTCACCTCAAACATATACTAAAATGACATTGAATACAATCAGATATTACATTAACAATTGATCTTGCATTCTTGATGTAGTACTTTGCTCCGAAGCTCGTAGTCATTGATTCCACTCATTGCATGTTTGGTTAATCCAAGTGGAGGTCTTTTTCTGATCCACGTGATAATAATGTTGAGCCAACTTTTGAGATCATCGCTAATAGACAATCTCGATACATCCATTGTGGTGTTGGTATTATGTGATGTTGTGACATTCGGACCGACATGCTCACATTCTGGATCATGATATATTCTCATCAGAGTAGCGGAAGCATTCGTTGATTCATGATATTGGCGGCAGTAGCGAAGCATGGAGTGAAAATATCCGAGTCATTGATGCACTAATCATGATTTCTTTTGAGATGAATGTGTTAGGTGAGCATGCGGGTATGAATTGACCGCTTCATTACGATCATTTGCAAGCGTCGGGGTGTACGCATAAGACAATTAGCAATAAAGCGCGAAAGTGTCTTTGAACACTTTCGATGAATTGAGGTACACGGCCCACGGTTCCTCGTTGATCAATACAAGTATGCGCTGTGATCGGGTATAATTCGAAGAATTTCCTTGCAGGGTTTTCGCGGTGCTCTAGCTGTTCTCAAACCGGAACATCTCAAAGAAGACAACACGGAGTTAGTGAACCAGCGAATTCGTCCAGCGATTGATGAAAAGAGATTTGAAAAACAATCGTGTATTGCTCAATAGAAATTGTTTTTGCAATATAACGAAAGTTTTGATGAAAATCAATTATCAATCATAAAACACCTTTTGATTTGAAAAATTAGTACACGGTCGACGTGCTAATGAAAAGAGTTTTAAAGCACAAAGACCGGTTTTTCAAAGGTTTCCGTCAATCCATAACTGAACGGGATTGATTCAAAAGAGTGAATCGCCCCATTGTTTACATTCGGTTGTCACATGGTTGATCTGTATAATAGATCTCACATGCCACCTACCGGGAGCTTGTAAGATGTTGGCTCCAGAAGGCTTTCCATCTTCACAGTAAATATGTAAACACGTCACTCGGATGTTACGGCAATACCACAAGGATAATCGTAGGACTCAAGATATAATCTCTCTTTCCACATTGTGTAAAGCAGAGAGTCTTCATTGAAAGTGTCCTAATGAGATTTATTGATGATCTCGTGGCACTAGACTCAATTTGTGCATATTTGGATCCTATATCGGAGACTAAGGAGAGGGTCTCCTCCTTCAATATCAACAATCTCTAAGAGAAAGTCGATAGATAATGTCGGTTCCCGTGAGAATGAAACAAGTCCTTTTAAGAGGAACTTGAGTGGTTTGAAAAGTTGAAGTGCGGTCGTCCTTTGGGTCCATGACGTCTTGTCTTCAATACCGATGTTACCATCAGTAGCATATGAATTGAACCGGTTTACGCCTAAGGTTGAATATATGGAGGGCTATTTGTTTTCACCCTTTTCTCATTCAATTCTTTTTCATTCTTCAACCCCTTCAGTGCTTACCGAGACTTCATAGCAAGAACCTTGTTGGGTTTATTCCAGTACTAGCTCAGTCTTAGTCCGCACTCTTCCCATATCTCATTTTTCTCCTTTTATCATCATACCTAAGAACTCTACACTAACTAGTGGATAGTCCTTGGGTAGATCCCTCCGGTTCTGGCGGATCATGGGAACACATACCTAACCTTATCGTCCTTATATCACCATACATAATGTAAAGTTGGTTGGTCTTTTTGGTATTGTTCATCTGCCATAGGAACCAATTGAAAACCATTTGAAAATCAATCCGGATACTTATGATATTTTATCAAAGCATTTTGTACCTGAATTGTTTTTGATATTTTTTGAAGAATAACTCCCCCTCAACATGTGAATCAAGTATTTGAAATAGTTTTCCATACGGAGGCAAGAGAAAGAATTAACTTCTTTGATTACCATTTTCAAAAGAATATCAATATCACTTCCCTAATCGAATCAAGTAGATAAAGCATTTTGGGGAAGGATGAGGTTTTCATGATTTTGCTCCCCCTCAATATGTGCCTCGAGATTGAAAAGAGTTTTGCACATACTAGAGGGAACCTGCACCCTGAGATAAGTTATCACGTTTCAAATCATAGGTTTAAGATAGATGCTCCCCTCAACATGTGCATGGAAAATTTGAAATCGTTTGTCATATGTGGGAAGGGAGCTTGTACATCCTTATAAAACCATTTACCGAATTATCAGTTTAAATCCAATATTCTCCCCGATCACAATTATCAAATCATTTGAGATTTGTGATCTCTTATAGATTTAAATTGATTTTGAAAGCTTTTAAGGAGAATTGTGACTTGATTATGAAAGCGTTTTAAGTGATAATGATCGGATTTTAAGACTTTAGACTCCATTGATAAAACATGCTTGAATATCTTTTGAAAACAATTGAATGCCAAATAACTTTTTAATTTAATTGAAATCATTCTCCCCTCAATCAATGACATAGGTTGTTGATTGAGAGATTGATATTTTGACAAATAAGTCCTGATGATTATCAAAAATAGAGACTGAGTTATTTTTCAAAGCATTAGTTTTCGCAGATAAATGATTAAAGAATCGAGCATGGAATTTTGAAAACATGATAAAGCATGGCTCTGTTCTTTCTTTGAAAAACGGGTTACTGCTTGAAATGACAATAAACCATTGTTTCTCCTTCTCCCAAAATAAATTTTTGATTTTTTTGATTTTTTTTGATTTTGTTTTTTTTTTTTTTTTTTAAGAATTTGAACAACATCTAAAGTCCCGTGTCATTCTTTGAATGACAACATCAAGACCGTAGATATTATCGAATCGAGAGAAACATGACAAAAAGACAATATTTTTTGAAGATTTTTCGAATTTTTCAAATTTTTATGGATTTTGAAAGTTTTATATTTTTTTATTTGATTTTTTGAAGGTTTTATAATTTTGTATTTTGTTTTTCGAATAAATATTTACAAGAGATAAGTTAGTTTAAGAGAATGATGAAATGAGTACCGAGATAAAGATATCGTTCAGCACGTTGTAGAAGAAAGGAATCAACATCTCTTAAACTTTCGCCACCAAAGCATTCGAGGCTTCTAAGAAAATCGTCTGGACATGAGCCTTCTCAATTTGAATCTTTGGTAGCTTCCCCCAAACCGACAAACATCGAATAAAGACCATTTCCCTAAGAAGTAGAGTTGAATACAAAGCGGTCTCGTTGATTGAAGCTCGGCACCACTGAAGAACACGAGAACACCGAAGTAACAAGTTGAAACATTGATCGTCTGTTATCAAATCCGGATTAACTGATTACGACCGATCACATGAACTGTTGTGCATCCCGATGTACACCTCACTCTTCAAGATTGACCAGTTCTCTATTTAGGGGAACAATATATCAACATCTTCATTTTACCAAGTGCATTCCGGTTATATAACATATAACCAATCAGCACATAATGTACACATGTACCCAACAAGAGTAGAGACGATGACATCCATGTAACATGTTGAGTCACTAATCATCTCTGTGGATGTCAACTCTGAAATAACTGAATTAGCTCGATCAAGTGAACATGTTGTGCATATAACCGGAAGCACTTTATCATAAACCGTATATAAGATGTCGATAGGCCGTATCATCTCACGTTCCAAATATTCTTCTCACATTTCTTCCAACTGAACACGGAAGTAACATAAACCAAAGGTCTCCAGAGACCACTTCCCCAAATAGTTGGAATAATATATCCTTCCCCCAAATGGTTTTGATACCTCCGAATCAGCAAAACATAATATATCCATAAACTTGAAATCTTGTGAGAAGAACTCAAATAGCCCAAATGAATCCTGTGAGAATCAGCTGCTACATAAACTCTCTCTGACTATCTTTATCAACCCATATGTAGACAATTTGAAGTGACCACTGTTTAAGAAAAAACCCAATATACCAAACTTGAAACTGAAGTCGAATTTCCCGTATTTGTGTCTTAAGCTTGCACTTAAAGATGGAAGAACGGTGTCGAGAATTATGCACCAAGCAAATCTCTTAAGTACTCAATACTCAATTAAAGTATGAGACATTAACACCTCTTGCGATTATCCACAGCGTAATATACGCGTGACACTGAGTAAAACAACGTAACTCCTAATAGTGATAGTTAACCCGGTCTTCAACCATCCACCTCGACTGCTGGTAACTAGATAACCCAAGACTTCAACTCTAATTCTTAAGCTCGAGCAAGTTATCAAATAAGATCACGCCTTTGTGAGCGTCAACTTCAACCTCAAATAAGTGATAAAAGAGTAACTTCGAAGTAATCAACTTGTGTCAAATGCCCAACATGTGAATAAACATAAAATCGGATGTACATTCACCCTTGAATGAACGGAACAAATGATGCCTCAACATCAATGTATTCTTCCTAAAAGTATTCATGTAGAGGCTGATATGGAGGATACACCAATAACTTCGGGCGGATGAGGTAGACATTTTCCTTGAAGTTCATGTGGTTGATTTATAGCATGCACGATGAGAGGAATAATAATCCATGAAGATTTGGCAAAGGAATACCAAAGAGTGGATCATTATTCATGAACAATAATCCGTGAATATTTGGCAAAGGAATACCAAAGAGCGGATCATTATTCATGAGTGCAACTGCAATATTATGATAATCATTATCAACGCCTTGAGGAATAACTGGAGATTGGGCTTCTTGAGTAGTCTGAGTTGTACTTCTTTGATGATCATCAAACATATCTTGAACTCATGAATCACATATTCTTTGATGAATATCAAATATTAAGCTAGCGGTTGTAAATACTCATCAAACATAGTTTGAAACAATGAATCCCAAACAATAAATCCCATTTATCCTTAGTGAGTGAAACATTAGGCGTTGGAGGAGAGTCATCAAACATTAAGTTGTATGACCATTAATCAAACATCCATCATCATTTAGTATATTCACTCTTCTCATAAATCCCATTTATCCTTAGTGAGTGAGAGTCATCAAACTTTAAGTCATATAACCATTATTCAAACATCCATCATCATTTAGTATATTCACTCTTCTCCCCTCAAAAATTGCATCCGAAGTTGCCATTTTGATTTAGCAAGTGAATAAGAATATACATTAATGAATGTAGATCCACTTGATGACCGAATGAGCATGGGAGAAACATGAAGCTTGTTGATGAAGAATGTCGATGAGAATGGTCATAAACATTAAGATTTCTCTTCTTCGAAGATAAAGCGCCTGAAGCGTACTTTTCTTTTCTTTGAGGAACGGGGCCTGAATTGTTATCTGCAGACGCCATATTGATGAAGAACGAGGCTGGCCCGATTTGAACAGGCGTCATTGATTAGAGCCCGATTATATGTTTAGAGCCCGAATCCAAATACCAAGGGACGACATGTACGACCTGCTTTGGATAACAGACGAAGACATAGAATTGGAAACATTGGATCCCCACGTGCTCATGGGGTCCTTTTGGTTAGCACAAACAATCTTTGAATCAGCAGAAACCCTAGGTGCAATGTCATTGTCACTAGGAGCTAAACTAGTAGAAGCATCAGACTTAGTCGAGGGACATTTTGTGCTTAATGGGATTATTCTACCAGTTGGCTTCCAAACCTTAATAGGCACTACTCTAGGCATAGTGGATCTAGTTAAGGGGCAAGGTTTGCCATTCGTGAATATTCGACCTGTTGGCTTCCACTGAAATCCTACATTGGTAAAACCTTCCCTGTAGGTTTCCAGGATTGCTTAATCTGTTTCGCTCTCCAAACTTTCTTAAGTGGGTTATGAATCTTAGACCTCGGAAATAACACATCACATTTATCATGATTACACGAAATTAAACATTTTTGCATGTTTTGCGACATAAGGCCTCGAATTAATTTTAGTAAGCTTAGAGCTAATACTAGAACTAACACGATTCTTTTTGTTCAAATCAAACTTCTTGTCCCTATGGTGTTCTTTCACTTCCTTATCATGATCACTTTTAGTTTGCGTAATCCTATCCTTCTTTGCATAGCTTCTAGGTTTTGACCGCTAACTTTAGTGTCAATCTTAACATCTGTAGAAGTAACGATGGGAACATTACATGGCTTCACTACTTTCTGCATTTCTGGTCTAGAAGTGCTGGGATCTGAAATTCTAGGAGGCACATCACAGGTTGTTTGCTTGAATTTTGACATGGAACAAGGCATATCAAGGGTCACATGCTTGGCTTTAGGCATAGAACAAGGCACCACTATTCAACCATCTCACGGAGACCCTTCAAACTTTCCTTAAGGTATGAGAGATATGCTTTATGTGCGAGTTCATTATTCCTAATGGGCGGGGGAATATATAACATATCAATAGCATACTTATCACTGTCGAAACCTTAGGAACAGAATATTTGCAATTGGGGATTGGCAACTTTCCTTTCACCTCACGCTTCAGATTCTCAATCTCGTTAAGTAAAGAAGTTATCTTTTCAATTTGTTTATCATGATTAACTTTAAATGAATCACATAACTCTTTTTGTTGATCATTAACCTTTGAAATTTCGACTTTAAAACAATTATTTTCTTTTGCAAGTTATCAATAATGTTTTGAAGTTGGAAATTCTGAGAATCTAAAGGTGGAGGCATATGGGAACCAATCACATCCTTCTTTTCACCTTTCAGTTGTGAGACTTGGGTTCTCAATCTTCCGATCGTGTTACAATGAGCTCGAATCTGTTCATCACGTTTGCTAATTTCAAAAACTGCATCAAATTGAGGAGCATCCAAGGATGTCTTGATATTTGAGGTTTTAACATTTTCTTTTAGATGTTGATATTTTAATTGCAAAGCAAGATGCTCAACTTCCAATTTAGAAAACTGTTTCACTAGGTTATCATGATCATCTTGTTCAATTTTCTCATGCAATTTAGAATTAGTTTTTCAAGCTCAATGACACGATCATGGGAGACTTTCAGAGCAACAGATAATTCATGAAATTGAGAAGCATTAATGGAACAATTCGTAGCAATGTAAAACACATCTTGAGTAATACATTCAGAAATAAGATTCTCATTCAAGGTATGCAAGTTCTTCCTCTCAATCTCATTATATTTTAATTCTCGCTCATAGTCACTAACCTCAACTATCATTGCATCAAATTCCTTTTCCATTTCTTTAATATCAGATTTTATCCCCTTTTTAAGACTCTCAAAATGATCTTTTAGTTGTTTAAAGAAAGGCATGACCTCAGTTAGATAGCATTCTTTTGTTTGCTCAAAACCCCTTTCCCCTTCAGTTATCCCAGTGGGTGTGATCCTTTTCTTACAAGTTTTCTCAAAATCGACAAATAGTTGAAGAATAACATATTGACTGATTAAGGTCTTGCTCTTAGTGGCAATAGTTCTAGGAACTAAATGCATTGGTGTATTTGGAGGATACACAGTCGCTTTAGGGAATTTCCTACAAGGGGATTCATTTCAACAAGATTTTCGACTTTTGCAAGTCCATATCCTTTTTCCCGAACACTTGTTCAGGGGTCAATAGAGTCTGAGGCTTAAACATGTTTAAGGATATCCAATTTTCCTTAGTGTAATCATGGGGTTTTATCGTTATCTTGTTCTTTTTACACTCGGGATCTTCTAGCTTCTTATTCATTTTCTCCCTAGTGACTTCATCGATTTCTTATCTTCCTCAGGTGCACTCAGTAGCAACTAGGTTTTTGTCTAGGCTTAAGGATCTCATTACCATCATACAGTACCTTATGAGCTTCTCTAGCCTTTTTACAAGCCTCGGGGTTTGGTTCATCAACTAAGGCAACACTATGTTTGTCACTTAGAACTCTATGCTTAGTGATCATGTGAGCAGTCTGAATGGTATTTCCTTGTGCGTACAACTTATTTTCAAGCTTGTTTTTCAAAGTTTTTAGATTAGAAAAATCATTCAAAAGTTTTGATTCCTTAGCACTAAATTCTTGCTTAAGCATTTTAACATTTTCTTGAAGTTCGTGTTTTTGCTTAGCGGTTTTAGAAAGCTTTTCTTGTAAGGAGTTTAACTCTTGTTTTAATACTTCTTCTCTAAAATTACTTTTTCTAATGATTATACGTATTTGGACATCCATTTCACTGCTCACGGGTGGTCAACTCAAACTTAGCACGTTGTTCATAAATAGCAACTTGATCCTTATATATGTTAAGCTTAGTGGTAAGGGAATCATCGAGCACAAATGCAGTGTACTCATGCAGTTCATAATCATCATTTTGAGTAGAAGATGCACAACTAGGTACAGCAGAAACTTCCATGCAACTTACCTCAGCATTGACATGCACAGGTTGTGACGGGTGCATCTCTATCTTGGGTACATCCGAAGCTTCCATGGAGCGTTCCTTTGCATTATTTTGCACAGGTTGTGTCGGTGCACTCTCTCTCTTGTGAATTTGAGCACGAAGATTCCATTTTTTCATTATCCGACTCAACATTTTTTGTTGTCACGACATTACGCATTCACAACACCGATTCTTCAACGGATACATTACCCAACTTATCACAACAATCTTTCAACTGCACCTGACACTCATTCACGTCTTCATTCTTTTGAGCCGATTCTTCAATGTACTTTTTCACATTATCCATGAGTTGGATAAATGTCTCAATGAATTCTTGAATTTCCATTCCAGTATGTTTTTCAAGGAAATTCAGTCAAGTGTTGATCAATCTGCTGAATATTCCCACTGATGAATGGTGAAATTGTTTGTAGATTACTTGAAGAGCTGCCTTTGGAACCATCCTTTTGAACCTCTTCATTGGTAATTTGCAGCTTTAAATGTTCTAAGTTCAACGGCAAGCTTCTTGTCAATGTAGGTAAGTCCTGGCGGAAAAGAGCACTACATGTTCGATCCCCGACTATGGATAACATTGTATGAGGTGCAGATGAAGTAGCCGATATGGCTCAATGCTGCATTCCATTTGCGTGGCATTCTCATTGTACTTAGAACATGAAGATCTCACATCCTCATTGTTCAATTCAAACATCTTTAACCGTTCAAGGTAGCATACTTTATCATTGTTGTCCACAGCATCATACAATTTAAGCACTTACGAAATCACTGCATAGAGTAAGACATGATGTGGTAGAATGCACGGGATTTTACAAGTCTATGATTTAACCGAGAAATAGAATCTTTTGCGGGATTTTACTAAAATCAAGACCAAACCGTGATACAATGACCAATAGAACGAGTTAAGATAACTGATGGACCCACACAATGATAGAGGATTATGTGTTAGGAGTAATGAATGTTTGAAGGATAAATGAAGTGTTATTTGGTTGTGAATCGGATTTGTTAATGCACGTTTATACGGTGAAATTTAGGTCTAAAAACTTAAAAGCTCAATAACTTCCTTTCGGAGAGGATTTGGGCCTCGAAAAATTCGTTTCACGACATTGTGGTGAATCCTCACAATAATCAGGCGTTCGGTCATTTTGGAATTATTTCATTGAAACGGAGTTACGGATCAAAAGTTATGACCGTTTGAAGTTTTGACGTAAAAAGTCAACTTTGGTCAAACTTCTTCTTCGTAAAAATCAACCAAGTCGCTATACCCCTTGAACCAAGTCGCTAAGTCACCAAGTCGCTAAGTAGCAACTTGCTAAATCACCAAGTCGCTACACAGTCAAGTCACTAAAGAGCAACTCGCTAAGGTCCAAGTCGCTAACACCAAGTCGCTAAGAATTTTGACAGCAAGTCGCTATGCACCAAGTCGCTAATAAATCAAGTCGCTAAATAGCAACTCGCTAAGGACCAAATCGCTACCACCCAATCGCTACAAAACTTAAAGAGCAAGTCGCTATCAAAATTTAAAGCAAGTCGCTACCTTACCAAATCGCTACCCGTAGTGGAGAATCCACCAACATACTTTTGTCGGCTTGTCTCTAAACCAAGTCGCTAGGACCAAATCGCCACCAAACAACACTACAACTCGCTGATTTTTTCTGAAGCAAATCGCTAGCAAGAAAGTTATACCGTGAGCCAAGTCGCTAACTTGAAAAACTTCCAAAACACACTTTTCAATCCAAAAACAACCCAACCACGATGATTCAAGCCTTCCAAATCACAACCTAACCACTTATGATGATCCTAAACACAAAAGTACAATCAAAATCCAAACTTTAACACAAGAAATCAACCAAATGATGCAATAACCACTAAACTTTCTCAAACTCAAAAACCACCTAAAAACCACTAGAAATCCAAAGATGTGTAAGATATGATCTAACCATGGCTCTTGATACCAATTGTTGGATATTGGATTTCACATACACATCAAACCATAACACAAAGTGGGCGTATAATGGTGAGTTCTAGAGAGAGAAAGTTAGAGGTTTAGGGAACTTAGTGAGAGAAAGAAAAACTATTATTATTAGCTCCAACTCTCTACCTTGGGAGGTAGAGAGTATTTATAGTCTTACATAAATCGCCACACAACGGGCTGTGGATCAGGCATACAGTGGGTAAATACCCGTCCGTCCTCCACGGTGTTACTTAACAAAATACTACTAACCTAAATATAACTACGACTACGAGCATTCTAACGATTACATATACTTGAGGTGACCGACTCTTTAATACCGGGAATTTCTAATTCCTAACATATATATATAGGTTCACTAAATTTTTTGCTTGTTTCTCGTGCATATAAAAGGTGTTATAACTTTTACCCACATTTTCTAAAGTTTTTGTTTGTTTTCGTTGGGAAGAGGTCCGTTAAAAAGAAAAACTAAAATGAGAAAAAATAAAATAATTTTTAGCCACATATTTTAATTAAAAGGGAGAATTTTAAAGGGATATGCATCTACTTTTGTACTCCCTTTATCTCAAAATTATAGTCTATATTTTCTTTTTGAGATGTCTCAAAATATTTGTCCATCATCTTTTTTATAAAATTAGACAATTTAGTTGGGAAATATTCTATTTGAGTGGTTGAAATTTAAAGTGATTACACTTTTATTAAATTATGTGATTTTTGTCTCCTGACAATAATTTTGAGACGGATGAAATAAATATATCTAAAATGTGTGATTGTTGTTTTCTCACCATTCTCATTTAATCGTAACTCTGTTTCTCCTACATATAAGCTGTGTTTGAGAGAAGGTTTATCGGGGATTAAACTTATAAAATAAGTCGACTTATAAAGTAAGCATTTTTTGTCGTACAGGTTTATTGTTAGACCCGGATACAAATAGGCCCCACCTTAGATGAAATTGACCAAGGTTTAACGTGATTGGTTAGTCAATGAATGTTAAATTGACTAGTCAACTCAATAGTCTATCTATTAATTAACAAATGCTATGTCATAGTTATAGAAAGAAGGGGGACCTATGTTGCTAAGTGGTAAACTTGTTATAATGTTTTTAGTGGTCAAATTAGAAGGAATGGGACTTGAGGGACCAATTGTGTCAACTGGGTAAGCATACCACCTACAAGTGTCTGGATAACTCTTAATCTTTCTATGGATATCCAGAAAATATGTGGAGTGTGTGTGTGTGTCGTGATATGATGAAGAAGGAAAAGACATGGTGGTCTTGATAATCAAGTTGTGAAGGAATTAATGTTCCAAACCATGAAATAAGCTAGTATCTATGATCTCTACCCAAGCAAGTACTCTTCTTAATGTTTAATTGATGAATTGGTAGGTTAGGGTTTATGAACCCTAACTTAGGATAATTGGGTAAAAGTGATTTTAAGCTAATTAAGAGTTATAGTGATCAAGAGATGATTTTATATTAGGTTAAAGTCAAGTAATTTATGGGTTGGATCATCATATGATTAACATATAATTATATGATGATTAGAGGTGTTTATAGGTGAGTTAAATGGTTGTTTTAATCCATGGTTATAGCTTTGGAATGATGTACTAAGTGTATATTGATTATGTGTTTAAGGGTGTTAAACTTTGGATGATGATGATGGAAGATAGTGATGATGATGATGTCTTTGATATTATTTAGCTTGGATTAAGGTAAGTAACTTTCACTAAAACATATGTTATATGTGTGTTATCCATATATGTGTTATGATTGTGATAGTGTTTAGCATATGGATTGAGTAATGGATGAAGGTTTATGTCGTATATTGAATGTTATGGATTGGAAGCAATGTAAGTGATCATGATGCTTATGTGCTAATATGTGTATGATATGTGTTTTATGTCAGGTTACTTACTCAGTGAAAGCTTATGGTTTAGTTGTTTAACCGTTTTGTAGGTTCAATTGTGAAGAAGGCAAAGCGATTAGAAAAGGCTTAAGGATTGGAAGAGTGTATGTTTGAAGGTTTGTATGCAAATAGGAGCTTAGGTAGAATACCGAGCTCGAAGTCAAAGTTGTTCCCCGGGAGTTTTAAATGGGTTAAACGTTTGTAATGTCAAGTTTTTGAAATGGTTTAAGAGTCATTTTACAGGTCCTAAAGCATGTTAAAAAGTTATGTTTTAAGTGGTATATGCAAACAAGTCAAAACGGGTATTTTGGCATAATACCCGTCACTTTGTAGAGCATGTTTCTGTGGGTCATTATGACCAAGTTTATGCATATATTTGATGTTTATAATGTTAATGATTTCTGGAGGTTTTGGTATTATGTCATGTTATAGAAGTCGTTTTCCGGAAAATGGGTCAAAAGTACACAAAAAGGTTATGCAGAAAAAGGGGTGTTTGGGACAAGGTCTATTTTAACCCATTTTGGGTCAAACGGGTCAAGAATGTTTGGAAAAACAATGTATATAGTTAAGTGTTTGTAAAGTGGTTAAAATAGTTGGAGAACTAGTTGGAGAACTAGTCGAAGTTAGTTTTCGAAAAATCATACCATTTTAACCGTAATTCGTCACGGGTCGTGCCACCCGTCATTTTGAAGGTAATTGAGTCTAGTTTCATGTAAAAATACTTTCAAGGGTCGGCTTGTTACAGAATTATATCAGTTTAATGATTAGCAACAGCAGGTCAGTTTTAAGTCAAATCGTTTATGCGTAAAAGTTTAAATTTCAATGATTTATAGTCTATATTTTCTTTTTGAGATGTCTCAAAATAATTGTCCATCATCTTTTTTATAAAATTAGACCATTTAGTTGGGAAATATTCTATTTGAGTGGTTGAAATTTAAAGTGATTACACTTTTATTAAATTATGTGATTTTTGTCTCCTGACAATAATTTTGAGACGGATGGAATAAATATATCTAAACTGTGTGATTGTTGTTTTTCTCACCATTCTCATTTAATCGTAACTCTGTTTCTCCTACATATAAGCTTCTGGTTTGAGAGAAGGTTTATCGGGGATTAAACTTATAAAATAAGTCGGCTTATAAAGTAAGCATTTTTTGTCGTACAGGTTTATTGTTAGACCCGGATACAAATAGGCCCCACCTTAGATGAAATTGACCAAGGTTTAACATGATTGGTTAGTCAATGAATGTTAAATTGACTAGTCAACTCAATAGTCTATCTATTAATTAACAAATGTTATGTCATAGTTATAGAAAGAAGGGGGACCTATGTTGCTAAGTGGTAAACTTGTTATAATGTTTTTAGTGGCCAAATTAGAAGGAATGGGACTTGAGGGACCAATTGTGTCAACTGGGTAAGCATACCACCTACAAGTGTCTGGATAACTCTTAATCTTTCTATGGATATCCAGAAAATATGTGGAGTGTGTGTGTGTGTCGTGATATGATGAAGAAGGAAAAGACATGGTGGTCTTGATAATCAAGTTGTGAAGGAATTAATGTTCCCAACCATGAAATAAGCTAGTATCTATGATCTCTACCCAAGCAAGTACTCTTCTTAATGTTTAATTGATGAATTGGTAGGTTAGGGTTTATGAACCCTAACTTAGGATAATTGGGTAAAAGTGATTTTAAGCTAATTAAGATTTATAGTGATCAAGAGATGATTTTATATTGGGTTAAAGTCAAGTAATTTATGGGTTGGATCATCATATGATTAACATATAATTATATGATGATTAGAGGTGTTTATAGGTGAGTTAAATGGTTGTTTTAATCCATGGTTATAGCTTTGGAATGATGTATTAAGTGTATATTGATTATGTGTTTAAGGGTGTTAAACTTTGGATGATGATGATGGAAGATAGTGATGATGATGATGTTTTTGATATTATTTAGCTTGGATTAAGGTAAGTAACTTTCACTAAAACATATGTTATATGTGTGTTATCCATATATGTGTTATGATTGTGATAGTGTTTAGCATATGGATTGAGTAATGGATGAAGGTTTATGTCGTATATTGAATGTTATGGATTGGAAGCAATGTAAGTGATCATGATGCTTATGTGCTAATATGTGTATGATATGTGTTTTATGTCAGGTTACTTACTCAGTGAAAGCTTATGGTTTAGTTGTTTAACCGTTTTGTAGGTTCAATTGTGAAGAAGGCAAAGCGATTAGAAAAGGCTTAAGGATTGGAAGAGTGTATGTTTGAAGGTTTGTATGCAAATAGGAGCTTAGGTAGAATACCGAGCTCGAAGTCAAAGTTGTTCCCCGGGAGTTTTAAATGGGTTAAACGTTTGTAATGTCAAGTATTTGAAATGGTTTAAGAGTCATTTTACAGGTCCTAAAGCATGTTAAAAAGTTATGTTTTAAGTGGTATATGCAAACAAGTCAAAACGGGTATTTTGGCATAATACCCGTCACTTTGTAGAGCATGTTTCTGTGGGTCATTATGACCAAGTTTATGCATATATTTGATGTTTATAATGTTAATGATTTCTGGAAGTTTTGGTATTATGTCATGTTATAGAAGTCGTTTTCCGGAAAATGGGTCAAAAGTACACAAAAAGGTTATGCAGAAAAAGGGGTGTTTGGGACAAGGTCTATTTTAACCCATTTTGGGTCAAACGGGTCAAGAATGTTTGGAAAAACAATGTATATAGTTAAGTGTTTGTAAAGTGGTTAAAATAGTTGGAGAACTAGTTTGGAGAACTAGTTGGAGAACTAGTCGAAGTTAGTTTTCGAAAAATCATATCTTTTTAACCGTAAGTCGTCACGGGTCGTGCCACCCATCATTTCGAAGGTAATTGAGTCTAGTTTCATGTAAAAATACTTTCAAGGGTCTTCTTGTTACAGAATTATATCAGTTTAATGATTAGCAACAGCAGGTCAGTTTTAAGTCAAATCGTTTATGCGTAAAAGTTTAAATTTCAATGATTTTAAGTCGTGTCGTTCACAGGATGTTACAACTTGGTATCAGAGCTTCGATTTAAGTGAATTAGGTTTCCACAATAGGTTTCCTAGTCTTAAACCACTCGTAGAAGCGTTGAACGTAAGTGTTAGTGATGCGGAAAGTAATCGTTAAGTATGAGATGGATTATGTCTTTTGTGAGATGAGCTTATTGATGATAAGTGATGAATGTGTGCTATAGTGTTGATGTGTATAATATGTAAGTCCGTAGAGGACTTGAAGTGTTTGAATAATTAGTTAGCCGTGCACCTCGGTTGGTGCCGGTGATTATATTGTGATTATGAATGTATGATAGAGTAATGGTAATGGAATGCGAGTAATAATGGTAAGTGCTATTAGAGATGGGCTAATGAGTGAATTAAAGTTTTATGATGCCTTAGTTATAAGGTAGACTAATATTTGCGACTAATTAGAATGTTGATGCTTAGACATAGACGATTGTGCGATGTGATATAAGAGCCATAAACTCTATGATTTGATTTTGATTATGAATGTTTTAAAACTTGTTGGATAAGTGTTAAGTGTTAAAGTGTTATCGTTGATGCGATGTTAAGTCTATGCTAGTTGGTTATATGTCTAAGTAGAATGAGATTGTGCTTGATTGCATGGTACATAGAAGTGTACGAGATAAGATAGATGCATTGGAATGCATAATATGTAAGACTTAATTGATATGTGCGAGTAATATTTATTGAGCAAATATTGGTTGATGATAGAAGTTGCGTGAAACATGAATTATATTTAATATAATTTATAATTGCCACATTATGCGTGATGACCAAATGGTGGCTAAAAGGTTGATAAACCATATTGATATGTGAAAAAGTTAAGAAGTATGGTAAGTGTTGGATAAAGCATAGATGCTTTGAAAACTTGAGATAAAGTAATAAATGTTGAGCATGATAAGGTAAAGTGTGTGATTAAGACGTGATAAGATCATGTTATATATAAAACATGATAAGTGAAACATGCTAGAAATGAATGTTCAAGCGTAATGAGTAGAAGTGATGAATGAGATATAGAATGCGCTAGAATTCATAAGTGATATGAAGTGCGCTAGAAATAATTGTAAAACATGAATATAATCATGTTAATATATTGGAATATGTATGATGAGATTAATGAGAGTGTTATAGATTAAACCTATGTAAGGTTTATATGCGTAAAAGTTGAGTAGACTAAATGATGTGATATTATAAGTTGAAAATGTATGAGTCAACTTGAGGTTAACGGATGAGTGATAAGTTGCATTGTGAAAATGCAAGTATAATAGTTGACAAGTATTATATAGAACTTGTCTTGATGAAAGTAAAAGTGATAGTGGGAGTTGAGATTGCGTGAGGCAATGAGATAGTAGTATGTACTTAATGATAAAAGTAAATAAAAGATAAAGTGAGTAAAGATGATAAGATATAGACAGCTTGGATCCAATGCTCTAGTTTTGGCATCCTTCGGGATGGCCTAACTTGCCTTTATGGCATGGTTTTGTAGCTTGCCTTTTTGGCATGTGTTTTGGCATCCTTCGGGATGGCCTAACTTGCCTTTTTGGCATGGTTGTTAGCTTGCTTTCACCGGCATGGTTTGTCTATATCCCTGGCATGTGTAAAAGTATCCTTCGGGTTAGCTTAGCTTGCCTTTTGGCATGGTTGATAGCTTGCCTTTATGGCATGTATGTTGGTATTCTTTGGGATAGCCTAGCTTGCCTTTCATGGCATAGTGGTATAGCTTGCCTTTATGGCATGGATGATAGCTTGCCTTTTCGGCATGGTTATTAAGCCTGCCTTTCCGGCATGGTTGTTTAGCTTGCCTTCATGGCATGGATGAAAAGTTAGAGAGATTGGATCCAAGGCTAGAAAAGATGAAAAGTAAAGTAAGTACGAGTGTTATGTCAGAAGTGTATAAGTAGGATGATTTGTAAGTCCCTTATTTAGATGAATTGGGATGCCTTTTCATTTAAATAAAGAAATTGTGAATCACCGAACCATGAGTTTATGTTTCTTGGTTTACATCGATTGGGACGCCTCTCTATGTAAATGAGGAAGTATAAATGAATGGGCTTATGTATATCCGATATGACATGAGTACAGGTAGAGAATGGAAAGTGAAAGCTAAAACTAGTTAGAAGTCATAAGAAATGAGATTAGATTTGAATGGAAACTTATAACGGCGTTAAGGTCATGTGTGAAACCTTAAGATAGACGCCTAGAATGAGTTTGTGCATTAAGTTGAGAAGATGATGAGTAGTATTTCCAAAATTTAACAGGAATGATTGCTTAAGTAATGCGTGAGAAAGATTTTGAAAGTGCCGTTTATATGGTACTTTATATAAATTTGAAATGAGTTATCAATTTTTGAAGTAGAAATGAGTTGGGTGTTAAGTAGAATACGAAGTTGACCAGTTTATGACTTAAGGTCATGTTAGTGCATTAATGAATGACGTGAAATAGTATTGAAGTTTGACTTATATAAAATCAAATAATAGATGTTTCCGGATGACAAGTCGTCATTGTGGAAAGTTTTAGATAAGCCTGTGATGTGAAGTGTTGTTTATAGTGGATTATGAGTAATGATTGTATTATAGTAAGAATAGAATTGCAAGATCATCTAGATCGTTGCAATGTAATGACTAAGGATTTGAAAGTATGAGAACGGGTGTATGTTGAGAATTAATTTTGGATAGTACTGGACGAGAGATTTCGGGGACGAAATCTAAATAAGGGGGTAGAATTGTTAGACCCGTATCCCGGATACAAATAGGCCCCACATTAGATGAAATTAACTAAGGTTTAACGTGATTGGTTAGTCAACGAATGTTAAATTGACTAGTCAACTCATTAGTCAATCTATTAATTAACAAATGTTATGTCATAGTTATAGAAAGAAGGGGGACCTATGTTGCTAAGTGGTAAACTTGTTATAATGTTTTTAGTGGCCAAATTAGAAGGAATGGGACTTGAGGGACCAATTGTGTCAACTGGGCAAACATACCACCTACAAGTGTCTGGATAACTCTTAATCTTTCTATGGATATCCAGAAAATATGTGGAGTGTGTGTGTGTGTCGTGATATGATGAAGAAGGAAAAGACATGGTGGTCTTGATAATCAAATTGTGAAGGAATTAATGTTCCCAACCATGAAATAAACTAGTATCTATGATCTCTACCCAAGCAAGTACTATTCTTAATGTTTAATTGATGAATTGGTAGGTTATGGTTTATGAACCCTAACTTGGGATAATTGGGTAAAAGTGATTTTAAGCTAATTAAGAGTTATAGTGATCAAGAGATGATTTTATATTGGGTTAAAGTCAAGTAATTTATGGGTTGGATCATCATATGATTAACATATAATTATATGATTGTTAATACAAATAAACCGTAAAAACGTTTATTAATATTTTGCGATC
>OU343222.1:224846985-224967957 GCA_910596185.1 Chrysanthemum makinoi | reverse complement strand
AGAAATATAAAAAGACAAAGAAAAATGAGAAAAAAAAAACATGGACTTAGGTTTCTATATTAAATCTTAGGTTTATCCTAACCATTAAATTTAGGGGTGAGCAAAAACCGCACCGCAATCCGCAATCCGTAAAAAACCCGCAAAATCCGCACCGCAAAAACCGATCCACAACAAAAACCGACAGTGCGGTTCTTGAAAATATAAAAACCGCATTTTGCGGTGCGGGTTAGGTTTTTACCGAAAAACCGCACCAAAATAACCGCACCGCACCACTATGTTATATTCATATATATTTTTTTATTTTTTAGAATAACACACTAAAATTTATAACTTTTTATGACTTTTGTTTATACTTTCATAATTAATTATTTCAACACATTTTAATGGTAAATTATCATCTTAGTTTTTAGTTAATATAACTTTATTTTTCTTTCAATTTATCTTCAAAGTTTTTAAAATTCTTCATCTCATTTGACTTTTTACTATTATATTGATTTATAATTTTATACTAATACACAATATATTGTATATATGTTTCACCATATCATGCAACATTATAATATATTTATTCTATAATAAATATACCAAAAGTTAAAAAAAGTTTGACCCAAAACGAAAAACCCGCATAAAACCAACACGCAAAACCGCATAAACCAAGAAAACCGAAACCGCAAAACCGCGCGGAGGTGGATTCTCTTTTTTCAAAAACCGCAATTGCGGATGCGGGTTGATTTTTACCAATAACCGCACCAACCCGCACCACGCCACCCCTAATTAAATTATACTAGATGGATGGTGGGGATTTAGTCCTTGGTAGAACACCAAAATAAGAGTAAGCATTTAAAAATTCCTCATACAGTCTATTATTTGGTCTTATCTCATATATTGAAAACATGTGACAAGGTTTGTACAACAGAGAGATGTCGTGTGATATCTACATTTAAAAGATATAATTAGTAAGGTAATTAGGTTAAGTTTAAATATAATTAACTTGTATTATATTTATATATCTTATTCACTAATTAAACTTAGGGTAAATTCAAATAAATACTAAAAATGTTATTCTAGATTTTAGGGTATTACAACTCTTCTCTTCTAAAAAACAAATTTCGTCCGTGAAATTGAAATGAAAGGATTAAAAGGAAACGTACCAGATAAAGATAGTTTTAATGAACGGAAAGGTTTGTTTCTCATGACTCGAGCCTGACGGTCCAGAATAGCCTCAGGCTCTTCAAAATAACGAATATGACTCGCGGATGCGAAACATATATATAGAGCGGATGATGAATACATAAAACACAATCATGAATATGAAACAAATGCGAAGGTAAAGCTAAACGATAAGAAATTTCATCAAATAAATCCCAAACTTCCAAACGATCAGTCGAAACGTAAAAGAATCCAAAGCATAAAGCGAGAATTAAAATGTATCAACGTGCATAACGAAATGGATATGACACCCACACAAATGAAAACGAAGTAAAGAAACTACGAACCACGGACTCATTTCCCTCTTCCACTATTCTTAGGGCAATCACGGACCTTATGCTCCATCGAACCACACAAGAAACATGCTCGAGTATAAATCATTGTGAGAAAAGTTCAACTAGGGATTCTTATTTTAATGCATACTAAGTGACTAATCCCTATCATTCAAATCATTTGATCCAATAGATAAGATCAAAAAATTAAATACATTAACTTCCACACATTCCACCCCCATTTTTATTTAATTGAAACACACTTTCACCAATCTTTTTTAAAAATCACGTATCTCAAAACCGTAACTGTTGACCTTTAAAAATTACACCATTGTGACGATCATTTAATTCTCTTTCAATAGAGGGGCACTTTGTATACTTTCGACAAAATTTTTTTTTCCTCTCAGCGCAAGATTTTGCTTTATATATCACTTGTGATGTAACATTAATTTGTAAGTTGATCACTCAACATGCTTTGATAAAACAGGTATAAATACTTTGTAGAACACCAAATGACTCATCATTTTTGGCATTGAAAAATAAGTATCCCTAGCTTTCTAACTATGTATCACGAATAGTTTTTGTACCTCCAAATCGACACAGTTTATTCATAGAAGTTGAGTGTTCGAACTTATAGATTAGTGTTGTATCACAAGTGATATATCAAAAAAAATATTTGGAGGTTCACAAACTTGTATGACAAATAGAATAATCTTTTTTGATAGTCAAACTTTTTTTGTTAGTTTTTTTAGTTTTTTTCGGTGCGTATAATGAGTTATATCACTTGTGATATTATACCATTATTTTCTCCACCATTGATCATATCACTTTTATTTGTGATATCATACCTAGTGGTTAGGGGTTTAGGGTTTAGATATATATCAATTGTGATATTATACATAGTGGTTAGGGGTTTAGGGTTTTTGGTATAGGGTTTAGTGGTATAACAATAACCCGTAAGTTAGGACGATCAATATGCTATCATAAAATGAGCATATGTGTTAGTATAGAACAAGATTCAACATTTTTGCATTGAAAAATACACATTATAAGCTTTCAACCAAATATCACAAATAATATTTGAACTTATAAATCAATACGGTATATTCATCGAAGTTGATGAAAATAGAGAAAAAAATATTTAGGGCCATGGTTTGTAAGTGGGTTTGGATTTAGATTTGGATTTGGGAAAGGTTTGAAATTAAATAAAGAAAGAGAAAATTAATTATTATTTTAAATAAATAAATAAATAAATAAATATATATATATATATATATATATATATATATATATATATATATAGAATCTAGATCAAATAAGATCAAGCTTAAAGTTGTTAAAATGAGATCCAACTAAAATTTGACAAGCGACACTCTCCTTACAACAAAAATAAATTTTTTATTAACTACAACTAAAATTGTTAAAGTTTCGATAGATTTCTTTTTAAAATTTATGAAACTTAGGTGATACACTTTGATTAGAAGGGTAATGTGTATCAGGTTTTTGTATGTGTATCAGTTTTGGAATATTTATTAGTGTAATGTGTATCACTAATCCAAACTCATGTATCATTTGGTTATTAGTTGCTAAAATGTTAATTTGTATTAAAATATTATTTTTAAGTGTATTATTGCTGAAATTATTATTTATAAATGTTTTAATAGTTTTTAGACTTGATCTTATTTTTACAACTTTAAAGCTGATCTCACGTTAACCCTCCCCTATATATATATATATATATATATATATATATATATATATATATATATATATATATATATATATAATTAACATGTGGTACATTTTTTTTGAATAAAAAATTGAAGTGAAATGAATGATCAGCTTTATTATGTGGATTAGAAGTTTTCTAAAAATTAGAAAAATGCATTTTATTGCTTTAGAGAGAAAAAAACCCACTAAATTAGTTAGAATTAGAATTTGGGGGTCATGCATGCGCGTAAGCCCATAGAAGAATCACCAAAAAAGTGATTTTATGTTTTTTCATCCCATACCCCTATATAGGGGTGTGCACGGTCGGAAAACCGGACCGACCGCCAAGACTGGACCGGACCGAAACCGAAGTTCGGCGAAAAGCCAAGACCGAGACCGGACCGAATGTGGTCGGTCGGTCGGTCCGGTGTCGGTCCGGTCGGTCCTTGGTCGGTCGGTCCAACAAGGTCAAATTGCCGGTTTTGGTCCGGACCGACCGAGGACCAATTTGCCCAAAAGCGAGACCGCGGACCGGACCGAATGTGGTCGGTCCGTCTCGGTCCGTGTCGATCCGTCGGTCCTTCAGTCGGTCCGGTCCAATCGGGTCATATGCTCACCCCTACCCCTAGAAACTCAAGTACCAATCATTACCTTAAACTCGTTTGATATATTAGTTGTGATATAACACTAATATGTAAATTTGAACAATAAATATGTTGTTATAAAATGATCATAAATATTTGTAGACAACTAAAAAAGTTCACCATTTTTTGCATTTATATCAATATATTCTATCTTCGAATCTAAAACTTAGTGTTATATAGTATGTTTGAAATTAAAAAAAAAAATCATATATTTTTTCAACTTCTTTAAATAAACTATAATGATTTGAAAGTTCAAAATTATGAGAGAAAAGTTCAATTTAGATCAAACATTCTCTAAAGATCCAATAAAAAATCATAGTTATTAATTTTTCATCATAACAAAAAAAGAAAAAAAAAAGACTTTCACTATTTTTTTAAAACCTAAATATCTCGCAAACCGTTAATCGTCACGTAAAACGAATCATACAATCGCGACGAGAATTAAATCATCTTTTTATAGAGGGGCACTTCTATATACTTTCGACGATTTTTTTTCAGTTAAATCTGAAAAAATCACATGTGAATCAGAAAAAAGACTCGTCGAAAGTATATCAAAGTGTCTGTCTACTGAAAGATAAAGAAAAATACTCGTCAAAATGATCTATTTTTTTTTACTTGATAATTCTTGTTTGAAAGATATTTTATTTTTAAAAAATAGGTGAAAAATAGGTTTTTTTTAATACAAAAATAAATTGCTGTGATTGGTTTATTAACTATTTAAATAATTTTGGTTCTACATTGATTCAACTATGTGTGATATATAATTCGAAAGCTAAGAATTTAAAATTTGAAATGCAAAAAATGATAAATCATTTAGAGTTCTACACAAATACTTATGCTAATTTTAAATCAACATGTTGAGTGTTCTAGATATCAGTGTTATATCACAAGTGATATATATCAAGCAAAAAATCTTGCACCCAAAAAACTAAAAATACTAAAGAAAACCAAAAAAAATTGCCAAAAGTTTATAAAGGTTCTCTTTATTGAAAGATAATTAAATGCTTGTTATGATGATGTAATCTTTGTAAGTTAAAGGTTTATGGATTTTGAGATATGTAATTTTTTCTTAAAGGTAAAATGCATATATATCTCTCCAAAAATGAATAATTGCATATATATATCTTGTGTATAAGTTTTTATCGCACGTAATATAATGATTTTTATGTGTTATAGATATATACGCATTTTCATTTTCGAAAAAATATATATTCAAAAAGCCCTTTTTAAAAGGTAAAAATAAGAGGTGGGCTTTAATTAAAAACATAGTGCACGCTATCAGTACATCTGTCTTTTTCTTATGTTAGATCATTGTTTTCATTCTTTTCTTTCTTTTTTGGGCACAAATTGGACTTTGAAGCCTAAAGAACAAATAAATTGTATAAATTTCAGAAATAACGAACATGATCCTGTTTTCTCTAAACAAAGTCACATGTAACTTGTCCTTAAATGATTAAATGGGCTAGCTGCTAACACCACCTCAGAATATAGTTCAAAGCAAATAAGTCGCTGTAACATGTCCTAAATAAAAGTAGCATAGCAAACATCGAACCCAAAACCCGTCTCTAATAAATTGTATAAATTTCAGAAATAACGAACATGATCCTGTTTTCTCTAAACAAAGTCACATGTAACTTGTCCTTAAATGATTAAATGGGCTAGCTGCTAACACCACGTCAGAATATAGTTCAAAGCAAATAAGTCGCTGTAACATGTCCTAAATAAAAGTAGCATAGCAAACATCGAACCCAAAACCCGTCTCTAATATATGACCAGTAGACCCGGCTTCGCTTTCAAAATGAACATGGGCTCAAGGAAAGAGATCAAGTGTTCTTACAAAAGTGGGAAATGTGTATACTTAACAGGACGAAACAGATCAGAAGCGGATAAAAATTACAATATTACTAAAAAATAATATATAAATGCCTAGTGAAGATATACTAAATCGTAAGGATAAAAATCACATTACTTTTTGAAACTTATAACCAAATATGAGCACACTGAAAGTCAAATTTTGTCGCTATTCAAACAGGTATGTACACAATTGTAGTGTTTAAATATCAGGTTTTTAATTTATCTTAAACTTAAACAAACTCAATCTGAGAATAAAATCCGTGCAGAGCACTAGAATCATGGATTGACAATTTCATGTTGAATCTGCAGCATGTGGGTGAAGATATTGCTGTTCCCTTTAAAGTGCTTGCAAAGGATAAACTAAGTTATGCAATCACTTTGCATGTTAATGAAGCATGTTTAAAACGTTTAATAAAGATAAACAACTAAGAAAGATTTATGCAATTATTTTTAACATTTAAATTTTTATTAGAAACAAATCAAAGAATTTACTAAGATTGTTTGTGTAATAACAATTTAATTTGAATGCATTATTTTAGTGATCTCGTCACTTAGCTTAAACACAAACCAAAGTTAGCGTTTAGGGAAGAACTAAGCCAACACTCTGAAAGTATTCAGGTAGATACGTTGTATTCACCTGGAATACGATCCTCTTAATATGACATTTATGTATACGGCGTATTCAATTCTGCATACGCCGTATCGAACTTTTGAGAAATTTTCTTCATTTAATCTCTAATTCATGCCACTTTCCGTGTCTTTACACCAATTGCAGAATTACCTAATACGAATAAGTAACAATTAAGTACCAATTCTCATATAAAAACATAACAAAAGAGCAATTAAAATGGGATAAAGGATACATAAAATATGTAGTCATTTGATCCATTCAATTACGAAGGGAAATTCGCCAATCGAAGTTAAACACCCTTTAGAGGTGTGCGCATCGAAGATGTTATCAAAGAGGTTCTCTTTGACCAAGTCAGACCCACGTTTCACTACCCGGTCAAGGCTTTCTTGTCAAGATAGGGATGCGGGACAAAACTGGGTCTGTAGGGAATATGGATGGAGATCAAGAAGTGGCAAACACAATACTGGCTTTGTTAATCCGCTATACTCGCTAATTCTCAAAACTTACATATTAATTCTAGCATATTGTACAAAGTCACTAACCAAATAGCACATGGCATGAGATGATCTTGGATGAAAGATTTGAGTTAGGCATCTTTTACAATGGTTGTTTTTTATGTACTAATGTAAGGACCTGCAGAAACATATATCAAAGTTACTGCCACTGTTCATTTCATGGTTAAAGTAATTACTCATTAGGAAGAACATTCCATTTTTTCCTCGAATGAACACATCACTGTACTTTTTTTTGGGTTTTCCATTAACTTATTCTTCAGTTTGCTCCATTACTATGTTCCTGTATCCATCCAAACAAGCCAAAATACCTATGTAATGAATGCTTGTTTAGTACCGGTTTGTGCCAGTAATGTGAAGAAGGTACGCATTGATTGACGACACATCACTGTACTTTTTTTTTGGTTTTCCATTAACGTATTCTTCAGTTTGCTCCATTACTATGTTCCTGTATCCATCCAAACAAGCCAAAGTACCTATGTAATGAATGCTTGTTTAGTACCGGTTTGTGCCAGTAATGTGAAGCAGGTACGCATTGATTGACGATCAAATGACTTCTGAAACTAAGATAAACATGTAACTTCGGAATTTACTCAAACAATTTAATCATGTTTGTTTTGGCTTACAGTGTGTCTTTTGTGATTATGTTCGTCAACCAATAATCATACCTACCTCATGGTCTCATCAACTCCATCATCGAGTCTTATTGCCAAACAATAACTTGGTGAAATATGACATATCACCTTACATATGCCTGAAGGGTGTCAATGTAGTAGGGGTCAATGAGACAATGAAATCTACTAGACAAGCTTCTCATGTGGCAGAGAAGGGCTCCTTAGCAAAATACATCAAATATCTCATATTCAAATAGATAATATTACTTGCTCTTTCTATTTGTTATGTATTTCCATAAGAACTAATCTTACCACAGCAGAACTACTTGAGTTACAGAGAATTCCTCTACTTGCATACATATTAAGCCATTGATGGTCAATAAATCAATTCAATAATAAGTTTCAGATTTATGCTCACAATTTTGGCCTGTTATCTTTCCTTGTCTTGCAATCCAATAAAATTGATTGCCCACTAAGATAAGATGATGATCTGTCTTCACTATGTTCTTTATTTAAGTTCCTCAAGTTACCAGTATTAACAGCTAAACATTTATTTCCTAAGAACTTTACCACGGGTTACATACACTCCATAAACTGTCTCAGGGTGTTTCGTCGTTTAACAACTGATTTACATTTAGTAACTCCAGAGATATTTTTTAGGGCATCTCAAACCATGAATTTTCAGCTAGGGTCGAGTCTTCTTTTGGAGTGCCAAAACCAGTGAGCCTCTGGCTTCCTAAGTATGTATCTATCATAGTTTATGCAGGTACAATGTTATCAAGTAATTTCAGCTCTTGACAGATTCAGATATGCTTAGCCTTCCAAAATTATACACTCCATATAAATCCATTCTAATTTTTAGGTAGCTCGGACCAAGTTGCAGACCATATAATATTGCATCCGGGTAGCTATAACTCCAACTAAAATTATGTTTTTTTTGTTGGTGAAAAATCGTCGAGTATATATCAAAATTACACAGCTAGCTCAAAAACCCAAAGACGTGCACTGAATTATATGCATCAAAATTACTCATCTAACTTATGTTAAACACTGATCATTCAAGGTCAAGACATTTATTTGAAGTTGAGTTGCAACTCTATGGTTGCACTTAAGTTAGTCCTCTAGTACTTCTGATGTGCCTGGTTGTAATCAGATCTAATACCATAAATATTGTACTCAAACAGGTTTGGTAAAATTTTGATAAGTGAATGATTACTTATATCACAGCAGACCAAGAACTCATAAGAGATGCTTTCTAATAATATGAAATGTATCAACAAGATTAGTTTTGTGGATTTTTTCTGCTTTTCCACATAAAGGCTAAAAGGAACGACTTTACATCATCATTCATCAGCACTAAAATTATCTACCTGTTAAAAGAGTGAAATGGTAAGAGCTACATATATCAAACTTGTACGTATAATCAAATTATGTGGCTCCTTTCAAGTCATTAGTGGTGGAATACTAATAACTTATCACCATGAATTTAGTCAATGACCATATTGTAGTTTCAAACTTTGTACATATGTAATGGTGTTATAGTTACAGGTTGTGCACTTAAAAATGAAGTGGGTTGGATTTACGTATCAAATCTGCAATTCCACTTGAGTTTCTCTTAGAGCTGATAAGCACATGATTTTAAGCGGAAACATCGAACTTTGATTGTTAGGTTTAGGGTGTCAGATCCATTTATATGTCGGCAGGCAGTGGTACAAGTTAATCTCCAAACTATACGCTACATATGTGTAGCTGAAGGTGTTACAAATAACCAACTAGCTACCTTACCATGTGTCAAACACATAACTGGCAGTACCATGCAATTTTCAGTTAACAAAACACATCAGGACTGTAAAAAAATCAGAATCCATATGTTATACAACCAATAATCAACGCCGGTGTTTAATTTGACGACAACAGGTCTACCCCGTTATTAATGATAGCGTTTTACCTTCTGCTTTTGTCCCGCTCATTTTTTCAAAACAGAAAATGATACTGTATAATATTCGGGGCTCACTAGGCATTGTATTTCACCTTTATGTCCAGGAATATAATATTCAAAACAAAGAACACACGATACAAACAAATCCTAAACATCTTAATAACACATCTAAAACACAATCTCTAATCCGTGGAAAATGAAAGTCGTGAGCTTACAATGTCTTTCTTCTTCTTCTTGCTCGGCTTTGCCACAAGGAACGATATCCGACCGAAATTAAACTTCTTTCTCTTTGCTGAACGCCGTTTGACACCGCAGCCTTCACCATCACCTTCACCTGTAGCGCTGCCACCACCATCATTGGTAGGCTTACCTAACATCTGGGCCAACGAAACCTTCCTTTTTGTTAAATTTTTCTCATAATACTCTTCTGTCAAAAGCAACTTCCTGCTTAAAATCTGCCCAATCGACATCGTTGGCCTCAAAACTGGACCCGGCATATTATTTCCCAAATGGGCCCCATTTACATCCTGTAGACGAGTGTTACTCCGGCATGACGAGTTCTTGAACTTTGTTGAGTTTTGAACTGTTGACTTTCTTCTATGTCCATGATCTGATCGCCATTTTCGAAGTGATTCTTCTGCCTTTAACTTGTCACAGTTAGCAGCCTCTACTTTACTCAAAGCTTCTTCAAGGACCCGTCTACTGTTTTTCACTTCCTCTGTTGCTTCCTCTACTTTACTTAACATCTCCGATTTAGATAAATCTTCATCATTGACTTTCAGCAAAGTTTCACTAACCTTTCTAAGCGATGCTTCATCCGCCTCTTGAGCTTTCAATTTTAGGCACGAGTATTCTTCGAAAGAAAGAGTTACCCCTTCACCTTCTGATAAAGTTTGACTTTTTCGTAAAGACTTAATCTCCAACCTTGCAAGTGCTTCACTGGCTCTAGCTGCTTCTTTCAACTTTTTAGCAGCCATTAGACGAATTTCGGCTGTTTTGATCTTGCGTTTAGTCTGTTTGATTTGATTCATTGCTTTTAAAACTTCGGATTTTGCTACTTCTCCAACTTTCTTGAACTGCTCTGTCTCAGAAGTTAACCGGTGGAGTTCCCTTGGTAAGTCAACCTCTTCTTTGAAAAATGAACTTTCTGAAGAATTTAGAGATAATCTGTGACGGGTCTTCTCAAGTTCAAATCTTTCTTTCTCGATCTTTTTGTTGTAAGTTTCTACGGTTGCTCTGATGTCAGCAAGATCATTCGTTGTCCTAGTTAGGTTCAGTTTAGCTTGCTTTAATTCCATCAAGATGAAACCTGGAGCTGAAGAAGGACACATCAAGTTGTCAGTAGCCGGTTGTCGTTGAAGGGTGTTTTTGCCATTCCCCTCTTTTGGTAGTTGGAGTTGATTGTTAACGGCTAGGTTGACTTTAGATGATTCTTTTTGTAGCTTGACTTTCAATTCTTCAACAATAGATTTTGTTGATTCAAGTTCTTTCAAGACTTCAAGTGTTTCCCTTTCTTTCACCATAAGCTCGTTAGCTAACTGCACAGCCTCCTGTTCTGCTTTTGATGCGTCAAATATTTCTTCAAAGCCATTCTGCAATTACATAAACCAAATGATAAGCAGTCAAAAAGGTCAATACTATTGGATTAAAAATTTGAAAATATATACAGACATTACAAAAGTACATTACCAACTTCATTCTATTTGCAGCATATTGAATTGCAGGTGTACACATATCACGATAATTCTAATACAAAGTTCTGAACTGAAACAATTGTTACTTGACCCTGAATTGAAAATTAAATAATTTACTTGCACAATGAAAGTATCTCCTTCCAATACAAATTTCTACCACCGGATATAGTGAAACCGCAAAACAAAACAGAAAATACATTTATATATTAGCAAACAAGAACTTGAGGTTCAGTTATTTTGGGCCAAAATTTCATTTTCTTGACGGACTGAACAGAGATAAAGCAAATCTGATGAACCCTTACATATAATAAAATTAGCTAAAAAATGAATAATTATGGAGAATTCAGCAAACTACTACATTACGTATTTACGTGACAAATCCACCTACAACAAAATTTCTCAAGTGGAGACAACAAATCATATAAGAAAACAACAATAGTAATCGTTATGAAGCGATTAACTTAACATTTAATAAACCATACAAAAACATAATTGCCCTTTCCAAGTTAGCATAAACTAGCTAAACTGATGCCCTTGTTCATATTTTCATTAATTCATAAATTAGCCAACCAACTAATGCTCTTGATATTTATTTGCACAATGCCTAGTAATTTTACTAAGTCAATAGCTCTATTAACATAATGCACTGTTAACGCAGTGTCCATATTGCGACTGGTAGCTGAAGAGTCAGATTTGAAATACAAGCCCGTTGTCGAAAAACAATCACATTTTTCATTAGAGCAAGAAATAGAAAACCAAATTAGATAAGAGAGGGACCTGAGGATGGGGTTTCCAAAAGCCGAGTCCACCGAATCGGGTGACAGCCTCCTTCACGGACTCGAACGGAGCTGATGTGTCAATTTCCCCTCTGAAAGAACCCCCATTGGTTTGTTTATTTTCATCAGCATCCATGGGATATCAAACAAATTAAGAGAATCTATGTTGGGATTGTTTTGGGGTTTCTGCTGTTTTGATGGATCTCAAATGAAACAAAAACTAAAACCCTAGTAAGAGTGAACAATAATAATAGACAAAAAAGTAAGACAGGAGAGTTTAACGTTGTGTGTTTGTGTTGATAAAAGTGCAAGTAACGGCTCGATTTCCCCCAAAAACAAATACAAAACATAAAGCAGCCTATTTTAAAGTAGCAGCTTAATTAGAAGGTGTTTGGCTAACACAATGTAATTTTATTTTGCACACATAAAATTATATGGGGGCATTGTTTGTTTTATTAATCGATAATTCAAGTATTAAAAGTAAAAATACTATGTTGGCATATCATTACCCATTGATAATGGAGCTTATTAGTTTATACTAGCCGAAAGTATCTGTGTATATCGTGCAAAGGATTTTTATCAGCCAAATCTATAGTAGGATATATATGGTTAAGTATTTTGTGTAACATTTATACATAAAACATTAAATAATTAAAATGCAATTGAAAAAAGTTTTAACATGCGATAATTCAACTTAAAGATTTTTTTAATGTATAAAAAAACATATAAAAACATTTCGTGAAACTAAAAATAAAACATTATATCAATTATGAAATAACTAATAATGCACGTTATTTGTCACATAAAATTTCTTGATACATGACATTTGAGGTGTATACTCCTTCTTTGCCGAACTCTTGGACAGGCTTCAAAAATATATTTGTAGTTATACGTGATATCCCTCTACACAACGCAACATATAGCTGGCAATGCGAGAAAACAATGTCCGGCAAATAGACCCCCACATTTGGAATTGTCTACCCTGAGCTTTACTAAGTGTCATCGCAAAGCTAATGCGCACATGAAACTGTTTTCTCTTTAGTTTGAAAAGGAACATGTCTTCTTCAGATAAAGCAAGAGGAATATTCTTAAAATGTATCAAAGAACATATAAAAACATTTCATAAAACTGAAAATAAAACATTACATCAATTATGAAATAATAACCATACACATTATTCGTCACGTAAAAATTCTTGGTATACGACATTTAAAGTCTAGACTGATTCTGGCCAAACTCTTGGACAAGCTTCACTAATACCTTTGTAGTTCTATGTGGTATCCCTTTACACAACGCCACATAAAGGCGACCACGTGAGAAAACAAAGTCCGACAAATAAACACCCGCATTTGGAATTGTCTACCCTGAGCTTTATTGATTGTCATCGCAAAGCTAAGGTGCACAAAGATCTATTTTCTCTTTAGTTTGAAAGGGATATGTGAAAAACTAGAAGAGGGTTGAATAGTTTTTACCATTTAAAATTAAAGTTTTGATACTTATTATGAAATCAAGCAATAATAAAATGAATGAATGTAAATGTAAGACAAATAAATAAATAATGAAAATATCAAACTGTGACTCTAAGTATTTATAGTGGTTCGACACGAAGCTTCCTTTCTCGCGCTACTCCACTCTACGAGTATCCGACTCGAGAGTTCACTTCAATATGTCAACAAGCTCCCTTACTTAGCGGAGAAAACCGTATAACATCGCTTACAATATTTACCGATACTAAACTAAATATCGAGTTCTTGTCAAGGTAGAACAAACCTTTCTCTCAATGTATTTTAAAGACTAAAATACTAACCGAAATCTCTTATTTGGTGTATGATGAATGACTAACAACTTTCGTGTATGATGGTGAAGTATAATGACACAATAATATACAAATGAATACAAACTAAAGACTACAACACTTTGAAGCTGGGTCTTGTGTTCTTCACTTTTGAATAAAATGGTAAATAATTGATTACTTGAAATGGTTATATAAAAAGATTAATGATAAAAAAACAATGTTTATTTTATGAATGTATGATGATATGCTAAAGAGAGGATAGAAAGAAGTGAGTAAATTGCAAGTGAGTGTTATTTATAGCTAATACAAGATGCACATGTTCTGTCCGATTTTGGACAACCCGCATATCCACGGACCCTTTTCATAAGGATCTGTCTTTGTTATCAAAAGGAACCATCGGGTGCCAGACAAAATCTTGTCTTATGTTTTTAAACAAAAATATTTCCAAATTATTTTTCTAGATTCTAATGTAATAGACGAGTACGCGCCTAGCGACAACGGTGTCTAGTTTTCTCGCAAAATTCGACCGACCCATAAGTTTCTTTCAACAAATTGTATTTGTCGCGTTAGAGAATCATTTTCGAATAACTATAATTACGTGGTTGATAGCAGCAGAAATATACATTTTTCAAGAAAATTATATGGAGTCGATCTAAGTGTGGGAGTATATTTCTAATAGGATTGTTTTAACTTTTAAGTTATTAAGATTTTAGTAATAATAGATTCAATCATTACAAAAAGCAACGGTATTATGTAGTTGGCAATATTATATTGTAGTTTAGAGGCATATCCAACGTGGGACCGCCTTTCTTTTTTTGTCAGTAATTTAGGCAGTGATAACTATTTTTTTTTACATGTGTAGCGTTTATTATTGTGGTGGCTGCTTTAAACTTGTAACATTACAAATTTAATATCACCATAATAAGATTATCTTCTACTATCAATTTGCATAGATATTTAAGCATTATTCAAAGCTATTTGTTTGGGATACAAATAATTATCGCTAAAGATAACAATACTATTTAATTTTTGTGATTCTAATAAACTTACATAACATTATTGATATACCGACAAAGAGCTATACAATATATGTATTAACTTTAAAAAGACGACCATATATAATCTCCTTAAGCGTAAAGACCAACATTTTTAAAAATAACATTATACAAATGACAACGCATATGTGTCAAATCAAAATAAAAAACAAGAAACTACAATTACTTGGTCTATCATTTTTCCAAATTTGTCACGGTTCCACAGCTACTTCATCATTTCTCATATAATTTTGTCAAGTTCGACCTGGGTGGTTCAACCTGTTGAACCGTTTCGGTCAAAAACAAGTCGATGAATCGAGTCAACTCTGACAGTTGGTCTAAAACAAGTCAAATTAAATCGGTCAACCCGCAGTGTTTGAAGCTCCCCGTTAACCCTTCGATGTGTATATAGTTCTCTTTTGAAATATATATGTCTTCAATATTTCCACTTTTAGTTTTGATGAGTATGCAAATACTCATCATTTTTGTACCTTTTATCTAAAAACATCCAAAAAACACCCGTCAAAGCATCAAAATGATAAAAATATCACAAATAAGTGTTTTATGTGTTTTAAATGCAAAAATACCAAATTCGGAAAAAACGTATCAAGTTTGCATAATTGGCGTTTTAGTCCCCAAGTTTTAAAAGTAATCAAATCTAGTCCCCGTAAATCAAAAATAAAGCAAAATATCATTTAAAGTCCCTAGGGATTCTTGAGTTGTCAAAATTGGTCCTTGAAGTTTAAAATTGCAAAAAAGGCAACTTAGGTCCTTGAAGTTTCAAAAATGACACAAAAGGTCCTTGTAAATTTAAAAAGTGAAAATAATCAAATTTGGTCCTTGTGTTAACATTGGAAAAAGTGCAGGTTCAGTTCAAGTTTGCGAATTGCAACAATGGTCCTTGTGTTATTAAGCTACAAAAACAAACGACCCTGTTATATTAGCAAACCCACGCCCCAAACGCAAAACATAAGCCCAACCCAATCCCTTGGACCATGAACCCGAGTCAGCCCAAAACCCTTTCACCCCCATTTTGAACCACCCCTTATTAATAAAAACGGTCAAACCCAGTCAAACGGCCAAAACTAGTCTCACTGTTCATCGCCCTCCCACGCCTGAATTCCAAAACCGTGGTTTTACCACCACCTCACCACCTTTCCACCTCACTACCTTACCTCTCCTCATCCCTCCTATACCCCACAATCAATAAATGCTTCCCCACTATCAAACACTTCACCTCACTCACAAAACCTGTTTTTACTGCCAAATCACCTCTAACTCCATATCTACTTCCCAACTTGTCCCCTCCACCTCCACAATCACCCAAAAAATCCTTAATTGCTAAAACCTGCTCTAATCCACTCAAACAACTTTTGCCGCCAAAATGCCAAATGGACGATTATGATGATTTTGAAGGATCCAATGGTTGGAATGAAGTGGGAAAGTCTCAGAGGTCGACAAAGACTCTAAAAGATCTATATAAAGAAGGATGGAGCAATGAGGTAATCTAGTGTAATCTTTAATTTTCTTAATCGTTTTAATCAATTTAAGCTTTCTAGTGTATTTCTTAGCTTTCAAGTACTCTTGTTATCAATTTCAATGTATTGTACAACCTTTTCAGTAATCAATTTCAAAGTTTCAGTTTCAACTTTCAGTTTATGCAATTTTCATGTCAAAATTCTCATATTAGCTTAAAGTTGTTATTAGATGTTGCTTTGGACTCATAAGCTCATATAAGTCCTCGAAAGCTTTTAAAGCTTTTAGAAACTTTAAAAATCAGTTTAGAGTTATAATTCAAAAATACCAAAAAAATTCACATAAATTAGATAAAATTCAAAAATCAATGGAAATGAAGATCAAGAAGCTGGAGAAGGGTTGATTTTGATTGCCTTGTTTAGTGCTTCTTGGGAAGCTATAGGAAGTGTTCTTGGTTATCAGTTCTCTGTTTTGTGCTTGGACACAACTTGTAAGCTATTTCTTCAAAATTTGCATTTTCTAGTATAAGTGTTTAAATACTGTTAATTTTAGCTTAATCCTGTTTCAATATAGTTATTATAAGTTAATCACTAGATTTCTTGGCTTAAAAATCTGTTTTAGTACCTAAAGCTTCAAAACAGTTTTATAAAGGGTTGTTTGGATTTGCTTAGTTAACTGTGTTAGAGTTTGTTCATATTATTGTTCTTGGTTGATACATGTTACATTAGGTCAATATAGCTCGATAAACAAAAAATCCAGTGCTCACTTGTTAAAAAGTCAAAATCTTTTCTAATCTTACTCTAGTTGTTCACTGTTAGGATTTAGGAAACAAAATTCATCACAGTTGTTTAAAACTTGGTCACATAGCTTAATTTCATCTTATCTTAGGTTAATATAACATAATCAGTGAGTAGGATCAATCCAAAGTTCATATAAGTCAACTTTTGAGTATAACTTAAAAAGTCAAAATTTTCACTTAATCAGTTTTTGAATAAAATAGATAATTTTTTATAGGATTTAATATTAAGTTTCATGTTTTATGCTTTTAGGATATTAGTATTTAGCTGCTCATCTTCATCATAGTATTTTTTATAATCTCTAGTTAGCTTATTAAACTGCTTATTTGCTAGCTTGTTTTAAGTACTTTTTCAAAAACTTCCCCGTGCACGTTGAGCTAGCTTACTTCATAAGCTTGTCGTCATTAGTGAGTTCCGCTTGTGTGCTTTAGCTTTTGTGTAGCTTAACTACCCATCTCTTTAGTCCAGTGCTTATTTTCTACTTTTTAGCTTATTTATTAGGGCTGCAAGTAGCTTTTACCTTGTCCCATTTCTGTGTACACTAAGTAGTCAGTGTTTATAAGCCACTTTCACAAGCTAACACAGAGCTTAATAAGGGCCCAACCTTGTATATTTTAGTTTTATGAGAAGCTCACCTAACAAGCTTGTTGCCTCAGTGCTCATTTTGAGCTTTGGAGCTTTTGCCCCTAGCTTAATCTAGCCTACAAAACTGCAGTGTGCTTGTTTGGATAGTAGTTTAGTGTAATTGCTTATTTGCTTATTTAAAGCTTATCAGTGTATTCCTTTGTATCTTTTTGCTTCATTTAAGTAACTTTAGCTTATTTGTACCTTATTTTACTTTTGGTTCCATTTTGTAAGCTTGTTTGAGCTTAAAATTCTTTTGAAAAGCCAAAAAGCTTAAGCTGTTGAGCTCATAAGCTCTCAAACTGCTTATTTTCAAGTTCCAAAATTTTTGTCTTCATTAAAGTTTCTTATAATCAGTAGTATAATAGTTTTGTAAAAATAAAAAACACAAAAACATCATTTAAAAAAAATAGTGATAGCGTTTATTTAATATAAATTAGCTTTTTAATTTTCTTTTTCAGCTTATTATTAAGCACTTTCTGTTTTTATAATTTTTTTAGTTTTCTGTCACCATAGGATAATTATAGAAAATTTAATTTTCTTAGTTTTTTTAGTATTTATTAGAATTTTAAATAGTTAAAAAGTATTAAATAATTAATAATAAATAGATAAAAAGTGTAAAAAATATATTTTCAGTTTTAAAATAAGTTTTATAATATTTTGGATTTTTCTAAGTTAAAATTTCACTTTTCTAGCTTTATTTAATATTTTCTTATATTTTAGGGTATTATTAAATAGTTAAAATAGTTTTTAATTAATAATAATTAAATAAATAGTCATAAAAATAATTTTCTTTTTCCAATAATTTTGTTATTAGGATTGTAAAAATATCATTTTCATATCCATAGGTGTTTTATTCTTTTAAATTTACGTTTTATTTTATATCAAGTAAAATTTAGTAAAGGTACGCGTTTACGTTTGTTTAATCTGATTGTTGTGCTTTATAGTTCTGTATCCAAATACAATTCCAATCAATCAGTAGTGTAGTTATCAATAAAAATCCTTAGTGATCATTCTACGTCTGAACGTTTTCAAACACCATTCAACCTCCGTGGGACTTAACGATCCGGAATCCACTAAATTCTAAGGGATATTGCATTGGTTTTAGACTGTTTGACTTTTATTACGGTTGACCATTCACAAGTGGTTGATTTGTGTAATAAACCTGACCGTTTGGAACGAATCAAATTTTGGCGCCGCGCCGAGGCCGTGTTGTTTAAACATTTTTCGACCCATACCTCACATATACCACCTTCTGTAAACAGTTTTTTGTAAAGTTATCAAAAAGTTCATTAACACTTTTCCTAAAGTGTTAACAACACCAAACAAAAAATATAAAACAACAAAACAATCGTAACGTTTTCTATCCTGTATTTTCTTTAAGGTGATTCTTAAAGAGGTACGATTTGGCTAAACGAGACGATACCAAAAATATTGTCCAAAAGTTTTAAACCCTTAGCACAAATCCATACCTACGTCTTTTCAGTGGTACTTAATAAATACATAAAATCAACCACGCGAAACCAAGGCGAACACCTACCAACTGGGGTGTGAACATTAATAAGTTCCCAATCTTAAAGATCAAAACTTGCCTTTGTGTCCTTGTGATTTGGTATACCTTTTTCAAAGAAGCCATTTCATTTGTGATTATTGGTTTAAGTTCACTTGTCGTTTTGCCTCGCATTTGTTTTGAAAACTGATTTTAAACTTAGTGCATGCGCACTCGTTCTTCCAGATCCACCAGTCCACTTTCAGAGCTTGCAAGTACCGTAGACGTAGAGGACGTGCTTCCGCTTCCTTGACTGAGGAACGTTTAGCACCACCACCCCCTGTCGTAATGGCAGAAGATAAACCGATGAAAGAGCTTCCAAGCACCCATCGAGGGTTACGGAGATGCCATTGTTGTCCCAACCATCGTGGCTGATACCTTCGAGCTCAAAACCGGGTTGCTTAATCTTGTAACCCAAAGCCAATTTTATGGTTTTGAGCGAGACGACCCTCATGCACATATTCGATGGTTCAACAAGATTGCATCGACCATCAAATACAAGAATGTCCCACATGAAGCAATTAAGCTTCTTCTGTTCCCATTCTCTTTAGAGGGACAAGCCCGGATTTGGCTTGAGAAACAACCCCCTCGTTCCATAGAGACATGGGAGGATTTAGTCACTAAGTTTGTTAACGAATTCTATCCTCCATCCCGAACTACAAGTCTTAAGAATGAGATAATGAAATTCACTCAAAGATTTGAGGAATCATTCGGTGAGGCATGGGATCGTTACAAAGAGTTGCTCCAAAAGTGTCCGCATCATGGTTTTTCCGAATTAATGCAAATGGATACTTTCTACAATGGTCTGAGCCAAGCTGACCAAGACTCTTTAAATGCCTCCGCGGGAGGTAATTTCCTGAGCAAGACCACAAAGAAGCCTTGCAAATCATAGAAAACAAGTCCAGGTCCGCCCTGTACGAACAAAGACATATCAGTCTCAGTCTAATGCAGGACCTTCTACTTCATCTCACGTGAGTACATCTAGCACCGATGCTAAGATTGACAAACTCACGGATGCTATTCAGGCTTTGGTTCTTGCAAACCAAAAGAAAGTCACTTTCACACAAACACCATCACATGGTGAAGTGAAGAAAGTCGAGGTCTGTGTTACTTGTGGTGGCCCTCATGCATACTACAATTGTACTGCCACCGATGGTAGTCCGTTTGAAGCCAATGCTATAGCCGGTACTTCACATCAAGGAGGTAATCAATACCGTCCTCAAAATGAGCCAAACTACCGTGCTAATACTTATCAGGGACCACCCGGTTTTAACCAGAATCCTAACATACAAAACCGAAATCAGAACCAACCTAGAATGAACCAAGGTTATCAAAACCAAGGTAATTTCTATCCGGGACCAAATCAAGGTTTCCAACATCAAGGAAACTTTAATCAAAACAATTTCAATCGAGGGAATCAATTTCATGGGAATATGAATCCTAACCAAGGAAATTTTCAAAATCAAGGCCCTAATCGAACAATAGAGGCCGAATTTTCCTAATCAAACTCAAGCCATTGTTCCAACCGACCATCATCTGATGATCTATTGAAGCAATTCATGAAATCCCAAGATGAAATGAACAGGTTGTTGGAGTTGATTTCTGACATTAATAAGTCTTTAAATGATCAACCCTCGGGCTCAGGAAAACTTCCGAGCAACACGATCGCTAACCCGAGGGGCGATGCAAAGGCGATCACAACCGTGGGTGTATCATACGATGGAACCGCTATTCCTACTACCTCTTCTTCTTCTCTCCCGAAGGTAGTGGAAAGTGAACCTGAGGCTACAAAGGACAAGGAACTTCCTACTAATAACGGAGGTACCAACGATGTCCATCCTCAAGTTGTCCCGAAACCCAAATCTAATCCAGGAGTTGTTTTTGAACCTCCAGTAGCTCCCGTTGAAAACCCCAAATCCAAATCTTCTATTCCTTACCCATCACGTTTGAATGAGCAAAGCTCCGCGAAAAAGCAAGTCATCAAATGGACAAATTTTTTCAAATTTTCCAAGAACTACATTTTGACATAAGCTTTGCGGATGCTATCATGCTGATGCCCAAGTTTGCATCAACTCACAAACACATGTTAAGCAACAAGGAAAAACTGTTTGAAATGGCTAAAACTCTTGAACGAGAACTGCCAGCAGCTTCTTAAAGAAGCTTCCCGAGAAGCTTGGAGATCCTGGAAAATTTCTCTTACCTTGTGTATTTCAAGGGATGGTTGAATGCTTTGCCTTAGCCGATCTTGGTGCAAGCATTAACCTGATGCCTCATTCAGTATGGAAGAAACTTTCTCTTCCGAACCTTACTCCTACATGCATGACTCTTGAGCTTGCAGATCGTACAATATCCCGTCCACTTGGCATTGCCGAGGATGTATTTGTGAAAGTAGGAAAGTTCCATTTCCCAGCTGACTTTGTGGTTGTTGACTTCGATGCCGATCATCGGGTTCCCCTCATTGTTGGACGAGGATTCCTGAGAACGGGCCGTGCTCTCATTGATGTATTTGAGCAAGAAATCACATTACGTGTAGGTAATGAAGCTGTCACCTTTAACCTTGATCAAACTTCGAGGTACTCCGCAAACTATGATTCTGAGTCGGTTAACCGAATAGATATCATTGATGTTGCTTCTGAAGAGTACTCTCAAGAAGTTCTCGGTTATGTTCATAATTCTTCGAGTGATAATCTCACTCATTCATCTCAACCCATCATTGCCAATTCTACTCCTTCTCTCACTCCGTTTGAGGAAAGTGACTTCATCTTGGAAGAGATTGAAGCATACTTGTCTAGTGATTCGGTTTCATGGGAAATTGATCACTCTCCAATTGACATCGAGGGAGATATTCTTCTCATCGATAAGATGCTCAATGATGATCCATCATCGCCCCGCCGAGCTTCATAATAAGGAAGTCAAGTCAGTTAAGAAAACTGAAGAATTTCCTGAGGTAGAACTTAAGGACTTACCACCTCATCTCGAGTATGCATTTCTTGAGGGTGATGATAAATTACCCGTCATTATTGCTCGAGATTTGAATAAAGATGAAAAAACTGCTCTCATAAAGGTCTTGAAGTCACACAAGCAAGCAATTGCTTGGAAACTCTCCGACATTAAGGGTATCAACCCCGAGTTTTGTACTCACAAAATCTTGATGGAGGATGACTTCAAGCCAGCAGTCCAACATCAGAGAAGGGTGAATCCAAAAATCCATGATGTTATTAAACAAGAGGTTCTTAAACTTCTTGATGCAGGATTAATTTACCCGATCTCGATAGTCCTTGGTTAGCCCAATTCACTGTGTTCCTAAAAAGGGTGGCATTACTGTTGTCACAAATGAAGAAACGAGTTAATTCCAACTCGATTGGTTACGGGATGGCGTGTTTGCATTGACTATCGTAAGTTGAATGACGCCACCCGAAAAGACCATTTTCCTCTACCCTTCATGGACCAAATGCTTGAGAGATTAGCAGGGAACGATTACTATTGTTTCCTTGATGGTTTCTCGGGTTATTTTCAGATCCCCATTGATCCACAGGATCAAGAAAAGACTACATTCACCTGCCCATACGGAACTTTTGCCTACAGACGTATGCCTTTTGGCCTATGTAATGCTCCTGGCACGTTCCAACGATGTATGATGGCCATTTTCCACGACATGATCGGGGAAACAATGGAGGTGTTTATGGATGACTTCTGTCATTGGGGATTCATTTCAAACATGTCTCTCCCATTATGCTCAAACGGTGTGAAGACACCAATCTTTGTCTAAATTGGGAGAAGAGCCACTTTATGGTCAAAGAAGGCATAGTCCTTGGCCATAAGATTTCAAAAACGGGATTGAGGTAGATAGAGCAAAAGTCGATGTTATTGCTAAATTGCCTCATCCTACCACCGTCAAAGGTATTAGGAGTTTTTAGGTCATGCCGGTTTTTATCGCAGATTCATACAAGATTTTTCTAAAATCGCCCGACCTATGACCCATCTTCTTGAAAAAGATGCTCCTTTTATCTTCTCACCCGAGTGCATCAAAGCTTTTGAAACATTAAAGAAAAAGCTTACAAGCACCCATTCTCTGCCCCGACGGACTTGCCTTTTGAGCTAATGTGCGATACAAGTGATTTTGCTATCGGTGCAGTCCTAGGGCAACGTATATCCAAGCATTTTCAGCCTATCCACTACGCGAAAAGACTATGATGAAGCTCAAACCCATTACACCACTACAGAAAAAGAGCTACTAGCCGTGGTGTATGCGTTTGAGAAGTTTCGGCCATGCCTAATCTTGACCAAATGTGGTGTACGGATCACCGCTCTCAAATATCTCTTTGCAAAACAAGATGCAAAGCCGAGATTGCTCCATTGGGTTCTTCTCCTGCAAGAATTTGATATCATATATGTGATAAAGGAGCTGAGAACATAGCTGCTGATCATCTGTCCCGATTAGAAAACCCACACCAAGATGTTTTCGAGAAAAAGGAAATAAATGAAACATTTCCTCTCGAGACACTCAATGCGGTTACTTTTCGTGGAAACTCTACTACCCCATGGTTTGTGACTTCGCAACTTACCATGCGGGTAACTTCATAGTGGGAAAGGACCCAACAGAAGAACAAATTCTTCAAGGATGTTAAACATTACTCGACTCGACCCCTACTTATTCCAAATCTGTGCGGATCAAGTCATCCGACGATGTGTTTATGGACAGGAAGCTATGGACATTCTCAAAGCTTGCCATGCTGGACCCACCGGCGGCCATCATAGTCCAAATTACACCGCCAAAAAGGTGTTTGATTCCGGGTTTTATTGGCCCACGATTTACAAGGATGCCCACGAATTTGTCAAAACCTGTGACGCTTGTCAACGTCACGGAAATATCTCACAAAGAAATGAAATGCCGCAAAACGCCATTCAAGTGTGTGAGATTTTTGACATCTGGGGCATTGACTTTATGGGGCCATTTCCTTCATCTCGAGGAAACAAATACATACTCGTGGCCGTTGACTATTTGTCAAAATGGGTTGAAGGGAAAGCTTTGCCTACCAATGATGCCCGAGTTGTTGTGAAATTCTTAAAATCTCTTTTGCTAGGTTTGGAACTCCACGAGCTATAATCAGTGATCGTGGTACGCATTTCTGCAATGACCAGTTTGATAGAGTCATGCAAAAGTATGGTGTAACTCACCGCTCTACGGTACCACCCCCAAACAAGTGGGAAAGTGGAAGTTTCTAACCGAGGTATAAAAAGAATTCTGGAAAGGACAAGAGGCGAAAACCGCGCCTCTGGTCGGATAAACTGGATGACGAACTCTGGGCCTTCCGTACAGCTTATAAAACACCCATCGGGTGTACTCCATACAAGTTAGTGTACGGAAAGGCGTGTCATCTACCAATTGAGCTTGAGCACAAAGCATACTGGGCCTTGAAACATGCCAACTTCGATATTCGATACCTGGTGATCACCGGAATGTTCAAATGAATGAATTAAATGAACTCCGTGATCAAGCATACGAGAACTCTTTGATCTACAAACAAAAGACAAAGAAGATTCATGACAAATCAAGAACCCGCTTTCAACGTCGGTGATCGAGTTCTTCTTTTCAATTCAAGATTGAAGATTTTCTCAGGAAAACTAAAATCCCGCTGTTCTGGACCATTCACCATCACTAAAGTATTTCCTTATGGTACCATTGAGTTATCTCAACCCGATGGTCCAAATTTTAAAGTGAATGGTCATCGATTGAAACACTATTTTGGAGAGGACATTCCACCCATGGTTGTCCCGATTTACAAACTTTCCCCATGAACCAATGAATGCGGGATCGAGTCAAGCTAGTGACTCGGTAATCAAAAACAGTAGCACACAATATGGGTTTTCACCCATATTTTTGACTTCTTTCTACTTTCTACCACCCTAGTGGGGAGTTGCTCCCGTGTTGTATATAAAAGTGTCAAAAAAAAAATAAATAAAATAAAATAAAATAATGGCCGTAGTATTTCCCTTTTACGTTCTATGTTTCGGCATAACGGCCGGTACTTTGAATATTGAGGGCAATATTCATTTCTAGTGTGGGGGGTAATTCTCACGAATTTTATCATGTAATTATACCACCCATTCCCCATTTTGGCCAAATTTTTTTGGAGTAAGTGTTTTGCACTTACTCACTTACGGTTATCATCCGCCATGTCTAACAAACAAAAGGATTGGCTAATCCAGAGCAAACTCTTGGTAAAGATTTCTCAAATCCGTTGATGGCTTGCAATTTGCCCAAAATTGTATGGTGTTCAGCTCACCATATCTTTAAATAGTGAAGAGTTGGCTAGTCCGCAAGTTTATGGCTTGTGGTAAAGGCAGTTGGAAAACCATAATTGGTAATCGACTCACCAAAGATATTTTATCTAAGAGTTGGCTAGTCCAGGCAAAGCGGCTCGTAAAGACAAATCAAATTCGTTGAAAGCTGGTGATTTGCTCAAAATCATTTGGTTATCATTGTACCAAGGTTCTTACTTGAACTGAAAACGCTACTCCGAAGTAATGGCTTTTGTAAAGAGATGAAATCCATTAAAGTTTTCTCAAAAGATTGCTAGGGACTAGCAATATCTTAGTGTGGGGATTGATGAGTATGCAAATACTCATCATTTTTGTACCATTTAGACTGTCAAAAGCATCCAAAAACACCCGTCAAAGCATCAAAATGATAAAAATATCACAAATAAGTGTTTTATGTGTTTTAAATGCAAAAATACCAAATTCAGATGAAAAACGTATCAAGTTTGCATAATTGGCGCTTTTAGTCCCCCAAGTTTCAAAAGTTGTCAAATCTAGTCCCTGGTAAATCAAAATAAAGCAAAATATCATTTAAAGTCCCTAGGGATTCTTGAGTTGTCAAAATTGGTCCTTGAAGTTTAAAATTGCAAAAAGGCAACTTAGGTCCTGAAGTTTCAAAAATGACACAAAAGGTCCTTGGAAATTTTAAAAGTGAAAATAATCAAATTTGGTCCTTGTGTTAACATTGGAAAAAGTGCAGGTTCAGTCCCTCAAGTTTTGCGAAATTGCAACAATGGTCCTTGTGTTATTAAGCTACAAAACAAACGGACCTTTGTTATTATTAGCACAAACCCAGCTGGCCCAAACGCAAACATAAGCCCAACCCAATCCCTTGGACCATGAACCCCGAGTCACCCAAAACCCTTTGACCCCCATTTTGAACTCACCCTTATTAATAAAAACGGTCAAACCCAGTCAAACGTCCAAACTAGTCTCACTGTTCATCGTCCTCTCCCACGTCTGCAATTCCAAAACCAGTGGTTTTACCACCACTCACCACCTTCCACCTCACTACCTACTCTCTCCGACCATCCCTCCTCCTATACCAGTCCACAATCAATAAATGCTTCCCCACTATCAAACACTTCACCTCACTCACAAACTTTTACTGCCAAATCAACCTTAGCTCCATATCTACTTCCCAACTTGTCCCCTCCACCTCCACAATCACCCAAAAAAATCCTTAATTGCTAAACTCTGCTCTAATCCACTCAAAATACTTTTTGGCGCCAAAAATGCCAAATGGACGATTATGATGATTTTGGAGGATCCAATGGTTGGAATGAAGTGGCAAAGTCTCAGAGGTCGACAAAGACTCTAAAAGATCTATATAAAGAAGGATTGGAGCAATGTAGAGGGTAATCTAGTGTAATCTTTAATTTTCTTAATCGTTTTAATCAATTTAAGCTTTCTAGTGTATTTCTTAGCTTTCAAGTACTCTTGTTATCAATTTCGTCAGTATTGTACAACCTTTTCAGAATCAATTTCAAAGTTTCGTTTCAACTTTCATTTATGCAATTTTCATGTCAAAATTCTCATATTAGCTTAAAGTTGTTATTAGATGTTGCTTTGGACTCATAAGCTCATATAAGCTCCTCAGAAAGCTTTTTAAAGCTTTTAGAAACTTTAAAAATCAGTTTAGAGTTATAATTCAGAAATACCAAAAAATTCACATAAAAATATATAAAAATAAAAAATCAATGGAAATGAAGATCAAGAAGTTGGAGCAGGGTTGATTTTGGATTGCCCTTGGTTTAGTGCTTCTTGGGAAGCTATAGGAAGTGTTCTTGGTTATCAGTTCTCTGTTTTGTGCTTGGACACAACTTGTAAGCTATTTCTTCAAAATTTGCATTTTCTAGTATAAGTGTTTAAATCCTGTTAATTTTAGCTTAATCCTGTTTCAATATAGTTATTATAAGTGAATCACTAGATTTCTTGGCTTAAAAATCTGTTTTAGTACCTAAAGCTTCAAATCAGTCTTATATAAAGGTTGTTTGGATTTACTTTGTTAACTGTGTTAGAGTTTGGTCATATTATTGTTCTTGGTTGATACATGTTACATTAGGTCAATATAGCTCAGATAAACAAAAAATCCAGGCTCACTTGTTAAAAAGTCAAAATCTTTTCTAATCTTACTCTAGTTGTTCACTGTTAGGATTTAGGAAACAAAATTCATCACAGTTGTTTAAAACTTGGTCACATAGCTTAATTTCATCTTATCTTAGGTTAATATAACATAATCAGTGAGTAGGATCAATCCAAAGTTCATATAAGTCAACTTTTGAGTATAACTTAAAAAGTCAAAATTTTCACTTAATCAGTTTTTGAATAAAATAGATAATTTTTTATAGGATTTAATATTAAGTTTCATGTTTTATGCTTTTGGGATATTAGTATTTAGCTGCTCATCTTCATCATAGTATTTTTTATAATCTCTAGTTAGCTTATTAAACTGCTTATTTGCTAGCTTGTTTTAAGTACTTTTCAAAAACTTCCCCTGTGCACAGTTGAGCTAGCTTACTTCATAAGCTTGTCAAAAGGTCATTAGTGAGTTCCAGCTTGTGTGCTTTAGCTTTTTGTGTAGCTTAACTACCCATCTCTTTAGTCCAGTGCTTATTTTCTACTTTTTAGCTTATTTATTAGGGCTGCAAGTAGCTTTTACCTTGTCCCATTTCTATGTACACTAAGTAGTCAGTGTTTATAAGCCACTTTCACAAGCTAACACAGAGCTTAATAGTGGGCCCAACCTTGTATATTTTAGTTTTATGAGAAGCTCACCTAACAAGCTTGTTGCCTCAGTGCTCATTTTGAGCTTTGGAGCTTTTGCCCCTAGCTTAATCTAGCCTACAAAAACTGCGGCTTGTTGGATAGTAGGTTTAGTTTAATTGCTTATTTGCTTATTTAAAGCTTATCAGTGTATTCCTTTGTATTTTTTAGCTTCATTTAAGTAACTTTAGCTTATTTGTACCTTATTTTACTTTTGGTTCCAGCTTGTAAGCTTGTTTGAGCTTAAAATTCTTTTGAAAAGCCAAAAAGCTTAAGCTGTTGAGCTCATAAGCTCTCAAACTGCTTATTTTCAAGTTCCAAAATTTTTGTCTTCATTAAAGTTTCTTATAATCAGTAGTATAATAGTTTTGTAAAAATAAAAAATACAAAAACATCATTTTAAAAAAATAGTGATAGCGTTTATTTAATATAAATTAGCTTTTTAATTTTCTTTTTCAGCTTATTATTAAGCACTTTCTGTTTTTATAATTTTTTTAGTTTTCTGTCACCATAGGATAATTATAGAGAAAATTTCAGAATTTTCTTAGTTTGTTTAGTATTTATTAGAATTTTAAATAGTTAAAAGTATTAAATAATTAATAATAAATAGATAAAAAGTGTGTAAAAATATATTTTCAGTTTTAAAATAAGTTTTATAATATTTTGGATTTTTCTAAGTTAAAATTTCACTTTTCTAGCTTTATTTAATATTTTCTTATATTTTAGGGTATTATTAAATAGTTAAAAATAGTTTTAATTAATAATAATTAAATAAATAGTCATAAAAATAATTTTCTTTTTCCAATAATTTTATTTTGTTATTAGGATTGTAAAAATATCATTTTCATACCCATAGGTGTTTTATTCTTTTAAATTTACGTTTTATTTTATACGTTTACGTAAAATTTAGTAAACGTACGCATATACGTTTGTTTAATCTGATTGTTGTGCTTTATAGTTCTGTATCCAAATGCAATTCCAATCAATCAGTAGTGTAGTTATCAATCAAAATCCCTTCGATCATTATCCTTAGTAATCATTCTACGTCTGAACGTTTTCAAACACCATTCAACCTCCGTGGGACTTAACGATCCGGAAATCCACTAAATTCCAAGGGATATTGCATTGGTTTAGACTGTTTGAATTTTATTACGGTTGACCATTCACAAGTGGTTGATTTGTGTAATAAACCTGATTGTTTGGAACGAATCAAGTTTCAACTTTTCACTTTTTAGTTTTTTGGTTTTTCCTTTATATATAGTATATAGCAGGGTACCCGTGTGTTTTGGCCGCGGGTACGATGTGACGATTAACCGCAGAAATAGATTTCGATTAGACCTGATTCACCAGTTTGTATCGGTTTTAACGAGTCCTTTCTGGTTCGTTTTCGGATGGCTTTAATTGGTTTGCCGAACCGGTGGTGTCACCGGTTCCCGGATGAACACGTTGGTCCGGTTCGGTTTTCAAAACTATATGTAACATCAACTTGCTAGCTTGTATGATGTTTTGTGTGTTTTATTAATTTGTATAATGTGTATAATAACATGTATTTTTCATTTTAGGGTGTTTTTAAAAATATCATTAATTAGTGTGTTTAATTATTTTATATTTTGGATTATGTTGTAGCTTATTTAAGTTGTATGTTATAAAATTTTTTTGTACTTTTTAGTAAGTGTGTTTTAATTGGTTGTTTTTAATTTGGTAGATATGCTTTTAATTGGTTGTACAATGTGAATAAATTATTGTACTTTTAAGTAATGGGGTGTTTTAATAAGAGTATTAATTACATTATGCATTTCTCTCTCATTTGACCAATTTTAATAATTCAACTTTTCAACTTTTCAACTTTGACTATTTTTCTATTATATGTAGTATAGATAGATATGTAATCTTGCAAGATTAGATATGATCTTGTTTCTATAAGGAATATCAAGGTTACACAAAATAGGAAAGATTTGCTAGATATGGTTTAGATTTTGCAAGATTTTATCCCAACATGGAAGATCTTGCATAATTAGCAAGTGATTAGTTTTTGTGTTATTATACAAAATGGTTAAGTATTTGCTAATTGTAGGATCATATAAGATTCACTTTCAAAAATGGAAGATATCATCTAGAAGCCTATATAAAAACATTTTTACTTGCACAAAAATGATTTGTGTAAAATAAAATGTAAGTTTATAAAAATATGATGCAAATGTCTAGTGAATTATGCATAATAGAAAATGTTCTTTGATCATTAGCCAAGTTTTATAGTTTCATTTATTCATATCTTAAGTGATTTATGTCAAACGGAAACTTACGTCTAAAAACTTGATTGCATAAAATTTTACGTAGTATGTTTTTATATTTTGTAATTAACAAAACATAGATAGATAAAAAAAAATAGAAATAACGTTTTTATGCAATTATTTGTATTAACAATCTCCCTATTTTTATGATGAAAAAAATATAAACTCATAGTAAGTAAAAATTTAATAGACAAGTTTTTATTGGTGAGTTTTAACTCTTTCTCCCCCTTTTGTCAAAGCAAAAAGATATACGCTGTGTCGCGTGCTAAAAAGAACGTTGCCAAGTAAGTGCCCCCCCTCCACCCTTTGGCGGATGCTCCTCTTGTTGAGGGACCAAGGAATCGAGCAATGATGATGTGCTATAAAGCAAAGTTAGTGTACAATCAAAGATAATTGAAATCTCCCAAAATATAATAGCCATTATATGTTATAGGGCCATTAACACTACAACATTCGTCGCTTTCGCAGGCGACGTTTGCGCTTCGCCGGGACATCTCCCCGTAAAAGGGTTTCGGGGACATGTCCCCGCAAAAGATCCCCGGCAATACCTACTGAATTCTTTTCTCGGGACTATTCACCACGTTACGGGGACATGTGGGTCCCGCAGCCGATTGTCTCCGTCAAACATTCCGACGTGGCACGTATTTTTCCGGGACAAGTCCACGAGAAAGTATTTTGGACTTCAATTTAAGTCCCTAATTACGTAATTAGTTCACGTTTTGTAAACATCCCCGAGAAGAGTATAACACCTTATGTAAACTCTTTCTCCGGGGACATGTCACCGGGTAAAGTGGTAAATTTAAAAATTTTTTATCCTTCACCGGGACTTGTCCCCAAGAAATATGTTGACCCACTCTGCAGAATATTGCTGCAAAATGGTAATTTCAGATTTTTCCGAATATTTCCAAAAAATCTACAACCTGTTATCATAATATGCCAATCCACAACCTGTTTTACCAATGTCACAACCTATTTTAATATGCCAATCATAACACAAATTCGCTAAACATAATATCATATATACAACATAGTTATCCTTTTCCAAAATTTCCAAAACGCTTCCTAAACCGTTAACGCATGATCATCTAGAAAACTACCTATCCGCAAATGGTCCAAAAGTATAACAGTATATATCAACAAGATAATTATAATAAATCAATAAATAAATAAACAAACAAATAAACACATTTAACCACTCGATAACAATTTCATTCAAATAATCTGCAGAGTTCTACAAATTACAATTCGAGATTAATCTTCCACTTCATCAACATAAAATTCAACATTATTAGTACTATCATCTTCATCATCTTCATTCTCGTGGCCATCATCATCATCAGATGCTAAATCATGAGGAACGTGATCATCAAAATCAATATCATCTTCGTCTTCCACAATAGTGATAATTGGTGGTGGTGCCTCAACTTCCGCTGGTTGAACATCTATATTTATAATGTTATAATCCAACTGATCCAACTCCGCAGAGAGTGTGATATGTGATGAGTTGTTGTCATGTACAACATCCTGGTTGTCTTCTACCACAATGATATCCGGGTTCCAAATATTTCGATGATAAGAATCTTGGACGCCTTCCTTAATTACCACGTTAACCGGGAAATCAAGGTAAAGATGTGTTGCTTGCGTTACAAGAATGAATGGTTCGTTTTGAAACGATACACGATCGGTCATAATTTGCGTAATGTTGTTTCTATAGGTACAACGTTTTAGGCGATTAGAATTATTAGTGTCGAACCATTTGACTTTCAACAACACAACATTGAATGAAATATATGAAAACTCGAGAATCTCTTCAAGCTGGCCATAATGCATTCCTCCATCAGGGTTAGGAGTTGAAATTCCGCTGTTTTGAGTTGAACGACGTAAATCACGGTCGGGTACAGTAAACTTCACACCATTGACTACGCAAGAGTTGACTGAGACTGCAGTACATGATGGTCCACAAGCCAAAGCGAATAACTCGGTGGTACAAATTAGGTCCTTCTGTACTTTTAATTCACGAATCTATGAAAAGTTAAGAATAGATAGATCAGTAATAGTCGTTATTTATACAGGGTAATACATACAATAAGTTTACCTTCATCTCAACCCGCGAGGAAACCCTTCTTCCAAGTCTTTGCCGGAAATGCCCCTGTAAATGTTCATGATATTAGAATAAGTCGTCGAATAACAAATTACGTGAAACAAATTTTGAAATAAAACGCATACCTCTTGTACGCGTTCATGTACGGGTCGATTTCATGACTGTTGTGTAGTACGTACCATACTACTTGCTTCATTGTGTCTGCTTTAAACCGAACTAATGATTGTTTACCATTCTTTTTGCATCTGGTCAAACACCTCAAATCGACTAGTTGGACTTGACCGTCTCATTCCGTCAGACGATTAAATCTCGTCTCAACACCCCGAAAATAATGCGAACAGAAAGTTAATGCTTCATCAGCAATATAACCCTCCGCTATTGAACCTTCAGGCTTGGCTTTATTTCTGACAAAATTTTTGAGCTTTTTCATGTATCTTTCAAATGGATACATCCACCTCATGTAAACAGGACCGCCTTGAATAGCCTCTTCCGGTAGATGAATAACCAAGTGAATCATAATGTCAAAAAAGCTGGAGGATATATTTGCTCGAAACTGCACAAAATATTGATCAGTTGATCTCTAGCTTTCAACATGTCATTCACCATCAAAGTTCGAGCGATATTTTTGAAGAATGAACAAAGCTCGATTATTGGTTTTGCGGTGGTTTGGTCCTTCAAGTAATTTTGAAGTCCAGCAGAAGCAACCGTTGCATCATTATGTGACAGTCATGAGCCTTCAAGCCTGTTATGTTGCTATCGTTGTCGGTCACTTTATGCTTGAAGTTAGATCCAAACCCATCGTAGTTTAGCACCTTTGATGAATTAACAAAAAAATCATGATATTAGAATAAGTTGTCGAAATGAATACGCGAATTAATTCGAACAAAGAAATTTTCAAATAAAACGCGTACCTTTAATGAATTGACAAAAAGGTTTTCTTTCTTCGGTTGTGAAAGAGTACGTAGGATGAGGCTTAGAGCACTTCCCGTTTCCTTTGTTGAAGAGCCACAAGTCATTACGAATATTCAAATTTTGTAAGTCTTGTCTTGCCTTGTTGGTGTCTTTTGATTTGTCATTCATTAACAAAGTACCCAACACACTCTCACACACAATTTTTTTCGATATGCATGACATCTAAATTGTGTTTTAGTGTAAGAAAAGACCAATACTCTAGCTCGTAGAAAAGCATTTTTTTGTCCAATTCAATTCGCGATCTTGATCATTTTTTCGACCCCGTATCTTGGATGTTTCCCCAGGACACGTTTAGGCAATCTTCTTAGTTGATCCAAGATGTCATCACTGGTAAATTTTCTAGGAGGTCTCAGATATCTACATCTGTAGAATGCCCTCTTCGTTCTTCCGCCATTTATTGGTCATGCTTAAGAATCTTCTGTGACCAACATAAGCGGTTTTATTTAACACGCGCATAGCTGGAGTGTCTTCATTACATGTCGGACATGCCATGTAACCTGCCCACTCCACCCGCAAAACTACTTCGAGCGGGAAAGTCATTGATAGTCCATAAAAGCGCTGCTTTCATACAAAATTCGGTGCCTGTAATAAAGCATCCTTAGTCCTAACTCCATCTTTCCATAAAGTCTTTAGGTCATCAATCAAAGGCCTCAGGTAAATATCAATATCCTTCCCTGGTGATTCGGTGCTCTGAATAAAGATTCTTTTCTTTCCATCTACTAGCCGCAGATAGGACAAGTCTCAAGCAAATCTTCAAGTACCCCCCCCGATATAAAAAGAAATCATTTACACAAGCATGTATCGATTCATATCCTAACCCGATAGTTTTAAATGTCTTCTTTATTTCATAGTATGATGATGGCATCTTGTATCCTAGAACGGGCGGGAAAACTTCCTTGAATAAAGTTAGGAACTCATTAAATGTGGTGTCACTCACTTTACCTTTGACCTTGATGTGCGTAATCTTTGCCATAAAGTCTAATGAAGACATCCACTACGTGCCGGGTATAGTTTTTCGTTGGCAGTGGCAAGTAACTCCTCATACTCATTACGTTGAGGAATTGCATCGGTACTTGTCTCACGATTTCCTTGAGTTGGATAATCTGGTTCGTTATTCGGACCAATATCATGAAGGAACTCAGCCATGTCACTCATCCCAGGTTGTCTTGTGTTGTGTACGGTTGTTTCGCCATCCGCTCACCATGATTATACCATTTCGTATAACTATGGTCCCAGCCATTGTGTGTATGTGGTCAAACAAAAATTAGGGCTTTATCCAGTTTACATTTAAACAAAGAGCACAAGGACATTTTATATTCCCATCAATATTCACCAAGGACTTGCAATGCTTGCAGAAAGCTCTAAGACCAACTAAGAATTCTCTACTGGTACGCGCTAGTGAGACCCAACTTTTATCAATTGGCATAACTGCGTTTTAATGAAGCAACAAATAATTATAGACTTAAAATGTTCACCTAATCCAACTATGGAAGGCAATCCTAACCTACTCTTTGAATGTTTCGTCTCATATATGAATGCGTATATTTGAATTTACTATTTGAGAAAATTTCGGCAGCATTTCCCCTCAACTCCCCAAATATGTGCATTAAAGACATATTCGTAGGAGTAAAGGGGAAACAATGTCGAAATTTTCACAAATAGTAAATCAATTATACGCATTCATATCCTAAATGAGACAAAACATTCAAAAAGCAGTCCCAAACAGACTTCCTCAAATTAATTTCTAATAAATTAATTTCGGACGGGTTTCTATAGGATGATTAACTTCGGACGGGGACTTTCCGAAATTAATCACTAAAGTCCTAAAATCATTTACAACAAAAATTAACAAAGTTAGACAAAAAACATACCGATTGTGGTCTTGGCTCTCTACTAGCCGTCTCGGATGTGTTCACGTGTATTAGACAAAATTATTAATAAAAAATAAAACAAGTAAAACCACAAACTGGTCTGGCGTGGTGGTGGAGCAAGCAGTGGTGGAGCAAAGTGGTGGCGTGGAGGGTGCAGTGTGGTGGTGAGTGTTGTTGGAATCACTCCTAAACCTTATTCAAGTGTTAGTTACTCATATGTAATAGTTAGCTTAATTATGGCCTTTATGTTTGTCATTAGCCTTAAGCTTATGTAGAAGGCCCATGAGCTTAGGCCCAAGCCCATAGGAGAAAGGAAGGGACTAGGAGTGTTGCCCTAGCTTCCCTCCCATAAATACTATGTAATAACCCTCACTTGAGGGTTGGTTGTTCAAGTTATTTCTTTCACATCTACTAAACCGTGCTACATATACGTGTGTGTGTTCGTTTACTTGTTCAATCGCCTTTATCTCTTTTTATTAAGCTTGTGTGGTAAATCTAGTGACCTAACAGTGGTATCAATCACCAACTAGTTGGGTGAAACGTTTTGTTTTTGAAGTTTTTGTTCTTGGTCTTATGCGTAAACGTGATAATACTTTTGGATGGTTTAAAAACGTATTTTTTACACTTTTGAATCCAAGATTCTTGTCCTTTCAACGTTTTAAGGTGTTAAAATAACTGTTTTTGGCAAAAAGTTTCAACCTTTATGCGTGGATCATTGTTTTAAACTAGTTCTTGCACGGGGTTTCATCCTACGCTGCAGCTTTTAGACGTTTGGTTCATCAAGTTTCACACTTTTGTGTCTTTTGGTGTTATTGAAGCTATTACATCACACAAAAACTGGTTTAGAAACATCTTTGGGCATTATCATTTTTACGAGTAATCCTATGCGTAGCAAAACCCTAAAACTACGCGTAAGGTTATCCTTGGTTTGATCTTCGTTTTCGTGGTTTACTCCGTGTTTTCTTGCTTGGATAAGCCTGAAAATATGTCGACTTTGGATATCTTTTGCACTGTGATAGTGTAAAGGATCATTTGGGATAAAACCCTAAACTTACGCATAAGCATAAAGCTTACGCCGAGAAAATCCTACGATAAGATTCATCCTACTTAAGCCCGTCTTATGCATAAGATAATCCTACGCCTAAGTTTTCTACGCATAACTCCTGTTTGCAACTTTAGTCTTTTTTCCCGCTACTGCTAAAACTACGCGTAACTCATTTTACGCGTAACTTTGGTGTTTTTACGCTTAAGTACTACTTGGTTATTGTGATTTCTACACCTAAGGACTCTTCATCAACAAAGGTTCATTCGACTACAAAGATCCATTTTACCAACACAAGTTTTCAACATGTCACAACCACCATACTCTAACTATTTCCTTACACTTATTCTCAACGTCAACAACAACTCACTCCACAACATCAACAATGGAATCAACAACAAGCAATTTATCAACAACATACTCCACAACTTGCTGCAATTCCACAACCTCAAATGGTTCAACCACCACCAAGTCTTCAAGTTCAACCCTATACAACCGACTTCAATCAACATCCATCAAGGAACACTATGAAGGAACCCACTTGGTTTGCAAAGATGTGTGAAGCTTTAAGTAGCCAACAATCAATTCATGAGGCAGGATCACTTGATAGACCTCCAATGCTCACTCCGGAAACTATGATCAATGGGTGATAAGGTTCTTTAGGTTTTGTGATCTCAAGAAGCCACATGGAAAGTTCTTAAAGAAGGTTATCTTGGAAGGTCCATTTCAGATGCCTAATGTTATCTACCCACGATCCAAATGCTAATCCACCAAGAGATGAACAATCCAACATTGCTAATGTTGCCGAATGAATGCGAGGAACTTACACTATGAAGCTGATGAACTTGCAATGCAATACATCCTCTTAGGATTACCTAACCCATTCTTCGAGTGTTGATGCTCAAAAGACTACAAAGGAAATGTGGTATCATATTCATCTTCTTATGGAAGGATCTCAGATCAATCAGGAGGATTTGGAATCCAAAATTTACATGGCTTATGAACACTTCATGATTGAACCTGGAGAGACACTAGAGTCTTATCATCATCGTTTTCGTGACATCATCAAAACAGCTTATTCTCCTCAACAAGCAACTCAACCAATGCTACATCACACCATATGATCCTTCACAGCCTCAATCTCAACAAACTCAATTGGTTCCATACAACAACAACAATGATCAAGCACTTGTCGAAGCTATGAGGAATCGATCCGTTTGAAGCACTGCAACAAGGATTTATATGATTGCTAATGCCTTGCCGTTATACCAACAAATCCAACAACCGTGATTCGTTCCTCATCTAATACAAGGAATCAAGTGTTGTGAACAATGGACGAGTTGAAGTTCTAATCATGGTTATGGTCGTCGATGGGCGGTGGTCAAGGGTTTAATGTCGGGTCGGAATAACAATCGAGCTCAGTGGGGAACGGGAAATGCTCAAAATGGGTTGAATGGTTCGATGCTACAACCGCAATGAGAAGGGACATCTGGCTAATGCATGCCCAAAGCCGAGGACTAGGGGCAGTGCTTATCACAAAGAGGCTCTTCTTTTGGCTCTTAAGGATGAACTGGTGGAACTCTCACGATAAAGAACAGAGCTTTATGGCAAATGCATCGAGATGATGATATGGAGGACTTGTGCCAATGCACCAAGTATGTTGATGGCTAATATGCATGAGTTACACATGAGTGACACAGCTCCCAGTATGACACTGATGGCTTGTCTCGTGCACCGAACAAACCATTTTATCTCTCGATCTCATATCTCGCCAACATCCGGTCCAAGGCTCAGAATGTTAAAAATGAGTCGTCCACATCTCATTCCGACGATTTTCAACTAGACCCCGTCGTTATATTTGATGATCAAGATGACCAAACGGTCTCCCTTGATAATCAAATTGACTCAGTGGTTATACTTGAGGATCTCAGTAATGATCATGTTGTGACTCACGTTAAACACGCCGAACTTTTGCCTCATCCAGATTTTGCTCGTTTAATACAAGACCATCGCACCATAGTGGAAAAAATGTCATGCCATTAATCAGGACTTGAAAAGCAAAAATGCACTGTAACCAAGGATTTTGAATGTTTACAAAAGCAACTCAACTTTTTCAAAACTCAAGAAAAACGGAAAACGGTTTTGGCGCCTTTGCCAAATCTCATCAAAATGAAAAATATTTAGAAAGATGATGCGTGATCTAGCCGCTTCAAGAATGCTTTGTTGTCTGAAATAGAACAATCGAACATGAACATAAAAAACAAATTAACGCTCTCACCTTGGAAAATCAAAAATCTAAGGCTGAGTTGTTAACTTGTCAAAAACAGCTTCGCATACAAAAAGCATTCAACTAAATGAATAGATGATCATCTTGAAGAAATCATCGCTTGCAAAACAAACTTAAAGAGTTTAAAACTGTTGTTTACAAACATGGCGAGTCGGTCACAGCCATTGAAAAGTTTACTTTAAAACCCAATCCAAATGGATATGGACCGAATCTTGCTGATTACAAACCTAAGCTTTCAACCAAAGTGTGAAACGTGAGGGGTGAATACGTTACCATTTAAAATCGTTAGATCTTTTGTATCAAATCACTTATGAAGCTTGTTATTATATGAAAGTATCAATTATTGTTTATGACTAATATAAAGCATAGTAAACCAAGTTGTCACACAAGCATCATCATCAAACCACATCATAAGCAATTATAAAAGTAAAGAGATAAAGAAAGGAAAGTGCAAACCGAACACGAGGATTTATAGTGGTTGATCCGCGGATCTCCCTCTCGGCGGAAAAACCTTACAATAAGTAAACACACTTTTTCGGTACAAAGCTAAATACCGGGTTCTAGTTAATTAGAACCAACCTAACTTCGCCTATACAATATTTCCGACACTAAGCTAGATGTCGAGTTCTTTTCAAGGGTACAACCACTCCCACTATGTTTTATGGCCCAACATAACAAACCTTGTGTTTTATGGTACAAACACATAAACCATCTAATCTAGTTTGGTGAAAGTGTTGTGATGATGCAATGATATTTACAATGATGATCCATGACATAAATGTCTAATGGATATGAATGACTAATCTAAATGATCTTCTTAAATAAGAAGTCTTCAATCAATGAGGATATCAAGAGATCTTGAATCTTCATATGTTGATATGCTTTGGTGAATGAGGATGGCTAGATCTCTAAACTTTCCTTGGTTGATCAAAATGTAAAATATGCTTACAACAAAGATGAATGTTAGAAGCATTATGATCATGTGATGGTGAGGGTGATTGATGTATGCTACTACATGTTTATCTATAGATCTAAGTGATGAAAGAATGTTAGAGAGAATATATGTTGGAAGGGATGAAGATATGAGAAAACCATGGGATAGTATTTATAACCAAAAGTGGGAATCAAAAATATAATAATTTATTAGATTTGATATCTTAGAATATCTTCCAAAATCTTTCCAAAATATTTTAAAGATTTAGATGACACTATGCATGAGGTAATAAAAGAGTGTTTTCCTTTTTATGAAAAATACATTTAAACAAATGTATATACTTATTAAAAGGGTAAGTTACTTGTAAATAAAATGTAAGTAACCTTTTGTAAAATAAAATATCTAGTTGAGTGCTTGTCAAAATAAAATATATTTTTTCAAGTGTAAGTAAACTTTAGTACTTGTATGAATATTATAGTTAGTTTACTTGTACAAATAAAAATATATATTTGTTAGACATTTTACAAAAGATGTATTTGTATAAAATACTTGTGAATGCAAAATGTAAAATGAGGTTGGAAATAGAATGGTTAACCTATTAAAATACTTAGTGACTCTAAACGTTTTTTAAACATTCTAAATGATTTGTTAATGGGTTTGATCATAATGCCACATAACAAACATGTGCGAACCTTTGTGTTGTAACATCACGAGGACTTGAGACATCTAGAGGTGTTGAATGTATGTTGAGACAAATGTAATTACAAGTAACTTGTACATTTTACGTTATGTATTACAAGTTACATGTTTGTCATCAATCAAAACAAGCGAGACTGTATAGATTAAATATCGTAATATTTGCACTAACAATCTCCCCTTTTTGATGATGACAAAGATATGTAAACGTAATAGAAAGTAAAATGTAAAAGTTTACTTGTATCCTTACTACCTTTACATTACCTTCTCCGTTTACACTCTTCTCCCCTTTTGTCGAAACAAAAAGGGCGTGTCCTTGGAGTTTAACTTAATTTCTCCCCAAAAGGCGAGCTTGCATCATCCTAGTGAAGTTAAATCGTCCACTTCAATCCGTCCCTTGTTTGGTAGCGGATCCATGGATCAAATAAAGAGGCTTAACCTACATCAAGGTTAGTTTTATGCAACAAAAATTATGAGAAATATATGAAAATGAAAAATGCATAGCAATGTTAGCATGTTTTCTCCACTTTTTATCGAAGCACAAATGCTTGTTGAAAAGTGAGAATGATGCTAAATGCGTGCATGCTCCCCTTGACGGTTGCTCCCCTTTTTTGAGGCGTCGAGGTATGATTAAAACCTACAAAACAAATATTAGTGCAAAACTATATTCGTCATTGGACAAGTAAGTGATATACAACAAAGTGTGTATAAGGTGCATTCAATAAATTCTTGATGAAAGCTCCCTTGCTTTAGGGCGTCAAGATGAACCTTCAAAATAAATATTAGTATAATAGAAGCTTTGTCTTTAAACAAATATGTCATATACAACCAAGTGTATAGACGATGCTATATGAGTACTTAAAGGATATTCCTCCTTGCTCGAGGGTGTAAAGAAGCACCTAAAATAAGAAAAATAATTGATGCAAACTTCATCCTTAGATGAGTAAGTTATATACAATGTAGTGTATATGATGATGAACCTACAATGAAGATCATTAGTGCAATATATTTCATCTTTTTGACAAAGAAAAATAAGATGTATATATGTGATATATATAAATAATATAATCAAATATCTCATGAAGTGTAGTCTCCTAATTACAATCATAAGAAAAGTGAGAATATAATATGATAAAAGTCTACAAAATGGTTCCTAGAAAGAAGATATGAAGTGAAGTTGGAATATAAAGAGTTAAAGCTAGTGGTACTAGTGTTGGTGTCGGTTTACTAGTAGGATTCATGTGGTGATAAATCGGTAGATGACTCATGATTTATAATGACAAGATTTAAGCTAATCCATGGTGGTAATGATTAGTGAAAGATGTGATGGAAGGTGGTGGTGATTAGGTAGGAAGCTATTAAGGAGTTAGAAACTTGTATGTATAGCAAATATAAAAATATGGACTCATGCAATCCTTTAGTAATGTCAAGTGACCAAGACGAAGAGGAAAGAAAATATGAATAGACATGAAGATAACTTCGTTCATTGATTGATCTGAAAAATGATCTATTCTAGGTGACAATGGGAAAGATAGTATTAACATGGTTTTGACCGATATGGATGAGTATGACATTGAAAAACAAAAGTGAAGACAATATGTAAAATAACTAATAATAATGAGTAATGACTACCTATATGAGGATGAGAATGACATCATATGAGTGAGAGTTGGGTAGACCAACGTGTTGAGAAGGTGTTGGGAATGGCGGTTTTGATTAATATATCATTTTTCAACGACAATGACATGCATGACATGTGTCAAGCGAGAAAAAGGATAAGACCCTATGATGGTGTTCTAGATAGTGAAGTTGTAAGGTGCTAGTTTAAGGAAAATCCTAGATTTGTTGATTGTGGAGATGAAGAAGTTTGTAAAACACATGATTCGTTTTTCACTTGATGAGGTATTGGTGCAAACTTGTGATAAAAAGTTAAAAAGGTTGAACTAGTTGTGGTTTAGTGAACCGGTTTTTAGCTAAGTGGTGTTTACCTATGTGTTGGTATTTTAGAGTCTAAGAGACATAAATTTTGACAAAAGATAATTATGTGAATGGATTTCTCTCCCCTTAATTGGTGGACATCCAACATAATGTGTAATGTATCAAATAAGGAATGACAACAAAGTGTTTAGGAGGTTATTTGGGTTAACGAAAGAGATGAGCTTAGTGATGTTTTACTGGATGATGGTTAGCATACAATGAACTTCATCCTTAAAGTTCACGATACCTCTTCTCGATTAACACGAGATGATCGTATGATGAGGCATGTGGTTTCCTAATAGGAAGTGAAGAGGATTAGAGTATTGTTATAACTAAATAATGATGGAGGTTATTTTTGGAAAGCGGAAGCAAAAATGAGATTTGGAAATAGGTCGGTTGAAAGACAAAAATGCAAAGCCAACCCTCTAGAACTTAATTCTATATGCTTTTAAACTATATGCAAGTGTAGGGGTCCCATAAAGCATAGTACTAATCTCCGTAGCAATAAAGGGGATTATGAAAAATGAGCATATAAAAGTTAGAACCAATTGAGATAACAAATAATTTGTTATCAACCTACAAAACAAATTTGTTAGTGACAAAGGATGTTAACATGATAGAAATCAAATGATAACATATTATATAAGCAAAAACATCACATTGCACTTAAGTAGACAAGAAATCACCATACAAGATAGCATCAAGACAATCATATTATGCAAGAATACAACTTTATTCAAGACATTTCATTTTGAGATTGTTTTGTCGTTAGACTTAGATGCTTAAGCATACTTGGCTTATAAATTAACACAACAATCTATGTGATTAATTTGTAAGATAAAAAGGCTTCTAAAAGTTTGTCATACCAAAAGCACTTTGACATATTATATGTGCACCGCATACCAAACAAATAGTGTGACAAGAAGAAAAAGAAACAAGATGAAAGATTCATGCAAGCCATGTTTAAGACATAACAATTTGGAACATGTATCATTTGGATCTTACTACACATAGATATAATGAATGCCAACTAATAGCTTTCAAACACAAACATATCATATCAAAATTATCACGTATCAAAATGACATATTATGATTTCATAAGTAACATGTTAATCATGCTAAAATTAATTCAAAAGTAAGTATCATGCAAATAAAGTTTAGGTTTAAGCGTTTAGTAGCATGAAACAAGAATACAAGCATTATAAAGATAAAACCATACTAAGGTTTACACATTTGACTTGTTATCAAACACTAAGATAATGTCAAATCAACTTATCATATTAAACAAGAACATGTAATCAACACGTAGAAGTGCAATGCAAGTGGTTTTACTAAGCTTTACACATTTGACTAGTTATTAAACACTAAGATAATTTCAAATCAACTTATCATATCAAACAAGAACATGTAATCAACACATGTAAGTGCAATGCAAGTGGTTTTGAAAGAAAAGTCATATATACTACTTGTTTGATTAGTATTCCTAAAGTGAGGCAAACTATCAATGTTTTAACACTTACTTTAGGCAAGTATAGGAAAATAGATTTTCCAAGTTGGAGAATGAATATGAGACTATTACTAGCGGTGCTCAATTAAGGCTAAACACGACCATTTTACGGTGATTCCACATACCCAACTTTTCTCGAGAAGCAATTCAACCGTTAGGTCAAATTGAGTTTCTAGTGCAATAAGTTCTCCGATAGTCATTCTCATGTTAGAAAGATAGGAATTCCTACTTTTGCCTATTAAAGTGTATAAATGATGATAGTTTAACTATACTTGGCTTAATGTGACTATGAACTAATATGTAATATAACTAAGGTGATGAAGGCGTCATGTTATACACATGAATTTTAACAATATGTTTTAATCTTGTGTTTAGAATCTAAGGTTGTAAGATCTAATGAATGACATCTTTTGTGTTGAGTTGAAATGTATACTATCTAAGACTAGGGAGTGGAATATGTTAAATTAAGAACGTTCTCAAGAAAGCTCCTTTTATTTAACAAGAATCTAATTAAGGTTACCAACTTCAATAGATCATGTGTATGTTCTAGAGATGTGTAGTTTTAACCTTGGATGTGCACAAGGTTTGAGCAAGGTTAGGTTATGATGTATGCTTGAAAGGAAATGGATACAAATAGTATCTTTCAACAGATGAGATTATCGCATGGGATAAATTTATCATGCTTATGAAAATAAGTATGACAAGATGAATTGGATACGTTAGTTCATAGAACTTGTAGATGTTTGTTTCAAGATCATTTAGCCAATGAGGTGTAATGAAATCTCTTGTAACACAACCATTTATGTCTCAAGGAGAGAATGATGCATAGGATATACAATATACTTTTAACAAGATGAATACCTAACGCATGATTTCTTAGGCATAATGTTTTCAAAACATCATGTTTTCCTAAATGAAGATATGAAGCCAAAGTGTTTGAATCGGATAGTCCCATCTAAATAAACTTGGTCTCAAGATTATATTCACTAGATGATGACAAGAGGAATTCACTTGAGTTTCTTATGTATACTCCTCAAGAGTCATTGTTGCTTGGGGTGTATGATGTTGGCTTTGAGATTGCATTTTAACATACGTTGTTAAAATATTGATTTGAGGTTTAACAAAATTTATGCAGAAGTTTAACAACAAAGTATTACTAATACTTTGATAATTTGTGAAGGTAGTACTACTTATACCTAGTGGAAATTGACAACAATTACCAAGAGCACCATGCTTATTTGATAGTTGAGATTCTAGCCATAATGAATTATCTAAGTCTTTATATGTAGGAAAGGATGTTTGAGTTTGTTCAAACATGCATTTGATTCAGTACAAGTGTTGGACACAAGGGCTTTTTGAGCAATACACTCAATGAATTCAAATGATAGTAAGGATGGTGGATTGGTTGATCTAGGTGGTAGGTCTTCTAGTGTATCTAAATAAGGATGTGGTGATGTAGGGGTTTTTTGTGCTATGGGAGTACTTAGGTTGATTATTTGTCCATAGATGTTGAACACAAAAGTCTGGGATACTAATTCTTATATTTCATTGGTTGCTACAACTAGTGGGTGAAGTGCTTGAAGTTTTGGTTATGTCTATGAAGCTTAGGGGCTAAGATGCAGGTTCACCTTGAAAGGGCACCTTTGATTTAAAGGATGCTCTTGGAAGTTCATGAGCAATACGGCAATGGTGCCAAAAGATGGAAGAGGGATAGTAGATGTCAAAGAGGTATAAGTGGCACAATGGGTTGTTTGTTTTGGATAAGTGTTTCAACATGTGTTGTTAAAATACTTGGGTGTTGATTTTTTAGGATGTGACTTTTAATGACTACAATCGTAAGTCGCATATACTTGAATATTTACGATGAAATACTTAAGTTGTCAATCCTAATTTGTTGAGATTATAAAGCTTAGATTGAACTTCAAGAATAATAAGACTTGATAGTATGTCTTTAACATGCGTGTGAGTTATGACTCGATGTAAATACTTATCGTCTTGAAGGATGACACATTATTTTCATGTTAACCAAGGAAGGGAATACATGTAGATACAAAACAATATCTATAGTCATATGATAGACTTGTGTATGATATCTTTGCAAATAATGAGTCCGGATTTGTTAGTCTCATGGTAAGTCATCTAAGTCATCATAAGCGGGTGAGATGTTGGTGGTGTTGCACAAAGTACAAGTATTGGAGACTTTGGTTGTGAAGGTGTTTTGGATGGTTGTGAAGTAGTCATAATGATGGGTGATTTTGGTGGTGGAGTTGGAGTACTTAAGTTTAGAAAGTTCACATCTTGAATGGGTGATGAGATGTTGAGAGGTATTGAGTCCGAGGATGAAGAATTCAAGTTTAATGAAGCAACAAGATCGAATGCTAATCCTAGTGGTTTATTTGAGGTTGAGGATTTAGTCATTTTGACTTTGCTTTAAAATGCTAAGCAGGAAAGTAACAGTGTAGGTGTGAAAATGACCATCTGAGCGTGTGATTTATGGAGCTAAAGATTCACGAGAGAGATGTGTTTATTTGATGTTAATCCGTACAAAGATGGTAGTTTCTAATGAGATGGAAGTGTCTAAGATCATGTCAAACATCCTAAGTTAATCCATTAAGGATGTGTTGAGTGAAATATGAAAGATATGCATTAACAAGTATCCTAGAAACGAGATTTGGTAAATTAGATTGCTTGAGTTTAGTAAAATTCAACAACTTACCTATAGGATCCACGGCACCATTTCTTTACAGTGAACCCTTAAATTGGTGCCTTTGGTCACTTTAATGCAGTATGGCGGTACCAAAATGCATAACGAGCGGTACCAACATTTTGGTGCCGTGCGATCCGGAACACCGAGAAAAGTTCCGCAGACCCATTTTTTTGGTGTCGGGGAGTTTTCGAAACACGAAATTTTGCTTAAAACATGTAACATTAATTACTTCTAGTTAGGAAAAGTCGATAACACATATACAAACATAGTGGAGCATAGACTTTGACCAAGGGCTAAGATTTTCACATAAAATTGAAAATGGGTAAAATTTGATAACACACTTGTGCTATCCACTTGCATAAACCGGTTAGCATACAACATTGTTTTAAGTCATATTATCATCCTACAAAGTAAAACCAAATAAATTACATCATACAACATTGTTTTTGTCCTTGTACCAAACACTCTCTTAAAACCTCCATTTTTCAAAGTACTTGACTAATTTACTTAGTACTCATTGCTAAGCGAGTCATGACATTTCATAAGTTATGCGAGATGTTAGTATAACCTATGCAAAAGAAGTGATCTAAGTCTATAAGTGATGGTAAAACAATTTTCTAACTAAGTGCACAAAATCTAGCAAATGTCCTATTGTGCATAAACAAGAAATCGTCAAGCAAGCGAATAAATAACATGGCAAGATTGACACTTTTAATATGCAAACAAACAAGTGTAAACAACAATTTGAAAATAAGCAAGCAACATATATGCAAACAACATAAACAAGTGGTCATTTAGCATAGCATAACAAGAAAAACACTTTTAGGTCATTTATCCTTTAAATGTGATGATGTTACCAAGCTTGATTAGTTTTCTTTAAACATATTACATAATTATTTAGTTTCAAAATAAATTATATCAATGTTCTAAGAATACCATCTTAAATTGCTTGACTCAAAAATTTAAGTTTTTATGTTAATGAAACTTAATCTTGGACATACTCATTGTATTTGGTCTATTTCACTTATTTAAATTTAGACTCAGGCCATGAGAGTATTTTTAAATGATAGACTCAATTCCTTTAAAATGATAGGTGGTTCGACTCCTACGGACTTCACGGTTAATAAGTTATGAATTTTTAAGTTGGCAAAAAGCTGCGTCTTGTCGCGGACCAAGGAACCAAAAGTTTACAAGGAAGGAGCCCTTTTTTGGTTCCTGATCGATAGTCTTCAGAAAGTTGAAAAAATGTACTTACTCATGGCGAAAAAGTGTAGGACTTACTAGATTTGATAGAAAAATATAATACACATATTTTGTTTATTATTTTTACTAATGTGACTTATCTAAACATTTAACAACAAAATTTCTAAGTATAATTAGCAAAACATTTTTCATATTATATTTAAGCTTCAATGGTAATTTGATACAGGGATGGTGCTCCATTTTAAAAACCATTTGTTTTGAAAATAAAAGCTCTGAGGCTCTCACAGTATAATTAATGGCGATAGAGGGGGTGAATCGTTACGTTTAAAATCGTTAGATCTTTGTATCAAATCACTTATGAAGCTTGTTATTATATGAAAGTATCAATTATTTTTTATGACTAATATAAAGCATAGTAAACCAAGTTGTCACACAAGCATCATCATCAAACCACATCATAAGTAATTATAAAAGTAAAGAGATAAAGAAAGGAAAGTGCAAACCGAACACGAGGATTTATAGTGGTTGGGTCCGCGAATCTCTCCGCCCTACTCCACTCCCAGTACCTTTCGAGTTACTTCACTAAATCAACAAGCTCCTTCGTGGAGAAAACCTTACAATAAATTAAACACACTTTTACGGTACAAAGCTAAATACGGGTTCTAGTTAGGGTAGAACCAACCTAACATCGCCTATACAATATTTCCGACACTAAGCTAGATGTAGAGTTCTTTTCAAAATTACAACCACTCCCATTATGTTTATGGCCCAACATAACAAACCTTGTGTTTTATGGTACAAACACATAAACCATCTAATCTAGTTTGGTGAAAGTGTTGTGATGATGCAATGATATTTACAATGATGATCCATGACATAAATGTCTAATGGATATGAATGACTAATCTAAATGATCTTCTTAAATAAGAAGTCTTCAATCAATGAGGATATCAAGAGATCTTGAATCTTCATATGTTGATATGCTTTGGTGAATGAGGATGGCTAGATCTCTAAACTTTCCTTGGTTGATCAAAACGTAAAATATGCTTACAACAAAGATGAATGTTAGAAGCATTATGATCATGTGATGGTGAGGGTGATTGATGTATGCTACTACATGTTTATCTATAGATCTAAGTGATGAAAGAATGTTAGAGATAATGTATGTTGGAAGGGATGAAGATATGAGAAAACCATGGGATGGTATTTATAACCAAAAGTGGTAATCAAAAATATAATAATTTATTAGATTTGATATCTTAGAATATCTTCCAAAATCTTTCCAAAATCTTTTAAAGATTTAGATGACACTATGCATGAGGTAATAAAAGAGAGTTTTCCTTTTTATGAAAAATACATTTAAACAAATGTATATACTTATTAAAAAGGTAAGTTACTTGTAAATAAAATGTAAGTAACCTTTTGTAAAATAAAATATCTAGTTGAGTGCTTGTCAAAATAAAATATATTTTGTCAAGTGTAAGTAAACTTTAGTTCTTGTATGAATATTATAGTTAGTTTACTTGTACAAATAAAAGTATATATTTGTTAGACATTTTACAAAAGATGTATTTGTATAAAATACTTGTGAATGCAAATGTAAAATGAGGTTCGAAATAGAATGGTTAACCTATTAAAATACTTAGTGACTCTAAGCGTATTTTAAACATTCTAAATGATTTGTTAATGGGTTTGATCATAATGCCACATAACAAACATGCAGAACGTGTTTGTAACATACGAGGAATTGAGACATCGAGAGGTGTTGAATGTATGTTGAGACAAATGTAATTACAAGTAACTTGTACATTTTACGTTATGTATTACAAGTTACATGTTTGTCATCAATCAAAACAAACGAGACTGTATAGATTAAATATCGTAATATTTGCACTAACATAAGTGTTTCATCCTTTTTCTTTCATGTTTGTCGACAAACATAGGTGACTCACACCACCTTTAGTATTAAATATCTCAAGCATACTTATTATATTAACCATTAACACATACAACATAATATATCATAGTGTAAAAAAAGACAGACACTCTCATTTCCATCACCATATTCGGCCATCTCAAGAAACCAAGGAGAAACATTTATTTTTCAAGCAACAAGTGATTTAATAATTCTAGTTTACTTCTCTTTTAAGGTTTTGCAATAAAAACCTTGGGTGTTAGGATTAACCATTGTTCACTTCACCTCATCAAGTTACTAGTAAGCATTTCATGTTCATATTCATTTTTCATATTCATGTTATGTTCATTTCATCATATTCAATAAAAACATGCAAGTCATATTGATGTTTATACCACTTTTTATTGTTTTTAAGAGTTATATATATAATTATCATCCTATAATTACTCCTTAAAACATATCACTTTTGGTGATGTCTAGGAACCAATGACACCCTAAGAAGGTGTATGGTAGGATTAGAATAGCTTCGGAGTTGTTTTGAATTGGTTAGAATAGGTTTTTCTTGAGAAAAACTCATTTAGACAAGTTTACTTAAGGGTCTGTCCATATTTTCGAAATCTGGAATTTTTAGACAGTAGATAAAATTTTTTGGCCTAGATATTTAGAAAATATACTTTAAAAGCAGCATTAGTGCGGCTTGAACGAGCGGGTTAAACGGAGTTTATAGCGAAGAAGATATGAATTTTTCAAGTTGAACAGCGAAAACTATAAAATCCTGAAAATTCAGCATGTTCGTCCACTTTGCGAGTCAAAAATGAGGCTTAGGCATTATGAAATGTGTCGACTTATCAAAAATATATTGAGTATACTTTGATCTGAAGCTAAGGGTACATAAAAGCGTAAGCGCAGTTGTAACGATTAAATTACAGCGTTTACACAAAGTTGCCGTAACTATATTATATAAGAAAAACTAGTATATTTCTATTAGGCAAATATTACGGCCACGAAGGACCATGTTGAGGGTCGTTTTTAACATGGATGTAGTCATTATTATAACATGATGTCTTCTAGTAAAAGTGAGTTCGCCTAGCCTATTTTCCAAAATGTCCAACCGTTCGTCAAGCGGAGTTGTAACGAATAAAATACGGTCACATAAACTTTGCCGAAAACCACCCTTAAACAATATATTGGATACAAGTATCATACTTTACCTATGTTTTTCTCCATGATTGAGACCTCTATGATGAAAACTTAAATGCTAAAACTTTGAGATAATGATACAAGCTTCCCAAAACCGTTGAGTTTGTTTCCTAACACTCGATGTGCACCATTTTACGACTAGCTTTTCAAGGACGTTTAGTCACTTTCAAGAAATTGTCAAATGACATTATTTTACGACGAAAACATTATATTTACCAATAAATCACTAAACGACTATAGTAGGAGGTTGTTTCAACGTAAATACTTGTAAAGTATTTTATAATATGACGAGATGTCATAAACTTATATTTCGACGATAAACCTTATTTTCAAAAATGTACAAGTGGTATGGATATCATATGATTTTGCATCTTGCGACATTGTTTCATGACTTATATTAGAGCACATCATTCATATTAGGCTGCGGATAGAGATCGCACCTCATTTAGATATATCTACTTTTGTCATCATAAACATTGCACCGGGTGAGTTCGTAGCCCCACTTTTACTCGTTTAATTGTTTTATAAACTCTTTGGGGAGATACATGCTCAATTACTTGCTTTTACTTTACATTTATATGAACTTAAATATCTTTTGTTTCACTCTATGTGCGTAAGTAGATTATGCTTGAACTAAATTGATCATTATGTTATGAGGCGCTATTAGTTGAAACACTTTCCTTGATTTTGAACCCTTCGACATGTATATTTGAGCTCTTTTAAATTGATTTGAACCCTTTAACATATAAGTGAACACTTTGGACTTGATCGAACTTTTGACATATAGTTGGACTCTTTTAACCTGTAAAGGACCCTTTTGATATATTTTAAACTTGTTTGACGTGATTTTGAGCACGCTTGACTATCTTGAACCTTTTTGATATTATTCGAGCTCTTTGACTGTTCTGAACTTTTGAACTCGACTTAAATCTTTGAACTTAATTACGAACTTTGAACGGAACCCTTGAACTTAAATACTCAAAACATTTACACTTTTATGCTACGCTATACTTTTTATACTTGATTTCATTACACTTGATTGCATTATACTTGATTTCATTACACTTGATTGCATTATACTTGATTGCATTACACTTGATTGCATTATACTTGATTGCGTTATACTAAACTTGAAAGTCTCCCAACATACATTGAGAAATCCCCTCGTTCGCATGATAAGTCTCTTTGGATAAAACACGCATTGGGTTTCGGAGATGAAGTAAAACTAATGCTATTACTTTCCTTATGAGCAACACAAAGTCTCCTTGGATAACACATGCATTGGGTTTCGGAGATGAAGTAGAACCAATGCTATTACTTTCCTTGTGAGCATCATACCCACCGAGGTTTTACGGAGATGGAGTGGAGACTCATGGCTAATTGAATAAGTTTTGATGCATGCGTGATCAATGTACTAGTTACATACTTAAAACATTTATACTTTTAACTATTATGGCTACTTATACTTGAATACTTGACATGCTATATTTTGTGCAATGGGTTGTGAACACACAGGTTGCAAGTTTTGTATGGGCGGAACTTGGAACTGAGTGGATTTACAATGCCTTTGCTTTGTAGCCTCATTTGACAACGTGTGCATGAACATAAACTAGACATAATATATTTTGTGCAATGGGTTGTAAACACACAGGTTGCAAGTTTTGTATGTATGAACTTGGGCCGAGTGGATTTACGATGCCTTTGCCGTGTAGACTATTCTAAATGACCAAAAACTTTGCCTTTGTTGCATGAACGCTTTTTAAAAGCTTTACTTGTTAACCAAACTCTATGAACTCACTCAACCATTATGTTGACACTTTTAGCATGTTTTATCTCAGGTATCTAAGGCATTCACTTCATGGCATGCATGTGGACCTATCATAGAGTCGCAATGACGACGCATCTCAAATATATTTTATGCACTTAACTATCGTTTGATTGTAACAAACTCATTTTGGTATATTGGAAATATTTTGGGACCTATGTTTTGTAAATCGATTATTTTACTTTATCAAGCGGTATTTTCAAAGCGACACTTTAGGTCGGATTCGATATAAGCTGTAACTTTGATGCTATGACGGTCATCCCCCAGGAATTCCATTCCGCTGCAAAACAGGTAATTTGGGGGTGTGACATCCGGAGGCTTAGAAGCCGCACCAATATCAATACGAGAGTCCTTCCCCCGAGAACCATCAATACACGCTTCACTTGATAGTACGAAGAAGACTTCGTCTTCACCTCGTCCGTAATAGAATCAACCACAGTACTTGGGATGCCCGTGTCATCTTCCACCTCAAGAGTCCCAAAGATTAGGCGTAGTAATTGGTGTACCTTTAGCATTAACACTAGCAACCGCCGTGTCTTCGTCTTTGCAACATATACACCTTCCTAGGTGCAAATCTAGGACCCTTACCCATATTAATACCACCGGTCATCTTAAGTACCTTTAGGTTTGGCTTTCGATTCGCACCTCCTTAAAACCATCATCATGTTCTTCCACATTGTTATTGAGGTGGGAGGGACATCATTTTGCTCCTTAATACACTTAGGACAACAAGCAGTAACATGCCCAAATACTTTACATTCCGCACAATGTGGCGGCTTCCATTCATATTCCACCTTGATACTTGCCGTAGTAAAACCACTATCATCCTTATTAGGGATTGCCATAGTCACAACATGTTTTAGCTTCAGTTCTGATGATAATTCCTCAAGAGCACGTGCAAAACTTATGCGACCCCATGAATCAACACACATGGAACTAGTAAAAGCATCTAACATAATCGGCTTACCCACTTGAGTAGCAATTAAGCTCAACCCATCTTCCGAATATGCAAGTAATGGCACATTATGCAATTTAATCCAAACGGGAACTCTAGTAACCTCACTTTTAGACAGTAGCACATCAGGAGTCCACTTAGTGAGAATGAGAGGAGAATTGCGAATAATCCAAGGGCCCCGTTGAAGAACATTCTCAACACCCTCTTTAGAATCAAATTTAAAGAGGAAAACACCATCATCATTCTTCATGAGTTTCTTAAAAGCAAACTTACCCCACGTGTTGATGACGTAGTTCTGAACCAAAAGAAATGCAACATTCTTGCCAACAAAGAAGCCAACAAGTGTATTATCATAGCGGTTGAATACACCCTCCATAGCAGCCTTTGGAAGCACCATATCATGATTATCTATGTGATTCTCATTCACCAATGGTCTAAAGTTAACTTTCCTAGAGACACGTTTAGGGTTTAACACGTTAGCAAATGACCTCACTTCGTTGTTGTCACAACCACTCACGTTCAAACCAGAAGTAGAAGTATTCACCATACCCTCCTTCGAAACAACATCAGGACCAATAGCAGTATCCAATCCACCCACACACGTATCACTACGACTAGTTTTTTCAAGATTAATATTAGAGTGACCAGAAGTAGTAGCATTCACCATCGTAGGTGCATTAAAAGAACCCTCCTTCGAAGCATCAGCATGACCAGAATTAGTGGAAGTGCTCCAAACAGAAACAAAAGGATTATCCCTATCCATATTACCCTCAAGAGTGCTAGGGTTTGGATTAACCCTAAAGAATTTGATCCTAAGTTAGCTATGGGTGAGTGTGAGACCTACTAAGCTTGAGGAAGACCAATGGTGAATTGATAAATCAAAAGCACTTTGAAATTAGCTATGGGTGAGTGTGAGACCTACTAAGCTTGAGGAAGACTTAAGTGGTCCTAAAGAATCATGTTTAGGTAGTATGATGTGATCTAGGGGAATGGTTTGATGTAAAAGGGTCTGTAGCTGCATATCTGTTTGCCCGGATCCTACGGTTCCCTAACTGGAGGGATCCGTCTAGTGCAAAGTGAGGGATCTGTATCCTGCTAAACAGTACCTTCACAGAAGGTATGAAAAATTTGCATAAGGTATCATATTTCAAAGCCAGTGCTTTCTAAGGAATTTGAACAACTATATAAGCGAGACATCAAACGTTAAATGTTTTATTTCATGAGAAAGATTACAATGATAAAAGATGAAATCTACGGATTGAGCCTATTTAGAAAGGAAACTAAGTTTCATGAGCGTTTTCGCTAGATGGATCGTCAAATGGATGATGAGTATTTGCCGATTCAGGGATGAAGAAAGACTTGATGTGAGATGTGTTTAGAGGTTCCATCATCTTATTCACGAGTACGTACAACGGACTTTGCAATTGAGGGTGGAAGTACATGGTATGATGATAAAGTCGTGTCAGGAACATTCCATAGAGGATTAGTTTGTTCTTGTTGCCTTGAAGTTTTACGATTCGTCTTGTGAAGAAATAGGCGAGATTGTACGGTTGTTGAGTTAGCAAACAATACATTATATGAGCACAACAAGCGGGAAGGATTTCTCGATTTCCCCTAAGACTCCAAACATTTTCACGTAGTATGAATGCGAGAGGTTTAAACTCATCTCGGATATCACATGTATGGATTATGTTTGGATCAGAGTAATAGGGTCGAGGTTTGCATATCATGCGAGTTAATTCTTGAGGGGAAGGTATGTGTGAATAATATGGACTATTTTCATCACGATGGTTGAAGAGAGAATCAAGAGACCAATCTTCAGTGAAGGCACATTGTCCATGATTTGGAATTCAGAGAATGTGAGCAGATTGCCCAAGGGTTAAGACAAACTTTTGGTTTTTGATCCAAAACCAAAGAGATAAAGATCGATCCTCGTTACGAACGAGTTCAAGTTGACGAAAGAATTCCAATACAAACCGTGGACAGATTTTCTCATTACTTTCGAGAAGTCCTTCTAGTCCTATGGTTCAGAAGGAGGTATTGATACCTTCTTCATATAGTAGAGGTGTGTCGACAATACGTCCTTCATGGAAGTGACGAGTTTTGAGATTATTGAACCCACGGACATGATTGCCAGGTGTGTTGGACTCAAGAGAGATATTAGGAATGTAGACATGAGAGATTTGAAATTCGAATTCATACTCATGAGACATGACGATACCAATGGAAGTAAAAAGATAATATAATGAGATGCATTAAAGCAAAAAGATGATCACCTAACGTTTTTACTAGATTTCTATTAACAATGATAATTAACTTACTTAGTACTTAACATTCTAGTGGAATTTTTCTATTTATGATGAAAAGGTTTTAATGTTGCATGAGAATCTATTTCCCAGTTCCACGGTTCTCACGGTTCCCTTCCAAGAGGGATCCGGCTAGTTAAACTATAGGGATCCGTGGATCTGTAATGACAGAAAAATGATCTTGACAAAAACAAGATATTTGCATCTTTTAGGTTTATAAAAGAAGTGTATTTTAGCCAGTATTTACTTAGTTGAGCATGCATTGTAGGTTTCTAAGGTATCTCAAGACCAAATGTACGAAAGACAAGAAATAAAAGAAATGACAAACACATTATGAAAAGTAAACTAGATAAATTAAAACATTAGTAATATTTCATTTCAATGTTAAGAATGATACAAAGGATTGGATATATAACACCAATGTAGCTCAACAACACAAAGTACATGTCTGCATAAGAAAACTTGATCATGGGATACACGAGAGCGATGAGTGTCAAGGAAATGAACACGAAGGCGATGTAAACCATGATGGTTAAGTTCTAATTTGGTTTTGATTTGAGATGAGATGAGATGAGATGAGAGGGAAGATGAAGTTTGAATGAGAGGTAATTTTTGAAAGTGGAAGATTTGAAAAATGAGGGTTTGGTGGAGTTGACGAGCGGAGGAAGGTTTTATGGGGAAGGTGGAATTTTTGACATTTGTTTTTTGTTTTATTATTAGAAAGATTTGATTTTTGGATTAAGTAAGAATAAAACACATGTTTATAAACCTAGACTATAGACGGGAAAAGTAACACGTATGCAAGAAAAGTTTCCTAACGAAGCTACGTGTAATACATGAGTATGTGAAAATATAATCATATAAGTTCCTATGCAAGCATACTTATTATAAGCTAATGTTATTTAAAAAAGGATTAGAAAGTCATACCTCAAATGTAATTATGAGTGTCTTCTACGTTTGACAAAAGAATGTCAATAGACAACTCCGGATCCTTTGTGATCTAGATGATAATTAAGATACCTTCTTAGGAGAGGTAATCTTGTTATCAAGGAATTCCTATGGCTTGACAAACATGAACTAAGAAAAATGACAAGAAAGGTTAGTGCATTTTCGTAGGAAAAATGAGATATAAAAAGTATAATGTTGTTATCTAATCAACATCCTACAAAAGTGTTTTTAAGACACGATGTTTATTATTGTAAAAGACCTTCTTTGTAGTTTTCAATTATACACAGATCGTGTTAAGTTTTTAAGGTACAATATACTTTAAAAACTTGGTAACGAAGCTCTGGTACCAATTGTGGAAAATTAGAAGGGGAAGTTGAATAGTTTTGCTAATTAAACCTTGGTTTTAATCTATTTAGATCGACTTATGTCAATCTATTTAGACGTGTGTGTTGGATGTTGATAGATAAGCATATGACTAAATAAAACTAAGATAAAGAGTAAGAAGCACAAAACCACAATGCGAGTATTTATAATGGTTCGGCTACAAGGACACCTTCCTTGCCCTACTCCACTCCCCGAGTCACCTACTCGAGAGTTCGCAATCACTACACAACACAAACTCCTTGTGGCGGAGAAGCCTTCACAACGTCGCCTACTCTTTATCCGGTACAAGGCTAGACATCGGGTTCTTCCATGAGGTAGAACCAAATAAATCACAACGTCGCCCACACTTTATCCGGTACATGGCTATTATACCGAGTTCCATTACAAAAGAGGAACTACTACCCAACACTAAACAAATCCTATCCCAAGGGAGATCCACTCCTTATGACAACATCAACAAGGATATCAGTATCCTTTGACCCATTACTAATCTATCTTGTACATCGACACACCATGTCGAATGTACACCTTAAGCACCTTTCACTAATGCCTTTGACTCGACTCCTAAGCACCCTTCGTTAATGCCTTTTGACTTGACTTCTAGGAACCCTTCACTAAGGCCTTCAACACGGACTCCTGGCACCCTTCACTAATGCCTTTGACACGGATCTTTGGCACCATTCGCTAATGCCTTCAATATGACTCTTCGACACTTTTCACTAATGTCTTCGTCTTGACCCTTTAGACATCCTTCACCTATGTCTTCAACACAACATTCCTAATGAGAAAGGAAAGAACTATCAACAAGATATCATTAGTATTCTTGATGATGACAAAGCTCGGCAACCCATGGACTTGAGATTGCTCGACTTCAAGAGGTGGTGATCTCGCCTTTAAGAGGAACCTAGAGAATCACACAAAAACAAACATAAACTACATAGAAAGATCCTTTGGATCTGAGGTTAGAGAGTTTACAATACTAGGTGAAAGTATGTGTAGTAGTGGCAACCTACAATGAAGAAATGGCTCACTATTTATAGAAGAAAACATGCTACTGTTCCACGGATCCCACGGATCCCTTACTTGAGGGATCCATCCAGTGTAAACTGGGGGAACCGTGGGACGCTCCTCTTTGCCCATGGGTTTTGGGTCATGGGTAATGGGTTATAGGTCATGGGTCCTAGGCTTTGGACCATGGGTATCCAAGTAGATACAATGTATCTAGAATATGCAATGTATCTAGTCCATGGGTTATGGGTTAGCCCCATGGGTCATGGATAATACCCATCATGACTTATGCATGATGTTATGAAATGGGTCATGGGTTATGCTCTATGGGTATGGGTCATGGATTTTGTCTTTAACCCAACTACATTAAATGTATTTTGTCAATGGGTCAAATACTAAAAACTTCTACCCATTCTATTACCCATTATAATACACACTAAGTATGTATATATTTACCCAATATGTAAACACTAGTTGTTGTACATATGCATTGCTAAAACATGAAAGCACTATTACTTGTTCAGTGTTTTATATGAAAATGTAAGTGTGTTAGTAAACTATTGGCTCAAACCATTTTCGTATTTTATTTGTTTCGTTAAAATGATTTTATGTTTGTTATCAACAAAACATTAGAAGATCGTAAAATATAAATAAACGTTTTTTTGGCTTATTTGTATTAACATAATATTTCAAGTGTCGGTCATTTATATGTAATAGGTTGCTAATTATGGCTTATATGTATGTAATTAGTGCTAGGATTCTGTAGTAAGCCCATAGGCCTAAGCATAGGCCCAAACTAATCAAGGAAGGGACTAGAATAGTTGCCCTAGCTCCCTTGCCTATAAATAAATTGTAAAATCTCATTTGAGAGAGTTGGTTCCTTTCATATTAAGCTTAAACATTTCATATTTTCTTGTGTGTGAAAGAATCCATCCGTCCCTCTCTTACTATCGTTCTATCATACATCTAACGTACTTGTGTTCATATTATGGTGACCTAACAGTGGTATCAATCATCATTTAGTTTAGTGAAACGTTTTTGTTGAAGTTTTGTCATATACACGTAATTTTTCTCTTGTTAAAAACCTTTGATACGCATAAACATCGATTTTTTGCACTTTAATCTTGAAGCTTGGAAAGTTTTAAAGTTAATATAGTGTTTAGAATTCTAGTTTTAGCAAAAAGTTTGAAACTTTACGTGTTATTTTACGTTTTTTCATTCGTTTTCCTTTCATTCATCAGTTTTATGCACAAGCTCAATTTTCACTTAGGTTGTCAAAGTTCAAAACTTTCTTGTTCTTTAAGTGTTATTGAAGTTGTTTCATCAAAAGAAACGAGTATACAAAGCGTTTTGGTGCTTAAAAATTCATTTTGGTCATTTCCGTTGGTTTTATGAGTAACCAAAACTCTGATTTTAAGCGTAACTTGAAACCCTTTTCTTACGCATAAGTTAAACCCTAATCTTATGAGTAAAGTTTACGTCCAAGCCAGAGTTTACGCCTAAGCAGTTTTATGCATAAGGAATTTCTCTTCAGAATCTTCAAAGCTGTTTGTGACTCAGTGTTTTCCTTGCTTGGATAAGCCTGTGAAACACTTCGACTTGTGGAAATCTTTCTAACTTGGAAAAGTTTGAAAGATTTTGGTATATAACCTATTCTTACGAATAAGCTAAAACTTACGAGTAACACTTTACGCCTAAGATCTATCTTACGCAAAAGGTTCCTTACTAATAAGTCTTAAGTTTACGACTAAGCATACGTTTAATCACAAATTTTATGAGTAAGAAGGAAGTTTACGAGTAAGCACATCAAGTTTACACCTAAGGAAGTTTTACGCCTAAGCACATCTTTAACAACAAACCATTCAAATGCAAAGATCCATCATCAACACAAGTTTCAAAGATGTCTCAACCACCATACTCCAACTAATTTCCTCATGAATATCCTCAGCAGCAATAACAACAATATCCTTCAGCAACAACCACAATAAATTGGAAATTATCTTCCTCATCAATATGCACAACCACCACAACAACAAATCCCTCAACAACTCACTCCACAACAACATCAATATGCTAACTACTTTCAATATCATTTCCCAGCAAAGTATGCTATGCATGCATCAACGCAAAAGGAACTTAACTGGTTTGCAAAAATGTATGAAGCTATAAGTAGCCAACAATCCATTCATGAAGCTAGATCTCTTGATAGACCTCCAATGCTCACTCCCAGAAACTATGATCAATTGGTTATTTGGTTCTTTAGGTTTTGTGATCTTAAGTAACCTCATGGTAAATTCTTGAAGAAGGTCATTCTCGAAGGTCCTTTTCAAATGCCAACTGTGACAATACCTAGAGATCCAACAGCTAATCCACCAAGGGATGACACTACTTCCACTCTCACTATGGATCAACTCACTGCTGAACAACTACTTCACTTAGAAGCTGATGAACTGGCAATGGAATACATCCTTCTGGGATTACCCAATTCGATTCTTTGCAGTGTTGATGCTCAAAAACTACAAAAGATATGTGGGACCATATTCATCTCCTAATGGAAGGCACATAACTCAATCAAGAAGTCATGGAATCAAAACTTTATCTATCCTATGAAAACTTCATGATTGATCAGGGGGAATCATTAGAGTCATACTATCATTGGTTTACAGACATCATCAATGACTTGGACAAACACAACATCATTTTGCCAAAAATTCCAATCAACACAACGTTCCTAAGCTGTCTCTGTCCTGATTGGGAAAATTATGATACATTCATCCATCAAGATAAGAACCTCCACAATGCAAAGTATGAGATGCTGTATGATTACTTGAAGCACCATCAAAAGGAAGTGGACAAAGATAGAGCTCTTCGTGGAATTTATGCACCTTTGCCTAATGCTAACTCACTTGCTTTGTTTGCTCAGTCTATTGCACCATAATTTCCACAGCTGCAACAAGTCTTTACTCATCTACCACAATCCGCCCACATTACACCATATGATCCATCACAACAATCAAATGATACTCAAATAGTTCCTTACAACAACAACTCCAATTCAGCACTCTACAGTCAAACACAGAATGATGATGAAGAGGCTTTCGATACGTTGAATCAAGGATTTACATTAATTGCTCGTGCCTTCGGGAGATTTGCTAACAAATCCAACAACCGTATTCGTACCTCATCTAACACAAGGAATCAGGCAGTTGTTCAGAATGGACGGGTTAAAGTTTAGAACAGAAGTGTAGAAACCTAGAAGGGAGGGCGGTTGAATATTTTTACCGATTAAAACTTCGTTTTAAAATATTTAGATCGACTTATGTCAATCTATTTAGATGTGTATGTTGGACGTTGATAGATAGATATTTAAATATTTAATGGAAAGGTAAAGGGTAAGAAACACAAAACCACAACACGAGTGTTTATAGTGGTTCGGCTACAAGGACACCTTCCTTGCCCTACACCACTCCCCGAGTCACCTACTCGAGAGTTCATTAGCACTACACGACAGAACTCCTTATGGCGAAGAAGCCTTCACAACGTCGCCTACTCTTTTTCCGGTACAAGGCTAGACACCGGGTTCTTACACAAGGTAGAACTACACCTATCACAACGTTGCCTACACTTTATCCGGTACAAGGCTAAATACCGAGTTCTGTTACAAAGGAAGAACTATCACCTAACACTACACAACACCAATCCCAAAGAAGACCCACTCCAAATTAGAACATCATCAAGGATATCAATATCCTTGGATACAACCTATCACTAGTTGTACATCGATACACCATATCGATTGTACACCCTTGGCATCTTTCACTAATGCCTTTTCCTTGACCCTTTTGGCATCCTTCATTAATGCCTTTAACATGGACGTTCGGCACCTTTCACTAATGCCATCGTCTTGACTCGTTTGGCATCCTTCACTAATGCCTTTGACACAGACGTTAAGCACCTTTCACTAATGCCTTCGTCTTGACCCTTTTGGCATCCTTCACTAATGCCTTTGACACAACACTTCTAGACAGGAAGAAAGAACTATCAACAAGAGAACTTTAGTAGTTTTGATGATGACGAAGCACGGCAACTCATGGACTTGAGCTTGCTCGACTTAAAGAGGTGGTGATCTCACCTTTAAGAGGAACCTAGAGAATCACACAAAAATAAACACAAACTACATAGAAAGATCCTTTGGATCTGAGGTTACATAGTTTACAATACTAGGTGAAAGTATGTGTAGGAGTGGGAATCTACAATAAAGAAATGGCTAACTATTTATAGAAGAAAACATGATACTATTCCACGGATCCCTTACTTGAGGGATCCGTCCAGTGTAAACTGGGGGAACCGTGGGACGCTCCTCTTTGCCCATGGGTTTTGGGTCATGGGTCATGGGTTATGGGTCATGGGTCCTAGGATTTGGACCACGGGTATGCAAATAGATACAATGTATCTAGTAGATGCAATTTATCTAGTCCATGGGTTATGGGTTAGCTCCATGGGTCATGGATAATACCCATTATGACTTATGCAAGATGTCATGCAATGGGTTATGGATTATGCTCCATGGGTATGGGTCATGTATTTTGGATTTTACCCAACTACATTCAATGTGTTAAGTCAACGGGTTAACTACTTAAACTTCTACGCATTCTATTTACCCATTATAATACATACTAAGTAGGTATATATCTACCCAATATGTAAACACTAGTTGTTGTACATATGCATTAAGAAATCATGAAAGCACTATTACTTGTTTAGTGTTTTATATGAAATGTAAGTGTGTTAGTAAACTATTGACTCAAACCATTTACGTATTTTATTTGTTTCGTTAAAATGATTTACTTTTGTTATCGACAAAACATTAGAAGATCGTAAAATATAAATAAACATTTTTACGGCTTATTTGTATTAACAATCTCCCCCTTTTTGTTGATGACAAAACATAAGATTATTTTAAGGAAAAACTAAAATTCGTAAAAGTTTGAATTGGAGTTTTTACTCTCTTCTCCCCCTTTTGGTCGAAACAAAAAGAGCGTCGAAAAGAAAGTAACACATTGTTTTAATAAAACGTGTGAAAAGAAAGAATGAATGAAAAATATAAAGTAACTGAGGAGAAGTATTCTCGACTTAGCTCCCCCTTGACTAGTCAATCCCTTTGTGAGGGCGTCAAGTACGGAGTAATACTAAACTAGTGCATTGCAACTATGTTTGGAAATGGTTTCCTCTTTGTGACGAATATGCTCCCCCTTGATGATTGCAACTTTGCAAGGAGGACGTCATGTAATGTAAATCTATGTGAATGATATTTCAATTGATTTTGCAATGTATTGCTTTGACACAAAACTCCCCCTAGCTAAGGGTGTCAAAGTATTCATGTGTGTATTGAAAATCTACAAAATAAAGGTTAGAAAACAAGTATATAGAGCATAATTTCCTGCAAATAAGACTCAAGTTAGTAGTAAACAAGCCTTCTGCTGCACGGATCCCACGGTTCCCTCTTTAGAGGGATCCGTCTAAGCTATATTGAGGGATCCGTATGTCTGTCATCTTAAGACATCAATGGTGATGTAACAATTGATGTTTAACATCAAAATGAGATATGTATTAATGCACAAAACATATTCTCAAGACAATATGGCATATAACATGTAATATCATTTAATAAAACTAGAGAAATGATGTACATAACTCCAAAAACTAAGAAAATGAAAAATACATGACTTAGGATTCCTAAACTATCTAAGTTGAGTTTGAGACTAGGACACCACTTTAATCCTTAAGCTTATGGTTGTCTAGGTTTTTTGACCTCATCAAAACGTTCGAGGAGGTGATAAAACATGAAACGTTGCTCTTCACATAGTTCATGTATCAAGCCTTCAACGTGTTGACAATGATAACAATCTTTGTCATGGATCAAAAGAGGTGGTGGTATAAATGAGGTAACTTGAGGTGGAAGGTCAAGTGAAGGGGGTTGAGGATCTTCAAAATAAGGAGGGATTGGTGGAGGCACATTCGATGATGGCTCAACAACGGATGGTGGTGGAGGTAGAGAAGTGTCAAATTCCATGTGGTTGGGTGGTTGACTTTGATGATTCCTCATAATCCAAAATGGACCATTTTATGGAAATGGAGAAAAGGATGCCGGTGTAAGTGTTGATTCAACACCTTAGTTTTGTTGTTGCACAATCTTCTCTATTGAAGAAAATGTCGGCAATGGTGAAGAATGGGATGGCTTAGGAGGCAAGTCCTCCAAGTTGTAGAGATGTGGAGATGAATGTGGAGTGGTAAATGATATGGCTCTAGGTACTAAAGGTGATGGTTGGGTGGAAATAGGTGTGTTTGGTTTAGAAGGAATTGTGATGTTTGGCGATGATATTTTTGTGGGGACAATCCTTTTGGGGATTGGTTTGATTGGTTGAGTTGGTGGAGGAGAAATCCTAGCGTTTTTGGATTTAACGGGAGATGATTCGGTTGAAGAAATTTCATGAATAACACGAGCAAGTTTCTTGGGTGGTTCTTTGGTGGATGAATTTCCACTAGGGGCTTTTCTCATGATGAGATGACAAAGAGTTAGTGAGATAGAAGCTTCTAGTTGCTGAGATTTAACTTGTATATGGTGACTAAGAAGTTCTAATAAGATGGTTTATAAGGAGAAGGATTTGGTAAGTGCATTCAAGACTTAAGCCACTAAGAACCTTTGAAATGTGATGATTTGTATGCACAAGAGTCAAATTTAGAGTTGCATTGATCAAGGAGGTTAATTAAGAAAAAATGAAGTGTTCAAGTTAGCAAGGAGAGCTTGAAATGATTCTTCTAGCTAAGTAGCTAGAGTTTAGTTGAAACTGTCACCCGGATCCCACGTTTCCCTCCGTTGAGGGATCCGTCTAGGCTATTCCTAGGGATCCGGCTCTCAGCAGCCAAGAAAATAGAAAAATGATGTTTGTAAGGTCTAATACTTATACATCTTGAGTGTCTCATTCTTCGTAAGTGTCTTAAATGAAATGAGACTTAAATGATCAAGGGTAATGAGTGATGGTAGCTAATGATTGCCTTTTATGGAAGAAAATGGGATTTTATGAGCACCAATGGGTGATCAAGGATGACACTAGGAGATTCAAGAGTGTCAAGTGGTGTTAAATGACCCTAGAGATCATATGTCAACTTGGGATAAAATTTAAAAATTATAAGAATTGAGAAACTAGTTTTTGACCCATTTTGAGGTAGGAATGACTAAAATCAATTTGTTAAAATTGAGAGAATTATAAATTATATGTGTTTGACATTTGAGAAATGATGTGTGAGTATAGGAGCGGAAGGATGATGAGTTTTGGTGAAATGATAAATCAAAAAGCACCTTGAGTGTGATCCTAAATGAGCTACGAGTGAGTGTGAAGCTTACTGAGCTTGAGACATATTTAAGGGGTCTTAAGGCATTATGTTTGGCTAGTGTGAAGTGGTCTAGTGGGCTGGTTTGATGTGTGAAGGTCTGCATTGCATTTCTGTCACCCCGGATCCCACTGATCCCTAAAAGGAGGGATCCGTCTAGTACAACTTGAGGGTTCCGGCAACTGCAGATCAAAAGTATCACAGACAATGTGCAGTTTTTGCACTATACTATGCATACTGTCTCTACTATAAAAGAACAACAAAACAAGCAAATATCTCATAAATCATAACATAAATAAGAGTAGTAGTGATAGTATCCAAACAAACACGATAAACCATTCACAAACATAAGTATCCACAGCAAAATGATAAACGATAAGTCTAAAAACAACCATAATCCTAATGTCTCTCTTGTAAATCTTTTCTCTTCCTCTTTCCTGACGTTACGACGTAGTTAGTTAGGCATTGGATCATACCCTTCAATTGTTTGAATTCTTCGGTCTCGTTTGGAAGAGTTGGAAGTTGTCCACAATAGGTTATGGGGTCCAAGTTGACGTTGGCAATGGGGTTAACATTTACTTCTTCTTCATCTGAGGAGTCCGAGAAAGCACGAGGTCTTTTTCCATTGATCATGAACCGTTTACAGGGTTGTTTGGAGAGTGGTACCATGACGTGATTGACAAGGAAATGATCATCGTTGATAGGAGAAGGATGCATTGCACTAACATACTCACGGAGTCGTGTTAGGAGCATACCATAGGGAAGTACCATGTTGGTGACTTTGAATACACCAGCCGTTCTCTTCACCATGTAATAGGCAAGGTTAAATGGTCTTTGATGAATGAGGCAATAGATCATTTGAAAAAGACATGCATTTGGATGGTCTTTGTTTCTGACCAAACTAGTGACATTTTCCCTAAGACTTTCTTCCCACTTTCTATAGATGGGATTCATTTCGAAGAGTTCCATTTGAAAGGGATCACGGTGAATAAGCTCTTTGTTGTGGTTGAATCAAGATTGGTTGGCTCTAATTTTAAAAAATGGTGTCTCGAACAATTGCGGGGTCATCAAGAGGAGTGTGGTAGATTGGTTTGGGATCTAGTGCAAAGGATTGAGTGGATATTGCCCAATCTTGGGATTACATACAAATTCCTTCACAAGGGATGCGGAGAATTTGTGCAAATGTGTTGAGGGGTAGAGTAAGGCTTTGATTGTTGATGATAAATACAATTGAGATGCTATCATCACTATTTGGAATGATCCTAACACTTTTGTAAAACTCAAAGATGAAGACCGGACAAATTTGTTCATCAATATCAAGGAGACAATCAAAGTTGATTGCCGAGAAGACTTGACGAATGTCGGTATTTTCAAAGAAATATTCCTTAACTACACGACCTTAGTGAATAAGTCATTTTTCAAGCTTTTTGAAGATTTTACGATCGGTTTTCGAGAACTCCTCTTTTCGATAGTATCTAGAGAGGTAGTGGATGGTATCATGATGGTCTTGTTGGGTAGCTTTAGGCATGGTTGGTCCTAGAAAAACAAATATTCCAATTAGGCAAAATTTGTTGAGATGGGTTTATGGTTTTGATTTGTATTAACAATGTTGTAACAATAATAGAATCTTAGTTATGTGAAAACCCTTTTTAGTGATTGATTTTGCAAGACATAATTTCATCAATTTGATGTTTTTAGAAAATTAAAAACCATAAACCCTAGGATGAAGATGATGACGAGTAGAACATATGAGTGTAATTACTTACAATGATGTTCAAGAAAGAGATGCTTGAGGATATGGAGCCCTATGAAGATGGAAGCAGAAATTGGGTCATTTTTGTGTTTTGTGATGAGAGGGAAAAGGAGCAGGACTGATTTTGAAAGACGTATAAGTGTTTTATGTCACACGGTTCCCCCGGATCCCTTGTAATTGGGATCCAGCTAGTACAACTCTTGGGATCCGGATACTGTGGACGATCTTTAGAAAATTACGGGGGAATACTATTCCCGATGATGAGTAAGTCAGGAAAGTGGTGAAGAGAGACATTTGGAGACTTGCAACTATAAACTACCAAAAAAGATAATCAACATATCCATGTAAACGAAAAATAGCTAATTTGTGGATAAGTGAACGTACCTCTAAACTCTTGATATGGTTTATAGAGACCATATATCCGAAATACTTCATGAGCTTTTAAAGTAATCCGTTGTACTTAGTATAAGTAAGTTGTGATTACTTTTAGGTTCTTCCTTGAGAGTTAACTTCATTTTTCTTTGAGTAGAAATGAAGACTTTGGAGAAGTCCTAGCAAGAAGATTTCTTAACCAGAAATTGTTAGAATAATCTATCACTATCCAACATAAAAGAAACAATTCGTTTTAAAAAGAAATTTCCTTCTTTGTAGTTTTCAATCATACACGGATCGTACCATGTTTTTAAAGTACAACATACTCTAAGAAACTTGGTAACGAAGCTCTGATACCAATTGTAGAAAACTAGAGGGGGGGTTGAATAGTTTTACCGATTAAAACTTCATTTTAAAATATTTAGATCGACTTATGTCAATCTATTTAGATGTGTATGTTGGACGTTGATATATAGATATGTAAATATGTAATGGAAAGGTAAAGGGTAAGAAACACAAAGCCACGACATGAGTTTTTATAGTGGTTCGGCTACAAGGACACCTTCCTTGCCCTACTCCACTCCCCGAGTCACCTACTCGAGAGTTCATTAGCACTACATGACACTACTCCTTATGGCGGATAAGCCTTCACAATGTCGCCTAATATTTTTCCGGTACAAGGCTAGACACAGGGTTCTTCCACAAGGTAGAGCCACACCTATCACAACGTCGCCTACACTTTATCCGGTACAAGGCTAGATACCGAGTTCCATTACAAAGGAGGAACTATCACCTCACACTACACAACACCTATCCCAAAGAAGACCCACTCCAAATTACAACATCATCAAGGATATCAATATCCTTGGATACAACCTATCACTAGTTGTAAATCGATACACCATGTTAATACAAATAAACTGTAAAAACATTTATTTATATTTTACGATCTTCTAATGTTTTGTTGATAACAAATGTAAAATCATTTTAACGAAACAAATAAAATACGTAAATGGTTTGAACTAAGAGTTTCTAACATATTCACATTTTCACATAAAACACTAAAACAAGTATAAGTGATTTTATGATTCAATATTACATATGTACAACAACTAGTGTTTACATATTCGGGTAAAATATACACATAACTAGTATGTAGTATATTGGGTAATATAAATGGGTAGAAACTTAAGTATCATAACCCATTGACCAAATACATTGAATGTAGTTGGGAACAACCCAAAGTCCATGACCCATATCCATGGAGCTTGACCCATAACCCATTGCATGACATCATGCTTATATCATATATGGATAATATCCATAACCTATGGTATTGACCCATACCCGTGTGACTAGGTGCATTGCACTCTTAAGATACATTGTATCTAGTAAAAGACCCATGGATCAACCCATAACCCATGACCCATAACCCATAACCAAAATACCCATGGGTAAAGAGGAGCATCCCACGGATCCCTAGCTTTACGCTAGACGGATCCCTTGTGGGAGGGATCCGTGGGATCCGGGGAACAGTAGACATTTTCCTCTATAAATAGTGAGCCATTTCTTCATTGTTTCTCACCCCTTTCTCACATACTTTCTCCTTAAGTTAAAAACTCACTAATCCCAGATCCAAGTGATCTATGTTTGTAGTTTTGTTTTTGTGTAATTCTCTATGTTCCTCTTAAAGGCGAGATCACCACCTTTGAAGTCAAGCAAGCTCAAGTCCATGAGTTGCCATGCTTCCTCATCATCAAGACTACTGAAGTCCTCTTGTTGATGATTCTTTTCTTTCTTCTAAGTAGTGTAGTTTTGGAGACATTAGTGAAAGATGTCTCAAGTGTCAAGACGAAGACATTAGTGAAAGGTGTCGATCGTCCGTATTATAGGCATTAGTGAAGGGTTCCTAGAAGTCAAGTCACAAGACATTAGTGAAGAGTGACTTGAAGATCTAACTAAAGGCATTAGTGAAAGCTGCCTTAGATGTACATTCGATATGGTGTGTTTCGATGTACAAGATAGATTAGCATTAGATCCAAGGATATTGATATCCTTGATGATGTTGTAATCAGGAGTTGGTCTCCTTTGGGATTAGTCATTGGTGTAGTGTTGGGTAGTAGTTCCTCCATTGTAATGGAACTCGGTATCTAGCCTAGTACCGGATAAAGGGTAGGCGACGTTGTGTTAGGTGTGGTTCACCTTGGTGTGAAAGAACCCAGTGGTTAGCCTAGTACCGGAAAAAGAGTAGGTAACGTTGTGAAGGTTTCTCCACCATAAGGAGTTGGTTTCGTGTAGTGATTACGAACTCTCGAGTAGGTGACTCGGGGAGTGGAGTAGGGCAAGGAAGGTGTCCTTGTAGCCGAACCACTATAAATACTCGCGTTGTGGTTTTGTGCTTCTTACTCTTATCTTTTCATTACATACTTCTATATGTTTGTTTATCAACATGTAACACACATCCAAATGGATTGACATAAGTCGATCTAAATAGTTTAAAAGAAAGTTTTAATTGGCAAAACTATTCAACCCCCCCTTCTAGTTTTCCACAATTGGCATCATAGCTTCGTTACCAAGTTTCTTGAAGTATATTGTACTTTAAAAACTTGACACGATCTATGGTTAATTGAAAACTACAAAGAAGGTTTTTCATAAAAACAAACTCCACGTCTTTTAAAACTCTTTGTTTGGATGTTGATTGGATGATTACATTTTTCTCGTTATTTATTTTCTATTTAAATGCACTAATCTTCTTTGTCATGTTGATTAGTCAAAGCTCATACCTACCAAGCCATAGGAATCGCTTGGTAACAAGAATACCTTCCCTAAGAAGTTATCTTAAACAGGAAGGAGCCGGAATTGTCTACTGACATTTGTTGTGTCATTTGTAAAGACATTCCTAAGTGCGTTAGAGGTATGATTTTCTACTTATCTCTAAAATGACATTAGCTTGATAATTAAGTATGCCTACATAGGTATTTATATGAATATCTTTTGTGCTATGCATGTATTACATGAAGCTTCATTAGGAAGCCTTTTCTCACGTACGTGTTATTTTTTCGTCTAAGTCGTGGTATATAAAACTTGTGTTTTATTTCATTTAATCCAAAAATCATATCTTTCTAATAATAAAACAAAACACAAAATTCAAAAATTCCTTCTTCCCCATAAATAAACCATACGTCGCCCACTTTTTCAAATCTTTCATTTTCAAAAAATTACCTCTCATTCAAAACTTCATCTTCAACTCATCTCATCTTAAACCAAAACCAAGAAGGTTCATCATCAACATGGTTTACATCGCCCTCGTGCTCATCGCCTTAACACTCATCACACTTGTGTTCCCTATGATGAAGTTCACATACGGAGACATATACTTTGTGTTGTTAATCTACATTGGGGTTATATACCCGATCCTTTGTATCATTCTTAGCATTGAAATGAAATATTACTAATAGTCTAGTTATCTAGGTTATTATTATCATAATGTGTTTATCATTTCTTTTTGATTTATTTCATTCTATCATGATACATTAGAAAGCCATGTATGCATGCTAAAAGAAAATGTAGGCTAAAACACATATCTTGGTATAAAACTATAAGATCTAAAAACCTATGTTTTTATCAAGAAAACTGTTTCTTTTACTCCAGATCCACGGATCCCGAAAGTTAGACTAGTCGGATCCCTTATGAAAGGGAACCGTACTCCTGGATAACAGTCTTTCATGCAAAATAAAAACCACTTTCTTTCTAAAAGTAATATTCCACTAGAATGTCAAAACCTTAAGTGAGTATCATTGTTGTTAAAAACCACTGTTAATAAAATTCCAGTAAAAACATTAGATAATCATTGGTTGACCATAAAACATCACTTTCTATTAACTCATCTTTTCTATAGGTTCAACTATGACGCATGAATATGAGTTTGATTTTTCACTCACTAGCGTCTACACTCCAAACATCTCCCTTGAGCCCAACACACCTGGCAATCATGTCTGTGGGTTCAATAATGTCAAAAACCGTCACTTCCATGAAGGACGTATTGTAGACACCTTTCTACAATTCGAATAAGATATCAATACCTCCTTCTGAGCCATAGGACATGAATGTCTTCTCGAAATCAACTGTCCAAGGTTCATAATGGAATTCTTCCGTCAATTTGAACTCGTTCGTAACGAGGATCGCTCTCTATCTCTTTGGTTTTGGATCAAAAACCAAGAGTTCATTTTAACTCTTGGGCAATTTGCTCACATCCTCCGGATTCCAAATCATGGACAATGTGCCTTCACCGAAGATTGGTCTCTTGATTCTCTCTTCAACTTTCGTGAAGAAAATAGTCCATATTGTTCACACATACCCTCCCCGGAGGATTTAAATCGCATAATATGCAAACCTCGACCATATTACCCCGATCCAAACATTATCTTTACACGGGACATCCAAGAAGAGTACAAGCCTCTTGCACTCATCCTACGTGAAAATGTTTAGAGTCTTAAGGGAAATCGAGAAATCCTTCCCCCTTGTTGTGCTCACATAATGTATTGTTTGCTAACACAACAACCATACAATCTCGCCTACTTCTTCGCAAGGCAAATTGTAAATCTTCAAGGCTCCAAGAATAAACTCATCCCTTATGGAATGTTCTTGACGCGCCTGTATCATAATGTCATGCATTTCCATCCTCAATTTCAAAATCCGTTGTACGTACTTGTGAACAAGATGATGGAACCGCTAAACATATCTCTCATGAAGACTTTCTTCATTCTTGATTCCACCAACACTCATCAACCATTTGACGATCCTTCTAGCGAAAACGCTCAAGGAACTTAGTAGTCTTTCAACTAGGATCAATCCTTTTGTACTCATGCTTTATCAATGTAATTCAATTTCCTTCATGAAATAAAACATCTTACATTTGATATCTTAGTGTTAGAACCTCTTAAACTAACCTTGGAATATAATGCATTGTCAAAATCATTGCATACCTTTAGTAAAGGTTCTGCTTAGCAGATAGACGGATCCCAAAGTTTGTGCTAGACGGATCCCTACACTTAGGGAACCGTGGGATCCGGCAAACAGAAAATGCAATTGCAAACATTGTATTTCAAACATGTCCTTAGAACACCTTACTCTAAGCTAGACATAGTGTCTTAAGGAAAATTAAGTCCTTATCAAGTTAAGCAGATCTTTCCTACTCACACATAACTCACCTAGATCACCCTCAAGACGCTTGTAGATCTATCATTTCACTTAAACCCATTACTCTTCCGCTCTCTAGATCACTCATCATTTCTCACATGATCCCTCACATCTAGCCTTAGAAATCTTTCAATTATGACAAAGTTGATCATAATCATCTTTACCTCAAAATTGGTCGAAATTGATCAAATTCTAGTCTTTCCATCTTAAGCCTTTAGGATACTCTCCAAAACATTATCCTAAGTCACTATCTGATCTCTAGGATCATTTAGCTCCACTTGACACTCTCAAAAATCTTTAGTGTCATCCTTGTTCATTCATTAGTACTCATGAAAGCTCCAATTTCTTCCATAAAGGGCAATCATTAGCTAGATCACTCATTACCCTCAAGTATTTAAGCACCCCTTCATTTAAGACACTTAGATAAACTGAAACACTCAAGAAGAAATAGGCATTAGACCTTACAAACATCATTGCTATCTTTTCTTAGCTGCTGACAGACGGATCCCTAGGATTAGCCTAGGCGGATCCCTAATTGGAGGGAACCGTGGGATCCGTATGACAGATTATGTCAACTCTAGCTAAAACAATCATTTCAAGCTCATCTTTCTAACTTAAACACTCCATTTCATCTTAAATGAGTTCCTAGATCAGTACAAACTATGAATTTGACTCTTGTGCATGTTAATCATCACATTCCAATGAAGTTTAGTAGCTTAAGTCTTGAATGCACTTACCAAATATCTTGCTTTATAAACCACATTGTTAGGACTTCTAAAGTCATCATCTTCATCCACATTTTCATCACTTAAGAAACCTTTACAAACCTCTTGAAATCATCTCATCATGAGGAAAACTCCAAGTAGAAACTTATCCACCAAAGAACCACCCAAGAAAATTGCTCGTGTTGTACACGAAATTTCTTCAACCGAATCATCTCCGGTCAAGCCAACAAATGCAAGGATTTCTTCTCAACCAATCAAACCAATTCCTAAAAGGATAGTACCTACAAAACTACCTATGCCAAACACCACCATACCTCCTAGGCCAAACAATATCATCTCCACTAAACCATCACCATTGGTTCCTAGAGCTATCTCGTTTACAACTCCACTATCATCACCACACCTCTACAATTTAGAGGATTTTCCTCCTAGGTCGTCTCATCCTCCTCCGTCGGCAACATTCTCCTCATTAGGAGGAATAATGGTACAAAATCACAGTGTTGATTCAACATTAGCTCCGGCTTCCTTTCCGCCGTTACCATCATATAATCCCATTTGGATTATGAGAAATCATCAAAGTCAACCAACCGACTATATGGAAGTTGACACTTCTCTACCACCACCATCATTCTTGGTCAAGCCATCTTCAAATGCGCCTCTACCAATCCCTCCATCGTTTGAGGCTCCACAAGCCGCTTCACTTGATCCTTCGCATCAAGCAATTTCATTTCTTCCACCACCACTACCTAGCCATGACAAAGATTGTTATCATTGTCAACATGTTGAAAGTTTGATACATTAACTACGAGAAGACCAACGTTTCATGTTCTATCACCTCCTCGAATGTTTCGACGAGATTAAACCTAAAAAAACTTGAGCTAGAGGATTTTAGTGGTGTCCTAGTTTCAAGCCTTACTTAGATAAGTCTAGTAATTCCAAGTCATGTATCAATCATTTTCTTTGTTTTTAGAGTCATGTATATCATATCTCTAGTTTTATTAAATGAAAATACATGCTACTTGCTATATTTATGAGTATATGATTATGTTGTATAATACATATCTCACTTTGATATTAACATAATGTGTTATATCACCATTGCTGAAATTAATCATCAGCCAGACGGATCCCTTAAATTTGCCTAGACGGATCCCTAGATGAAGGGAACCGTGGGATCCGTGATACAAAAAACTATTTTTCTACTAACTTGGATCATATTTGCAGGAAATTGTGCATTATACTTGTTTTCTAACCTTTGTTTTGTAGTTATTCAAATTACACATGAAGACTTTGACACCCTAAAGCTAGGGGGAGCTTTGTGTCAAAGCAATACATCGCAAATTACTTGCAATATTAGGATTGCATTTCATGACATCCCTTTGCAAAATAGCAATCATCAAGGGGGGGCACATTCATCACATAGACGAAATCTTTTGCAAACTTAGTTGCAAATGAACTAGCTTAGTATTATTTTCTTGACGCCCTTACATAGGGATGGACTCGTCAAGAGGGAGTAAAGACGAGATCCTTTCCCGTTACTTGCTCTCTATTTTTTATTTCTTTCACATGTTTTTCCTAAAACAATGTGTTAGTTTCCTTTCGAACCTCTTTTTGTTTCGACAAAAAGGGGGAGAAGAAACTTGGTAACGAAGCTCTGATACCAATTGTAGAAAACTAGAAGGGGGTTGAATAGTCTTACCGATTAAAACTTCGTTTTAAAATATTTAGATCGACTTATGTCAATCTATTTAGATGTGTATGTTGGACGTTGATAGATAGATATGTAAATATGTAATGGAAAGGTAAAGGGTAAGAAACACAAAGCCACGACATGAGTGTTTATAGTGGTTCGGCTACAAGGACACCTTCCTTTCCCTACTCCACTCCCCGAGTCACCTACTCGAGAGTTCATTAGCTCTACATGACACAACTCCTTATGGCGGAGAAGCCTTCACAATTTCGCCTAATCTTTTTCCGATACAAGGCTAGACACCGGGTTCTTCCACAAGGTAGAACCACACCTATCACAAAGTCGCCTACCCTTTATCCGGTACAAGGCTAAATACCGAGTTCCATTAAAAAGGAGGAACTATCACCTAACACTACACAACACCTATCCCAAAGAAGACCCACTCCAAATTACAACATCATCAAGGATATCAATATCCTTGGATACAACCTATCACTAGTTGTAAATCGATACACCATGTTAATACAAATAAACTGTAAAAACGTTTATTTATATTTTACGATCTTCTAATGTTTTGTCGATAACGAATGTAAAATCATTTTAACGAAACAAATAAAATACGTTAATGGTTTGAACTAATAGTTTCTAACATATTCACATTTTCACATAAAACACTAAAACAAGTATAAGTGATTTTATAATTCAATATTATGGGTCTGTTTGGTACGCACTTTTTTGGAGCTGTAAGCTTTTTGTTACAAAAATAATCTCCTCCAAAATAAGTAGCTCCGTTTGGATACATCAACTTCAAGCTTTTATTTTAAACAAGTAGCTCCAAAATGAAAAGCTGATTCATGAAGCTTTTTAAATATTTCAGAGCTGTTAAAACATAAAATAACTGTTAACAGATTATAATTACATTTAACAGCTAATTTGCCAAACACTTTTATTGAAAAACTGGATACAGCTTGTAGCTCATGTTAACAGCTTTGCAGCTTACAGCTTACAGCTTACAGTTTACAGCTTACAGCATACAGCTTACAGCATACAGCTTACAGCTAATTTTGCCAAACATACCCTACATATGTACAACAACTAGTGTTTACATATTTGGGTAAAATATACACATAACTAGTATGTAGTATATTGGGTAATATAAATGGGTAGAAACTTAAGAATCATAACCCATTGACCAAATACATTGAATGTAGTTGGGTAAAACCCAAAGTCCATGTCCCATATCCATGGAGCTTGACCCATAACCCATTGCATGACATCATGCTTATATCATATATGGATAATATCCATAACCCATGGTATTGACCCATACCTGTGTGACTAGGTGCATTGCACTCTTAAGATACATTGTATCTAGTAAAAGACCCATGAATCAACCCATAACCCATGACCCATAACCCATAACCAAAATACCCATGGGTAAAGAGGAGCGTCCCACGGATCCCTAGCTTTACGCTAGACGGATCCCATGTGGGAGGGATCCGTGGGATCTGGGGAACAGTAGACATTTTCCTCTATAAATAGTGAGCCATTTCTTCATTGTTTCTCACCCCTTTCTCACATACTTTCTCCTTGAGTTAAAAACTCTCTAACCCTAGATCCAAGTGATCTATGTTTGTATTTTTGTTTTTGTGTGATTCTCTAGGTTCCTCTTAAAGGCGAGATCACCACCTTTGAAGTCAAGCAAGCTCAAGTCCATGAGTTGCCATGCTTCCTCATCATCAAGACTACTGAAGTCCTCTTGTTGATGATTCTTTTCTTTCTTCTAAGAAGTGTAGTGTTGGAGACATTAGTGAAAGATGTCTCAAGTGTCAAGACAAAGACATTAGTGAAAGGTGTCGATCGTCTGTATTATAGGCATTAGTGAAGGGTGCCTAGAAGTCAAGTCACAAGACATTAGTGAAGAGTGACTTCAAGATCTAACTAAAGGCATTAGTGAAAGGTGCCTTAGATGTACATTCGATATGGTGTGTTTCGATGTACAAGATAGATTAGCATTAGATCCAAGGATATCGATATCCTTGATGATGTTGTAATAATGAGTTGGTCTCCTTTGGGATTAGTCGTTGGTGTAGTGTTGGGTAGTAGTTCCTCCATTGTAATGGAACTCGGTATCTAGCCTAGTACCGGATAAAGGTTAGGCGACGTTGTGTTAGGTGTGGTTCACCTTGGTGTGAAAGAACCCGGTGGTTAGCCTAGTACCGGAAAAAGAGTAGGCAACGTTGTGAAGGTTTCTCCACCATAAGGAGTTGGTGTTGTCTAGTTATTACGAACTCTCGAGTAGGTGACTCGGGGAGTGGAGTAGGGCAAGGAAGGTGTCCTTGTAGCCGAACCACTATAAATACTCGCGTTGTGGTTTTGTGCTTCTTACTCTTATCTTTTCATTACATACTTCTATATGTTTGTTTATCAACATCCAACACACATCCAAATGGATTGACATAAGTCGAACTAAATAGTTTAAAAGAAAGTTTTAATTGGCAAAACTATTTAACCCCCCCCCTTCTAGTTTTCCACACACCATATCGATTGTACACCCTTGGCATCTTTCACTAATGCCTTTGCCTTGACCCTTTTGGCATCCTTCACTAATGCCTTTAACACGGACGTTCGGCACTTTTCACTAATGCCTTCGTCTTGACTCTTTTGGCATCCTTCACTAACGCCTTTGACATGGACGTTAAGCATCTTTCACTAATGCCTTCGTCTTGACACTTTTGGCATCCTTCACTAATGCCTTTGACACAACACTTCTAGAGAGTAAAAAAGAACTATCAACAAGAGAACTTCAGTAGTCTTGATGATGACGAAGCATGGCAACTCATGGACTTGAGCTTGCTCTACTTCAAGAGGTGGTGATCTCAACTTTAATAGGAACCTAGAGAATCACACAAAAACAAACACAAACTACATAGAAAGATCCTTTGGATCTGATGTTAGAGAGTTTACAATACTAGGTGAAAGTATGTGTAGGAGTGGCAACCTACAATGAAGAAATGACTCACTATTTATAGAAGAAAACATGCTACTGTTCCACGGATCCCACAGATCCCTTATTTGAGGGATCCGTCCAATGTAAACTGGGAGAACCGTGGGACGCTCCTCTTTGCCCATGGGTTTTGGGTCATGGGCCATGGGTTATAGATGAGTGCTTATTCACTCATCGTTTTTACCCACCTAAGACCACTAAAATGACTAAAAACACCCAAATATGATCAAAACATGTCAAAAATATCCTCGGAGTGTGTTTTATGTCTTGCAGGTACAAAAGGATTGAAAACAAAGCGAAAACGAGCAAAATCGAGCTATAATCAGAAAAGTCCTGAGAAGCCGGTGCCGTGATGTGATTTTCTACGATCATTGATCAATTGAAGACCCAGACACGATTTTAGTGTGGGTTTGGGAAAACCGTCTTAAAACCTAACCAAGAACCCCAAAATTACCAAATTACCCTTCCTCGAAACCCAAATGTCCATTTTGCCCGTCAAAACCAAAAATCCAAAAAAAAAACCATTTCACCTCAACAACCAATTTTTGTAAAAATTCATTTTTCCTAAAAAAAATTTTTAGTTTTCCAAAAAAAAAAAGAAACTTTTTAAAAACCTAAATACTTTTTAAAATAAAAGTTACCCTTTTTTTTAACCTTTTCAAAACAAACCAACCCTCCCATTTAACCCCCTTTCCTATTACAACCCCCTACTTCCTTGACCCTTCCTGACCATGACCCCTACCATCTGAACCCTCCACCAATCATAAATAAAAACGACCTCTCTTCTTCCCCTTTTCCCTCCAAAATCCAATCTTCCTGCTTTCTCTAAAACCCAGCAGCCAGCTAAACCCTTTTACCCTCTTTTCCCCATTCCCAGAACACTCAACCTTCACCACCCTCCTATTACCCAGTTTCCCTTATTTCCTAAACCCACTATGCTCTTTCCCCCTCCTCCCAAGAAGTGCCACTGTGGCAATCCATGTCAAAAAGACTCACTAGATGGCTCTGATTGTTTCTAAGATATACCTACTTATTGGATGGCTAGGATTGATGGAAAGAAAGTACAAATGTGGTTTTTGGCTTGTTATGCCTCACTGAAGAAACACAAGAGAAGCACACTGTTGAAGACCATGAAGCCCAAGAAGTAGTATAAATAGTTCTATTGTAGCCACATATAAGGCACCCTTTTACTTAGTTTTTAAATCAATTTTATGTTTTTAAGTTCTATTGTACTATTTTTAAATCAATGAAAAGCATCATTTTTTATTTAACTGTTACAGCTTTCTTTTAGTCAAGTGCTTATTTTTCTTTCTAGCTCTCAATCACACCAAGTTGTCACTACATTTTGAATTTAGTACTCATTTAGTGAAAGAGAAATCTATTTTTTTTTAAAAGAACTCAGTTTAAGCTTTTTTAACAACTCAAAGGGGAGTTTGTTTTAGGATACAAAATGGTAAAAAATAACATTTTTTACCCGTTTGACTCTTGAAGTCATATTCCCTTTGAGATAATTAGTCAAGATACACTAGTTACATTTTGTTTTGAAAAGATTCTGTGGGAATTAAGTTGAAAAGGAAAAAAAATTTGTCTTTGTGGGAGTGCATAGGACAGTAGCAGAAGCTGCTATTCTTGGCACATTTTCTCAGTTTGATTGGGTTTCAAATTGTACAAATTTAGTTTTTATTAAATCCTTGTATGTCCAACTCAATTTGGTTTCAGTTGTATGCATTCAAATTACCCCTAGCTTAGCTTAACTTTGAGTTGAAATATGTCATTTGAATGGTTTTTGGTTCTGTCTCAGTTAAAAAAGGGCCCAAACACTGCTGATAATACCTTATTTCTAAGTTGTTAAAATCTTTTTCTTGCCCTCCAACTAGTTAATTTGAATCTTTGGCATGCTAACTTTTATGTTTGTAGTTTATCTTAACTTTGGAAGCCACTTCTCAGCCTAAATATAAGCTCAAAAGTAGCCTCTTTAGGCTGTTTTGAGCCTGCAAGTCCAACAAGCCAGTTTTTCTTTTTAGCTTATCATTAGAAAATTTAGCTTATTTAGTAAAGATAGATGTTTTTAGGTAGTATAGATTCAATTATTTAGGATTTAGCTTATTAGGTGTCCCTTAGTGCTTATTAGGACAATCTTAGTGCTTATCTCTATTTTACTTAGTTTTAAGATTTCCTAGTTCATTTCCTTTTTGCCAACTGATTTCCCTTGTTATTGTAGCTTATCTCACTTAGTTCCAGCTTATTTTCATTTTAGGTTGCTCATTTATCCTTTGTCAAACTGCTTACTGCTTATCTTGGTTTAATTGGTGTAAAAAAATGTGCTAAAGTGTGTTTGGGTGAGTTTAAGTAAACTGTCACCACAATAAGCTGTTCATACAGCTTATTGGTAAGTTTTTCTTCAAAAAGTTTTTCACAAAAGTGCTTAACTTGGGTCTTTGAAATAAGTTCTAAAAGAAAATTTGAAAAAAAAATAAAAAGAGCAAAAGGCAGAAGGTGGGATTCGAACCCATGACCTTCTGCCCACACATAGCCTCAACACAACACACCATGACCAGTTGCCCTTGGGATTTCTTTCAGCCTAGAATTGCGAAATTAATTCCTTAAGTGCATTTTGGCCAGTTTAGTTAATAAGTCCTTTTAGCTTATTTTCTGCTTATTTCACAAAAAAACCCAAGTTTGATATTTTTCCTAGAATTAGCACTGTTCAAAGTACTTTTTGTGATTTTTCCAGATTTTTCTTAAAATGTTTAGTATTTTTAATTAATTAATTAGATTAATTTAGTTTTTAATTTGTAGAAATTAATTTAAAAGTCGAAAAAGTTCCCGGCTTTTTTTTCTAAAATTATTTTTATCGATTAGAACGTAGGAAAATTGTTTTTACACCCGTAGCCCTTAAATTACAAATTTTTTACGTTTTTATGTTTTAGCATCGTAGGACATGCTTTAGCATCGTTTTATCATTCCTTAGGCTTAGTTGTAGTTTATTTTGTATTTACATTGTTTTACGTGCTTAAATTTCCATTCCGTGCTTTAATTTGTAGAAAACGTAATCCAAAATCCAAAATTCATTAAAACCAATTCAAGTTCAAAATTACAAAACTCAACGAAACCTTCCATTCACACCTCGTTGGGACATGACCCGGGGAAATAAATTTCCCAGTATCACTTTTATCACATTCGTGAGATTTGGCACGTTAACCATTTTCCTAAAAGGCTGATTAGTCGAATTTCATGATTAATTTGATATATTGATATTGTGTTTGTTCACCATACTCACAAACAACGAATCAAATTTTGGCGCTGCTGCCGGGGAGGTGTGTTGCGACAATATCGTGAAGTTTTTACGATTAGTGATTTGAAGAACCTTCCTCGTGAAGTTATTATTTTTTTAAAATACAAAAATACAAAAGCATTTTTCTTTTCTTTGTATATATATGTAAAAGATTAAAAATACAAAAAGATTTTTGCTTGTTGTTTTAAATAAAATAGAATACACAATCAATATAACACATCTCAACTTTAGTGTTATCATTATAAGTTCCCGAACAAAAGATTAAAAACTTGCCTTTGTGTCTCTCGTGATTTGGTTTACTTCTATCGGTTTAACAAAATGTGTGAGGGGTATAAGGACGGCCTGACATTAAATTGCGGCTAAAAAGAGACGGGTTTTTAATAAGCTTCGCGCTGACCTATGGTCTCTCCGCTCCTTTGTGCTTTTTACTTGTAGAAGTGATCAATTCACGTGGGATTATTGGTTTAAGTTCCTTGTGTTTTGCCTCGGTCTTGTTTTAATTGAAATTGTTGTTTTTGGAAGTGCATGCGCACTCGTTCGCAAGTTCGTAGATGTAACCGTAACCAAGAAAACGTACCTGAGATACGTACCGTTGAACAACCCACCATGGCACAAAACCAAGGGAACGTACCTCAAGTCCAAGTACCGGGTCCATAAAATGAAGCTCCCGATCTCATAACGATGGAGGAGCTTTGCCAACCCACAATGGATGGACGAGGCGGTCCAATTGCCCCGGTTAACATCGAAGCCATGGATTTTGGACTTAAGCATCACATGATACAACAAGTCCAGAGTTTTTGCCAATTTCACGGATTACCGGGTGACGAAGCCAACAAGCATCTTGACAAATTTCTCACCGTCACCCAAAGTATGAAGCAAAATGGGGTCACCGATGACGCCCTTCGCTTATACCTCTTTCCATATTCCTTGACGCTTCATGCCATCGCATGGGTTGATCGTCTTCCCAAGAACTCAATTCACAGTTTCGATGAAATGATCTCCAAATTCTTGGCGAAATACTTTCCACCGTCGATGGTGACGAATTTGGGGAATGAAATCAGCAACTTTAGGCAGCAACCCGATGAGTCCTTATTTTAGGCATGGGAACGCTATAAGCTTTAGATTGATCGATGTCCGAACCACAACATGTTGCTTGTCACCCAAATAGATAAATTCTATAATGGGTTAACATTGAGACATCGTGACACGATAAATGCTGCTGCCGGTGGTACCTTTATGTAAAGGCGACCCGAAGAGTGCTATGATCTCATTGAAAACATGACTACCCACCATAATTATTGGGATTCCTCAGCCGAGAGGGGCGAGTCAACGAGATCCCACACTCCTTCATCTTCGGAATACACCACTCTCACCAAAAAGATAGAAGAAATATCTACCGCTATGCTAAAAATGTGTCAAATGAATACCAACCAACAAGTGAATGTCGTGAACAAGAGTTGTGAGACTTGTGGAGGTCCACACCATTATTTCGAGTATCCAGCCTCCGATGGCTACACTCAAGAGAATGTTTATGCTGCTTCGGGTTCCTACAATTCGGGAGGTAATTCTTACCAACCGCAGGGAGACCGTAACCTTCTAAGCTATCGTTCTAACAATTACCTTAGACCACCTGGGTTCAATCAAAATTAGAACAATCAAAATGTGCAAAATAGAAATAATCATTTTAATCAGAATCAGAATCAGAATCGGATGAATCAAGGATTTCAGAATCATGGAAATTATAACCAAAACCGATTCTAAGCTCCGTAACAAAATGTTCAAGCCCCACCTCCTCAAGCTTCCATTGAACTTGCTAAATATATCAAGAACAATGAGGCTAAGATGGTGGCCATGCAAAATCAGATTACCACTTTGAAGAATGATTTCACATCTGAGCTTAGAACTACTAGTAACAAGATTGATCAATCTCAAAGAAAGATTGAGAGCATGTTTGCTAGTCTCATGAGTCAAAGGAATCAAGCTTCAACTTTGGGAACTCTTCCGAGTAATACCATTCCCAACCCGAATGGAGAGTTGAATGCTATTTCCACTTGTAGTGGTAAAACATATGATGGACCCTCGATGCCTACTCCTTCTCCGGTGAGGGATGTGGAACGATAAATCGAGGTGGAAAAGGACAAGGTGCATATCTCAAGCCCATTGTTCCGATGACCATTCCTACGCCTTCACTTCCTTATCCCTCGAGGCTTAATGACCAAAAGCTTCGTGATAAAACTAATCAAAAGATGGAGAAGCTTATCCAAATCTTTCAAGATTTCCACTTCGAGATTAGTTTCGCGGATGCTCTTCTTCTAATGCCCAAGTTTGGTCCAACGATCAAAAGTTTGTTGAATAACAAAGAAAAATTTCCGAATTGGTTAAAACTTCTTTGAACGAGAATTTTTCGGCGGTTATCCTTAAAAAACTTCCCGAAAAGTTAGGATACCTTGGAAAGTTCCTAATCCCATGTGATTTTCAAGGACTAGTTCAATGCTCCGCTTTGGCCGATCTTGGGGCGAGCATTAACTTGATGCCACACTCCATGTGGAAAAAGCTTTCATTAAGCCCATGTACACCTACATGTATGATCCTCGAGCTTTCCGACCATACAAGTTCTCATCCGTTAGGTATAGCCGAGGATGTCTGTGTAAAAGTTGGAAAATTTCATTTCCCCGCCGACTTTGTTGTCGTCGACTTTGATGCCGAACCCCGAGTACCCCTCATCCTTGGGAGGTGCTTCTTGAAAACGGGTCGTGCATTGATCGATGTCTATGAAGGGGAAATCGCTTTCAGGGTAAAGAAGGAAGAAGTTACTTTCGTCAACAAAATTGATGTCATTGACATTGTAGCGGAGAAAGTCTTGGATTCTCAACAAGTGGCCATCCCACTTCGGTTGATCCCATCATTTCTCTCTCTTCCCCTTCCCTCACTCCGTTTGAGGGAAGTGACTTTATCTTGGAAAAGATTGAATCTTGCTTATCAAGTGAATCGGTTTCACGGGAAATTGATCACCCCGATATTGACATCGAGGGAGATATTATTCTCATTGAGAAGTTGCTTAATGATGATCCATCATTACTCCCTCCTCAAGAACTTCATAATGAGGAAATCAAAACCATTGAAAAATATAATGATCCTCTCGAGGTCGAACTTAAGGACTTACCACCTCATCTAGAGTATGCATTTTTGGAGGGTGACGATAAATTACCCGTCATAATTGCTAAAGACTTGAGTAAGGATGAAAAATCCACTCTCATAAAGGTTTTGAAGTCACACAAGCGAGCCATCGCTTGGAAACTTTCCGACATCAAGGGTATTAACCCGAAATTTTGTACACACATGATTCTAATGGAAGATGACTTCAAACCGACGGATCAACAACAAAGAAGAGTGAATCCTAAAATCCAAGAGGTTATCAAGAAAGAAGTCATAAAACTTCTCGATGCCGGATTGATTTACCCTATTTCGGATAGTCCTTGGGTGAGCCCCGTTCATTGTGTGCCCAAAAAGGGTGGCATAACCGTTGTTGAAAATGATGAAAACGAGTTGATTCCTACTCAATTGGTTACGAGTTGGCGCGTTTGCTTTGACTATCGGAAGTTAAGTGAAGCCACCCGTAAAGACCATTTTCCCTTACCCTTCATGGACCAAATGCTTGAGATATTAGCGGGAAACGAATACTATTGTTTTCTCGATGGTTTCTCGGGTTAATTCCAAATACCCATAGACCCACAAGATTAGGAAAAGACCACATTCACATGCCCTTATGGAACATTTGCTTACCTGATAAGGATTTAAAACGTACACTTTTAAGGGGTCATTTAAGCCCTTAATCGCCCACTTTTATATTCGTTACTACTTAATTTCATTCCTTTTCACTTTTTAGGTCTCTTGAAGGCAAAATGCTGGAATGAAGCTTATTTGGACTTAAAGGAGTGAATATGTGAAGAAAATGGCTAAAGTCAAGATCAAGACACTCAAGCTACTAGAAATGCACCTGACAGCATCCCAAACAAAGGGCGACGCCGTCCCTATATTTGTGACAACTCAGCAGTGAAATTGCTATTTTACACTTGACGGCGTCAGGATTTGAAGAGTAGGGCGTCACGAAGACTTTTCTCCTTAGACGGCCTAGATCTAGATTTAGACGACGTCAGAGCTGAAGGATGACGTCATCTCAGCCACAACGTGACGCCGTCCCAAAGTTGACTAGGCCAAGACGAAACCCTAATGGCGGCGATCTGACGGCGTCACTATTAAAAGGTGACACCGTCGCAGTTGTAACTCTATATATAGAATTCAATTTTCAGACTTTTAGAGAGGTAGACTTGTGGAGTAAAAACCTAAAACGATTGTAGTCCTTCTTGGACAGTATTTTAGGGTTCTAATACCCTATTTTACATCGAGATAAGTTATTTATTCCATTGACTTCATTATTTCTTCAATTGAATGTGTGTATGCTTGCATGTTTAACATGTTCGGCTAATTTACTTGTGTGTTTGCTTAGATCTATGAAACCTAGTTATTGAATATTGATTGGTTGTCTCTTATCTTAATTGTAATTGGCTTAGGAGTGCTTAAAGCCATCATTGTGTTTTTAATGCTTGATTAATCGTTGTTGAAAATTAGTTTATAGTTACTTGTGGAATTGTAGGCTAAAAATCCAAAGATAAGCTTAGTGTTAAGTTTATGAATCCTAGAGATTTCGTAGTCATTAACCTTAGGTAGCTTCAAAGAGTTAGGGATAAAAGCACACCCTACGACCTTAGAAAACACAACGCGTTAAGAATAAGGACGTGAGAATTCAACCATGAAAAAAAGATAATTAGGGAGTAATAGTATCTAAGTAGAAACATTTTAATCATCATACGAGCACACTTCAAAAAGACATAGACTACCCCTTAGCTTAGATAATTAGAATAGTAGAGTAATCGGTAGAAGTACCAAACCCCCAAGTCCAATACCCCGAGATTTTAACCCTTAGCTTTATAAAAAAAATATAAAAGATAAAAAAACAATCTTCCTCAACCTCAACCTAAGCGTAGTAATTTCTCACTAGCATTCCTATTCCCCTAGAGAACGATATCAATCACCGAGGCTTACGCTAATACTACACTACAACGATTAGGTTCACTGCCTAGGTGGTTGAAAAACCTGCTTGAAGAAAAGGAAGGTTCCTTTGACCCCGAACGCGCGTTGTACGCGTATCAAGTTTTTGGCGCCGCTGCCGGGGAATAGAATATCTAGTTAGATCTGTATCTAGTTTAGGTTCCCTTGCTTGATTCCTATCAAGTAAGATTTTTCCTCAATTTTAGCTTCCTCGTAGTCTATCCCCCTTCTTCGTGACCTTTGTAGTAACCCCATCACTTTTCATCATGGAAGATGATAACCCACCAAACAACAACCTACCATCAAACAAATACCCACCACTTGATCCAACCTTTGCCAAACAACTTTGAGCTCGTATTGTTAGTGAAATTGGAGAGCTTAAGAAATTGAATAGAATAATTGAAAGTGCACTTGAGGAAGCCCTTAAGGAATCCACTAGGACTTTAGATAGTGATTCGACCTCAAGTGATTCGGAGGATAAATTAGAAGAAGGAGATTATAAGGTTTTAGAAATTATGGAAGGTAGTAAGGAGGAGGAGGAACTTAGGGAGTATTTCGATTCATACCCTAACAGGAAGGAAACCGCCTATCACTATAACGTAGTTAACTTCCCGCGACCACCTTTCGAGCCATGCATAAAAAGTGGTGACCCTAAAAACATTAAGATATCGTGCATTATCGGTTACTCATATAGGGATCACACTTACATAGACTATAAGGTGCCCATGAACATAATGTCTAGGCTCTATTACAATTGGATCATGAGCGAGAAGTTAGGACCTATGAGGGACCCCTTTTACCCTAGGAAAGTGAGTAACTATGTTGGGAGGGTTAAAGGATTGCATGTCTTCGTAGGTAACTTCACATATAGGTGTAATTTCTTGATCTTGGAAAATGTTAAGGGCATCATTGATGGGTTTTTAGGAGATGTGATACTTGGGAGACCATTTATTAAGGAATCTAAGATGGTTTATGCTCAAGAGGAAGGAATAGCCAGGTTCTCAAATGGGACCGAGTGTGTTAAATATATAATGCCCTCCAAAAATAAGAAGTTTGAGGGTATTTATAATCTAGATGTAGACAACATTCCGGCCTTTGAAGTAGATTGGGAGAACAAGGTTTACTACACCGCTTGTCTAAAGTTAGGCCCTGAATATATTCGTGATGAGAAAAGAGTTAAGGAAATCGAATGGGCCTCTAAGATAGGGGAAAGTAGGAGCAGGACTTCGAGTCTAGTTACAAGACTCATAAATAAAGAAAAGCACTTCATGGGAGGCAACCCATGCTTAATTGATTGCTTGTTTGTGTGTCATATATCTTTTCATTGATTTTTTATTCTCATGTTTGATTTTGTGAAAATGCTTTATTTTGTCTTTAACCTCGTCTTAATTACATATAAAGGTATTTTACAAAAAGGATAAGTGTAGGGAAGATTCCACACGTTTTCAAAAGAACGTGAACATGAGAATTACAATTATTGAAAAAGAAATATATGTGTGTTTGTTAGAGTCAAATGCTTGTATCGAGTCATAATGGATGTTTTGCAGGAATTTTTCCAGATTTTAAAGGTGTAATTTTTCCAGAAAAACGTGGCAGACCAGTTTCTGTCAGGATAACCTGATGGCATCAGAATCGCTACCTGATGGCGTCAGGAGGAGCAGAAATAGCTTATCTAACTTTCTCTCATTTTCTGTGCTACTTATAAATTTTTGAAATTTCTCAGGTCTTAATTTTCTAGAAAATCTGCAAACATCCATTCCCAAAGCATTATATCCTAGTTTAGTAGAGTCATATATAGTTTTATCGTTGATTTTATGTGAAGGTTTCGTCTTCTTTCTTAAAGTGTGCAGGTTTTATTTATCAAGAAGAAGAAACATAAGATTGGATGGAGCTTTTCACGCATACATTCTTCTTGGAAAGAATTTAACCACTACTTCACACGGATCCTACCGAGCTAATTAGGGGAGTACTAGTTTCTTCCTCTTTTAATTACCTTCCATTATCATAACTTTGATACTTTCGGGGAACATTAGCGACAATGTTCAGTTTAAGTGTAGGGAGGGAGAATAAAACGGAAACTTTAAAATTATGCTTATCCTTGATTATTTGTCTTGTTCAATTTCAATTGTATAATAAACAATGAGAAATATTGTGACAATTCGTATTTTCAGGTCATATTTCAAAACATTAATCATGCTTCATCATTTATCATTTATCGTAAACTAGGTTTACGAGCATCAAATTCACGTAACCGTAATGGTTTAGCTGTGAATTCATGAAAAATCATCAAGGACATTCCATATAGACTAGGTTTAGTCTACATATCATTATCATCATTATCATCATATTAGTTCATGCATGGTTTTGCATTTTTCATTAAATGTATAATTTCATATTAAATAAACGCTATCGCGTAATTAATTATTTTGAACAATTGATCCATTACTTCCAAAAATTATTCCAATATATTTTTATACTCATATTAAGTTTATAAAAATATTATTATTAGTTTACCCAGTGTTTTAAATTTATTTTGTATCTAAATTGTTATATTTATATAATTACGACGGTTTTCTTAAAAACTACACGATAATTATAATTTCACTCAAATTTTGCAAGAAATATATTTTTATAATTTTTATGACCTCAATATATTTTATCTTGACCCGTTAAAATTTATTTTTATCTAACGCTAACCTAAATACTCAAATGTGTATACAACTAACCACATATCTTCAAGTAACTTACACTAAACTACACTTATACATAATTAAAAAAAAATGTACTAAAGATATGACTAACACCCCCTTGTCGACACAAGGGGTGAGTCATGTGTAATTTTCAAAATATCTACTAAGTATATGTATTATACTCATAAACTAAAACACATACACACTAGAATATCTAAGGTGAAATCACATACTCTCTTCCTCTCTTCTCTCTAGAACCGGCAACCACAAGGGACTAAGAAGGAATCATCATAAAATTTTCTAGACAAGATTTTACACTAGTATCACTCTTTATTAAGGTTTTGCAATAAAAACCTTGGGTGATTAGGAAAAATCCTTTGTTCTCTTAAACCTCATCAAGTTTACTAGTAAGCATCCATATTCATGTTTATATTTCATATTCATTGTTATATTCATTTCATCATATTTGAGAAAACATGCAAGTCTCATGGATGTTTATACCACTTTTTCATTGATTTTAAGAGTTATATATATTTGTCATCCTATAATTACTCCTTGTTATATATCACTCTTGGTGATGTCTAGGAACCCATGACACCCTAAGAAGGTGTATGGTAGGATTAGAATAGCTTCGTAGTTGTTTTGAATGGGTTAGAATAGGTTTGGCGCGAGAAAAACTCATTTTGACAAGTTTTCAAAACGGTCTGTCCTTAATTTCGAAATATGGAAAATTCGACAGTAGGTAAAAATTTTTGGCCTAGATATTTAGAAAATACACTTTAAAACGAAAACGTGGCCGCTTGAACGGATTAAAACGGAGCTATAACGAAGAAGTTATGAATTTTTCAAGTTAGGCGACGAAAACTATAATTTTCTGGAAATTTCAGCATGTTATGTCTAATTTGTACGAGTCAAAAATGAAACTTAGGCGTTATAAATTATGTCGACTTATCAAAAATATATTAGTATACATTGATACAAAGCTAAGGACATATAAAACGTAGAAAACGGATTTGTAACGATTAAATTATACACGTTTACAAAAAGTTGTCGTAACTTTATTATATAAGAAAAACTATTAAATTTCTAATAGACAAGTTTTACGGCAAACAAAGTGACCATGTTGAAGGTTGTTTTTAACATTGATGTGGAACTTTTTATAAAGTGATGTCTTCTAGTAAAAGTAAGTTCGCCAAGTATATTTTTCAAAATGTCCGACCATTTGTTTAGCGGAGTTGTAATGAATCATATATGGTTACTCAAACTTTGCCGAAAATCATCCTTAAACTATATTTTGGGACACAAGTACCATACTTAACCTATATTTTTCTTTATGTTCGAGACCTCTAGGATGGAAACTCATGTACTAAAACTTTGAGATAATGATACAAGCTTCCCAAAACTGTTGAGTTCGTTTTCTAAAGCTCGACGTGCACCATTTTACGACTAGCTTTTAGAGGACGTTTTGTCACTTTCATGAATATTTCAACGACATTATTTTACGACGAAAAGTTATAATTTCTTAATAAATCACTAAATGATTATCGTCGGATATCATTTCAACGTAATTACAAGTGGAGTAATTTAAAAATGGTCAAAACGTTAAAAGATTATATTTTCGACGAAAAGTATTATTTTCAAAAATTCATAAGTGGTATAGATATCATCCGAATTGCATGCATAACATTACATCATAACTTATTATGTATCATATCATTCATAATAGGTCAAGTTTTGAGATTCACGCTACATTTCGGTGTACACACTTTTGTCATCGCATCAATTCATCAAGTGAGTTTTCATAGCCCCGTTGTATACGTTTATACTTATTTTCAAACCTACGGGGGAGAATACATTGCACATCATTTTTATTACGATACCAAGTATATCAAATTCATTTACATTGCTTAAGTTACCTCATGCCAATTAAATGTCCCCATTATATAACATGAACCGTTAATTTCATAGAAGCGAGGGTGAGTGGATAGATCTATCGAGGGTGACTCCTCCATCCGGGTTGGTGGATTCCAACTGGTTAAACGGATGCATTTCATTTAATATCATTATTTGAGTTGTTTGGCAAACACTCTGTTGGGGCGAACATCATGATCAGTCTAGTTTCGGCGTCATGGACTTATAGCAATTGTAACATATTTATGTGGCATGTTTGTCATATATGGTCTATACTTGTGTGGTTGTATAAAACATTTTCATAAACCTATGATTTCTCACCAACATTATTGTTGACCGTTTTAGCAATGTATTTTCAGGTAATTAAGACATTCGCATCATGGCACGATTAAGGAACCTCATAGAGTCGCGGCGTCGACTTGTTTCATTGTATATTTTGGTTTTCTTTTCAAAACATCGTTTGGACTTGTAATAAACTTATATTTCCGCAAACTTTATCAACTTTTGGGACCTATCTTGTAACGCTGAATGTTTTATATAAATATCAAATGATGTGTTTCTAAAACGACACTTTAGGTCGTTCAATATAACTGTGATTGTGATGCTATGACAGTCAATCCCCAGGAATTCCATTCCGCTGCAAAACAGGTAATTTTGGGGTGTGACAGATTGGCATCAGAGCTTCAGTTATAGAGAACTAGGTTGCATCTTTGACCCTAGACTATAACTACATCATCATAGCATCTCATCATTTCATCATAAGTGCATGTTCACTTTACATGCGGATTCATATACATTTTATTCGAGTTATTTACTTTTATTTTACATCGGTTGTCACAGAGATGTCTTCAGATTCCGACACTATCCCTATATCATCTGACACGAACATGGAGGATGTCTCATCCGACACCAACATGAACGATGCCTTATCACACACTGTAGTTTTATCTTCTATTGGCTCTACTTCAGACTTACCACTCATAGTGACTGACACTGAGACCGAACCCTTTGAGGAGGGCGAAGTCGCACCTACACCACCTGTTAGCCCTACACATGGCCCGATTCACCCACCATCACCACTATTATCATCATCATCTTCATCATACTATCTTAGGGATCCTATACCTACGTTGGACTTGCCGCTCAAAAAGCGTGCACGTTTTGACATCCTTGCATCACCCTCTACAGAGCCCGAACCACCAGCTAGGTTCGAGATAGGAGAGAGCTAAAAGGCTGCTGCAGCTAGACAGCCTTCCACCGAGACATTAGGGGCACGTATAGATAGCCAACAGGTTCAGATAGATAGGATGTTAGGACAGTTGGAGGAACTATCTTTGGATCGAGTGGAGACCATTGAGGAGGAGGTTGAAGGCCTCGTGATAGGTAGGGTTTCGATTGATATGGCTCACCAGGGTTTAGAATCTAGACAGTTAGAGAACCGGGGACATATTGTTGAGTTGAGGCAGGAGATGCCTGAGTTATATGACAGAGCCGAGATGGCACAGGACGAACTTCAGCGTCAGGCTCAGGAGTTGGCATTAGCCCGTGAGAGCATGGTTACCGCACAGGGTCAGATTAGCGAGTTGAGGGGTTTGGTTGCTAGTTTGGCTACTCAGGTTCGAGATCTACAGGATCGAGCTGGCGGAGCACCAGGAGGTGCCTAGTGTAGACTTTTAATCATGTATAGTTTTTTTTTACTATTATCCTAGTCACAAGGTGTGTGACATAGTTTAAAGAACTTGTTGTCTTTTGGTTGTTGTACAAACAAAATATCAAGTGTTGACTCAACTATGTAGGAATGGTTTTACTATCTATGATATCGGTCCATGTAGGCCGAAATTTTCATGTATATTATCCACATGTGTTGTGATTATATTTGGGATATTTCATGGTTGTTCCGTTGTGATTTCATTTATATTATGCATGTTGTGGTTGTGGATATATATATGTGTAATGTTTGTTTCTACTTACGAGTTCTCATAATTGTTTCATCTTATGGTTTTGACGAGCAATGGCGCCAAAGAAAGCCACACCTGAATTGACACAAGCTGCCATGCAGAAGTATGTGAACGATAGCATAGCCAACGCATTAAGGACTGAGAGAGCATCGGTGGCGGCTGCTGTTGAGGCTGCGGCTACTGCCGAGGCCGCTAGACATGCTGCTGCTGCAGGCATAGCAGGAGGGTCTGGGGTTAGAAGTTGTACGTAAGTTTAAGGGTACTGAAGGGGCAACTGCCATGGTTAGATGGTTCGAGAAAATGGAGTCCCTGTTTCTGCTATGTAATTGCCCGGAGGATAGCAAGGTTAAGTTTGCTACGAGTACACTACTTGATGGGGCAATGTCGTGGTGGAATTCGTATGCTCAACCAATGGGAATGGAAAATGCGTACAAGCGCACCTGGGAGCAATTCAAAAGGTTGCTAACGAGGAAGTATTGTCCGTGTACGGAGGTGAAGAAGTTGGAGACCGAATTCTATGAATTGGTGACTATTGGGTATGATATTGATACTTACATTCGAAGGTTCCAAGAATTGGCCGCGTTATGCCCATCTATGGTTTCGGATAATGAAAAGCTACTGGAGGCTTTCATCGGGGGACTTCCCCAGGTTGTTCAAGGAGACGTGATTTCTTTTGATCCGCAAACGATTGAGGAGTCTATTCGAGTGACTCAAAAGCTCATGGCGCAAGTAGTGAAGAGAAGCAACATCGCCAACACCAACCGAAACAACAATACCAACAACCGCTCAAAGTTCAACAATAACCGAAACAATTACACCAACTATAACAACAATAATAACAACAAACGGAAATGGGACAACAATAGAGGTGGAAATGTTACTCAACAACCACCTAAGAGACAAGAGGTTGCAAAGGCCTATGTTGCAGGCCCAAAGGAGAAAAAGGGGTACACGGGGATTTTGCCTAAGTGTGAGATGTGTTCTAGTCATCACAAGCCGGGACGTTGTCCTGATCCATGCGGGAATTGTAAGAAAGTGGGACATCAAACTAGGGAATGCAAGATGCCAGCTACAGGGGAAAATCAGAAACCACCAGTGACATGTTTTGGTTGCGGAGAAAGGGGACACTACAAGACCGAGTGTCCGAAGGGAAGGAACCAAGGAAACAGGAATCAAGGTGGAATGGCACAAGGAAGAGCCTATGTCATGGGAGGTGGAGAAGCTAGGGAGGACCCGAATGTCGTCACGGGTACGTTCCTTATCAATAATCGTTATGCATCAGTTTTATTTGATTCGGGAGCCGATAAGAGTTTTGTGTCCACTATATTTGCACCTTTACTCAATATCAAACCAACCACATTAGACACATCATACAACATTGAATTAGCTAATGGTAACTTAATTAGCACCGACACCATTGTCCGTGGTTGTACACTCAATTTTCTAAATCATCCCTTCAATATAGACCTTATGCCCGTAGAACTAGGTAGTTTCGACGTCATCATTGGTATGGATTGGTTGTCCAAACATCGTGCAAGAATCATTTGTGATGAAAAAGTTGTTCATCTTCCTTACAACGGCGAAACTTTGATCATTCGTGGGGAACGAAGTGGAACTAGACTCAATATTATATCATGCATCAAAATGGAGAAGTACATAAAGAAAGGTTGTTTTGCTTTCTTAGCACATATAACCGAGAAGAAGTCGGAGGAGAAGCGACTTGAGAATGTACCGATTGCTCGAGAATTTCCTGAAGTCTTTCCCGAAGACTTTCCAGGACTTCCACCGACACGTCAAGTAGAATTTCATATTGACTTAGTGCCCGGAGCTGCACCAATTGCGCGAGCACCTTACCGATTAGCACCATCAGAGATGCAAGAGTTGTCTAATCAGTTGCAAGAACTCTTAGACAAAGGATTCATTAGGCCAAGTTCCTCGCCTTGGGGAGCACCGGTCTTGTTTGTGAAGAAGAAAGATGGATCCTTCAGAATGTGTATAGATTATAGAGAGCTGAACAAGTTAACGGTGAAGAATCGTTACCCACTCCCCAGAATCGACGACTTGTTCGATCAGTTGCAAGGCTCTAGTATCTACTCAAAGATTGACCTAAGGTCAGGTTACCATCAACTTAGAGTGCGGGAAGAGGATATCCCGAAAACAGCGTTTAGAACTCGTTATGGACATTATGAGTTTCAAGTAATGCCGTTCGGATTAACCAATGCACCTGCAGTATTCATGGATCTCATGAATAGGGTATGTAAACCGTATTTGGACAAGTTTGTTATAGTGTTTATCGACGACATATTGATTTACTCAAAGAGCAAAGAAGAGCGCGAAGGGCATTTAAGAACGATTTTAGGACCACTCAAGAATGAGAAGTTGTATGCCAAATTTTCGAAGTGTGATTTTTGGAATCGCAAAGTACAATTTCTTGGTCATGTCATTGATAGTCAAGGACTACAAGTAGACCCTGAAAAGATTGAAGCCGTAAAAGATTGGGCTACTCCAACGAATCCTACGGAAATCCGACAATTTCTAGGACTCGCCGGGTATTACCGAAGATTCATCGAAGGTTTTTCAAAGATAGCAAAAGCTTTGAGTAAGTTGACACAGAAAAACAAGAAGTATGAACGGGGAAAGAAACAAGAAGCTGCTTTTCAGTTGTTGAAGCAAAAGCTTTGCAGTGCGCCAATTTTGGCATTACCCGAAGGAATTGAGAACTTCGTTGTATACTGCGATGCTTCACATAAAGGGCTTGGAGTTGTATTAATGCAAAACGAGAAGGTGATAGCGTATGCTTCTCGACAACTTAAGGTTCATGAGAAGAATTACACCACTCATGATCTTGAGTTGGGGGCCGTAGTTTTTGCACTCAAGATTTGGAGACACTACCTTTACGGTACAAAGTGCACAGTGTTTACGGACCACAAGAGTTTACAATATGTTCTTGATCAGAAGGAACTTAACATGAGGCAACGTCGTTGGTTGGAATTACTCAGCGATTATGATTGTGAAATCAAGTATCATCCGGGAAAAGCCAATGTTGTGGCTGATGCTCTTAGCCGGAAAGAAAGACCCAAACCTTTAAGAGTTCGATCATTAGGAATGAGAATCAGTTCGCCTTTACCATCAAAAATACTCGAGGCACAAATCGAGGCACTTAAGGAGGAAAACCGACCAAGTGAAAAGCTTTATGGTATGCCTGAAAATGCAAATGGCTTTGTAAAGAGAGCAGATGGAGTATTATGCTTCAAGGATAGAATGTGGGTACCATTTTATGGCGGGATACGAGAATTGATTATGCATGAGTCGCATAAGTCAAAGTATTCTATTCACCCAGGTTCTGATAAGATGTATCAGGATCTCAAGAAACTTTATTGGTGGCCGAACATGAAAGCGGAGATTGCCACGTACGTGAGCAGATGCCTTACTTGTTCCAAAGTAAAAGTCGAATATCAGAAACCTTCAGGGTTACTCCAACAACCAGAAATTCCCCAATGGAAATGGGAACGCATTACGATGGACTTTGTCACGAAACTTCCTAAGACATCGGGAGGTTATGACGCGATATGGGTAATCGTCGATCGTCTTACCAAATCAGCCCATTTCATACCAATTAGAGAGACTTATTCCATGGAACAACTGACTAGACTTTATGTCAAGGAAATAGTCTCAAGGCATGGAGCACCAATTTCCATCATTTCCGACAGAGATAGTCGATTCACTTCAAACTTCTAGAAATCATTACAAGATTCATTTGGAACCAAATTAGAGATGAGCACAGCATATCATCCACAAACCGATGGTCAAAGTGAAAGGACAATTCAAACATTAGAAGATATGCTGAGGGCATGTGTGATTGATTTTGGAAATGGTTGGGCTAATCATTTGCCATTAATTGAATTCTCGTACAACAATAGTTATCACACCAGTATAAAAGCGACACCATTTGAAGCACTCTATGGTCGAAAGTGCCGATCACCTGTTTGTTGGGCCGAGGTTGGAGACGCACAACTCACTGGTCCAGAAATGGTACGGGAAACAACAGAAAAGATAGTCCAAATCCGAGATAGACTCAGAACTGCCAGGAGTCGACAGAAAAGTTACGCAGATGTTAGACGCAAACCATTAGAATTTCAAGTCGGCGACAAAGTGATGTTGAAAGTATCGCCTTGGAAAGGCGTTGTACGATTTGGAAAACGCGGGAAGTTGAACCCGAGGTACATTGGGTCATTCAAAATTTTGAGCAGAGTCGGCCCTGTAGCTTATCGACTTGATCTTCCGACAGAACTTAGTCACGTACACAACACGTTTCACGTTTCAAACCTGAAGAAATGTCTTTCAGACGAATCACTTGTTATTCCATTGGAAGAAATTCAACTCGACGATAAACTCAATTTCGTGGAGGAACCTATAGAAATTATGGACCGCGAGGTCAAGCAGTTGAAACAAAGTCGTATTCCTATCGTGAAGGTTCGCTGGAATTCTCGAAGAGGTCCTGAGTTTACTTGGGAACGGGAAGACCAGATGCGCCTCAAATATCCTCATCTTTTCACCGACAACACTGTAGGACCCAACAAGGACTGAATTCAGGGACTGAATTCCTTTTTGGATGGGCGAATGTGACAATTCGTATTTTCAGGTCATATTTCAAAACATTACTCATGCTTCATCATTTATCATTTATCGTAAACTAGGTTTACGAGCATCAAATTCACGTAACCGTAATGGTTTAGCTGTGAATTCATGAACAATCATCAAGGACATTCCATATAGACTAGGTTTAGTCTACATATCATTATCATCATTATCATCATATTAGTTCATGCATGGTTTTGCATTTTTCATTAAATGTATAATTTCATATTAAATAAATGCTATCGCGTAATTAATTATTTTGAACAATTGATCCATTACTTCCAAAAATTATTCCAATATATTTTTATACTCATATTAAGTTTATAAAAATATTATTATTAGTTTACCCAGTGTTTTAAATTTATTTTGTATCTAAATTGTTATATTTATATAATTACGACGGTTTTCTTAAAAACTACACGATAATTATAATTTCACTCAAATTTTGCAAGAAATATATTTTTATAATTTTATGACCTCAATATATTTTATCTTGACCCGTTAAAATTTATTTTTATCTAACGCTACCCTAAATACTCAAATGTGTATACAACTAACCACATATCTTCAAGTAACTTACACTAAACTACACTTATACATAATTAAAAAAAATGTACTAAAGATATGACTAACACCCCCTTGTCGACACAAGGGGTGAGTCATGTGTAATTTGCAAAATATCTACTAAGTATATGTATTATACTCATAAACTAAAACACATACACACTAGAATATCTAAGGTGAAAATCACATACTCTCTTCCTCTCTTCTCTCTAGAACCGGCAACCACAAGGGACTAAGAAGGAATCATCATAAAATTTTCTAGACAAGATTTTACACTAGTATCACTCTTTATTAAGGTTTTGCAATAAAAACCTTGGGTGATTAGGAAAAATCCTTTGTTCTCTTAAACCTCATCAAGTTTACTAGTAAGCATCCATATTCATGTTTATATTTCATATTCATTTTATATTCATTTCATCATATTTGAGAAAACATGCAAGTCTCATGGATGTTTATACCACTTTTTCATTGATTATAAGAGTTATATATATTTGTCATCCTATAATTACTCCTTGTTATATATCACTCTTGGTGATGTCTAGGAACCCATGACACCCTAAGAAGGTGTATGGTTGGATTAGAATAGCTTCGGAGTTGTTTTGAATGGGTTAGAATAGGTTTGGCGCGAGAAAAACTCATTTCGACAAGTTTTCAAAACGGTCTGTCCTTAATTTCGAAATCTGGAAAATTCGACAGTAGGTAAAAATTTTTGGCCTAGATATTTAGAAAATACACTTTAAAACGAAAACGTGGCCGCTTGAACGGATTAAAACGGAGCTATAACGAAGAAGTTATGAATTTTTCAAGTTAGGCGACGAAAACTATAATTTTCTGGAAATTTCAGCATATGTCTAATTTGTACGAGTCAAAAATGAAACTTAGGCGTTATAAATTATGTCGACTTATCAAAAATATATTAGTATACATTGATACAAAGCTAAGGACATATAAAACGTAGAAAACGGATTTGTAACGATTAAATTATACACGTTTACAAAAAGTTGTCGTAACTTTATTATATAAGAAAAACTATTAAATTTCTAATAGACAAGTTTTACGGCAAACAAAGTGACCATGTTGAAGGTTGTTTTTAACATTGATGTGAAACTTTTTATAAAGTGATGTCTTCTAGTAAAAGTAAGTTCGCCAAGTATATTTTTCAAAATGTCCGACCGTTTGTTTAGCGGAGTTGTAATGAATTATATATGGTTACTCAAACTTTGCCGAAAACCATCCTTAAACTATATTTTGGGACACAAGTACCATACTTAACCTATATTTTTCTTTATGTTCGAGACCTCTAGGATGGAAACTCATGTACTAAAACTTTGAGATAATGATACAAGCTTCCCAAAACTGTTGAGTTCGTTTTCTAAAGCTCGACGTGCACCATTTTACGACTAGCTTTTAGAGGCCGTTTTGTCACTTTCATGAATATTTCAACGACATTATTTTACGACGAAAAGTTATAATTTCTTAATAAATCACTAAATGATTATCGTCGGATATCATTTCAACGTAAATACAAGTGGAGTAATTTAAAAATGGTCAAGACGTTAAAAGATTATTTTTTCGACGAAAAGTATTATTTTCAAAAATTCATAAGTGGTATAGATATCATCCGAATTGCATGCATAACATTACATCATAACTTATTATGTATCATATCATTCATAATAGGTCAAGTTTTGAGATTCACGCTACATTTCGGTGTACACACTTTTGTCATCGCATCAATTCATCAAGTGAGTTTTCATAGCCCCGTTGTATACGTTTATACTTATTTTCAAACCTACGGGGGAGAATACATTGCACATCATTTTTATTACGATACCAAGTATATCAAATTCATTTACATTGCTTAAGTTACCTCATGCCAATTAAATGTCCCCATTATATAACATGAACCGTTAATTTCATAGAAGCGAGGGTGAGTGGATAGATCTATCGAGGGTGACTCCTCCATCCGGGTTGGTGGATTCCAACTGGTTAAACGGATGCATTTCATTTAATATCATTATTTGAGTTGTTTAGCAAACACTCTGTTGGGGCGAACATCATGATCAGTCTAGTTTCGGTGTCATGGACTTATAGCAATTGTAACATTTTTATGTGGCATGTTTGTCATATATGGTCTATACTTGTGTGGTTGTATAAAACATTTTCATAAACCTATGATTTCTCACCAACATTATTGTTGACCGTTTTAGCAATGTATTTTCAGGTAATTAAGACATTCGCATCATGGCACGATTAAGGAACATCATAGAGTCGCGGCGTCGACTTGTTTCATTGTATATTATGGTTTTCTTTTCAAAACATCGTTTGGACTTGTAATAAACTTATATTTCCGCAAACTTTATCAACTTTTGGGACCTATCTTGTAACTCTAAATGTTTTATATAAATATCAAACGATGTGTTTCTAAAACGACACTTTAGGTAGTTCAATATAACTGTGATTGTGATACTATGACAGTCAATCCCCAGGAATTCCATTCCGCTGCAAAACAGGTAATTTGGGGGTGTGACAAATATCGGTTAGGGTAATATTAGCTCCAAATTTAAAAAAAAATCATGACATGTACGAGTGGGTCTTTAGTCTTAATAAAGCGTCTCATGGATAGGAAGTTATATGACTAGCACAAAAACCCTTTACCACTAAATTCCACCCCAAAAATGTGAGGTTCGCTCCTAGATTTGTAGGAATTAAAGCATTCATCTTTAATGCTTCGAGAGTGTACCGGTAGTATAATGGATTCTAGAACTTATTTTGTGATTCATCTCGAGATCGCTAGTAAGACTACACTTGTGTAGTTAGGAATAACTAAATGATAAGAGTCATTAGGATAACCCTTGTTTGATACCCGTATTATAATTACTTCTTCTACATCGGTTGAGTAATTCCCCTACACCCTTGCGTTGCATTTTTAGTACACGATACCCCTAGTTAACCCCCAGAGCTTATCCTTTTCGCGGTTCTCGTGATGTTTTGGTTTTCCGGAATATCAATGAAGAGCATTGTTTACAATCCACCCCCAAATGTACACCCAAATCGCCATAGCCTACCTTGTATGCACTCACTTTTAGTGCATTATTATTAGCACTCAGTAATAATTTCCGTAGGTAATCTATGTACTATGACCTTGTACTATGCACCTCACAAGTGGTGTTTGGAAATTATATACTTGTGAGGTGCTAGTATATAATTTCCGTGCTTGTATGACTTTTGCGGGGCTTATACTTGTTATGAATTATGTTAAACCATTGCTCTATGCCCCCTAACTTAAAAATTGATTGGCCAAAAGCATATTTTCTTGAGGACAAGCAAATACCAAGTGTAGGGATATTTGATAAGGATTTAAAACGTACACTTTTAAGGGGTCATTTAAGCCCTTAATCGTCCACTTTTATATCTGTTACTGCTTAATTTTGTTTCTTTTCACTTTTTAGGTCTCTTGAAGGCAAAATGCAGGAATGATGCTTATTTGGATGAAAAGGAGTGAATATGTGAAGAAAATGGCTAAAGTCAAGATCAAGACACTCAAGCTGCTAGAAATGCACCTAACGGCGTCCCAAACAAAGGGCGATGTCGTCCCTATATTTGTGATGACTCAGGAGTGAAATTACTATTTTACACCTGATGGCGTCATGCTTGGAAGAGTAGGGCGTCACGAATACTTTTCTCCTCAGACGGCCTAGATCCAGATTCAGACAATGTCAAAGCTGAAGGCTGACGGTGTCACAGCCACAACGTGACACCGTCCCAAAGTTGACTTGGCCAAGACGAAACTCTAATGGTAGCGATCTGACGGCGTCACTATTAAAAGGTGACGCCGTCGCAGTTGTAACTCTATATATAGAATTTGATTTTCAGACTTTTAGAGAGGTAGACTTGTGGAGTAAAAACCTAAAACGATTGTAGTCCATCTTGGACAGTATTTTAGGGTTCTAATACCCTATTTTACATAGAGATAAGTTATTTATTCCCTTGATTTCATTATGTCTTTAATTGAATGTGTGTATGCTTGCATGTTTAACATGTCCGGCTAATTTACTTGTGTGGTTGCTTAGATCTATGAAACCTAGTTATTGAATATTGATTTGTTGTCTCTTATCTTAATTGTAATTGGCTTAGGAGTGCTTAAAGCCGTCATTGTGTTTTTAATGCTTGATTAATCTTTGTTGAAAATTAGTTTATAGTTACTAGTGGAATTCTAGGCTAAAAGTCCAAAGATAACCTTAGTGTTAAGTTTATGAATCCTAGAGATTTCGTAGTCATTAACCTTAGGTAGCTTCAAAGAGTTAGGGATAAAAGCACACCCTACGACCTTAGAAAACAAAACACGTTAAGAATAAGGACTTGACAATTCAACTATCAATAAAAGATAACTAGGGAGTAATAGTATCTAGGTAGACACATTTTTAATCATCATACGAGCACACTTCAAAAAGACATAGACTACCCCTTAGCTTAGATAATTAGAATAGTAGAGTAATCGATAGAAGTACCAAACTCCCAAATCCAATACCCCGAGATTTTACCCTTAGCTTTATAAAACAATATAAAAGATAAAAAAATAATCTTCCTTAACCTCAACCTTAGCGTAGTAATTTCTCACTAGCATTCCTATTCCCCTAGAGAACGATATCAATCCCCGAGGCTTACCCTAATACTACACTACAATGATTAGGTTCACTGCCTAGGTGGTGAAAAACTTGCTCGAAGAAAGGGAAGTTTCCTTTGAACCCGAACGCGCGTTGTACGCGTATCATTACCGACGCATGCCTTTTAGCTTGTGTAATGCTCTTGATACGTTCCAAAGGTGTATGATGGCCATTTTCCATGATATGATCGAAAAGACTATAGTAGTCTTTATGGATGATTTCTCGGTCTTTGGGAATTCTTTTTAAACATGTCTCTCCCATTTGGCAAGATGCTTGAATGTTGTGAAAACACAAATCTTTGTCTAAATTGGGAGAAATGTCATTTTATGGTCAAAGACGGCATTTTCCTTGGCCATAAGATTTCTAAGAGCGGGATTGAGGTTGACAGAGCTAAATTTGATGTTATTGCTAAGTTACCTCCTCCCACTACCGTCAAAGGAGTTAGAATTTTCCTTGGTCATGCCGGTTTTTATCGTCGTTTCATTCAAGACTTTTCGAAAATATCCCAGCCTATGACCCGAATTCTTGAAAAAGACACTCCTTTCATCTTCTCTATTGCGTGCATTGAAGCTTTTCAAACTCTTAAAAAGAAGCTCACGGAAGCACCGATTCTAGTTGCCCCCGATTGGGAATTACCATTTGAGCTTATGTGTGATGAGAGTGATTTCGCCATAGGTGCCGTTTTGGGGCAACGAAAAGCAAAACATTTCCAGCCTATACATTATGCTAGAAAAACTTTAACCGAAGCTCAAGCCCATTACACTACGGCGGAGAAAGAATTACTAGCTGTGGTGTATGCTTTCGAGAAGTTTCAGTCATACCTGATCTTGTCAAAAAGCATAGTGTATACGGATCATTCGGCTCTCAAATATCTTTTTGCTAAGCAAGATGCAAAGCCGAGATTGATCCGATGGTTTCTCCTCCTACAAGAATTTGATATCATTATCCATGATAAAAAAGGAGCCGAGAACCTAGCGGCTGATCATCTATCCCGTCTTGAAAATCATCATCAAGGTGTGCTCGAGAAAAAGGAAATAAATGAAACTTTTCCTCTCGGGACACTTAATGTGGTATCTCAACGTGGAGATTCTATTACCCCATGGTTTGCCGACTTTTCAAACTATCATGCGGGTAACTTTGTTGTGAAAGGGATGTCGTCCCAACAAAAGAACAAATTTTTCAAAGATATTAAGCATTATTTCTGGGACGACCCCTACTTGTTCAAAATCTACGCGGATCAAGTCATTCGACGGTGTGTTCACGGCCAAGAAGTCGTTGAAATTCACAAAGCATGTCACCATGGACCCACGGGGGGACATCATGGCCCGAACTACACTGCCAAAAAGGTGTTTGACTTCGGTTTCTATTGGCCCACTATCTACAAAGATGCCCACGACTTAGTCCAATCTTGCGACGCTTGTCAACGTCATAGCAACATCTCGAAAAAAGATGAAATGCCTCAAAATGCAATTCAAGTGTGCGAGATCTTTGACGTATGGGGCATCGACTTTGTGGGGCCATTCCCGTCTTCTCGAGGGAACAAGTATATACTCGTGGCGGTCGATTATTTGTCCAAATGGGTGGAAGCGAAAGCGCTCCTTACCAACGACGCCCGAGTTGTTGTGAAATTTTTGAAGTCTCTCTTTGCCCGTTTTGGAACTCCCCGTGCCATCATTAGTGATCACGGTACGCACTTTTGCAATGACCAATTCGCAAAAGTCATGCTTAAGTACGGTGTCACTCACCGTCTCTCTACCGCGTATCACCCACAAACTAGTCGGCAAGTGGAAGTTTCGAATCGTGGTTTGAAAAGAATCTTGGAAAGGACCGTAGGTGAAAACCGTGCCTCTTGGTCAGACAAACTAGAAGATGCACTTTGGGCCTTCCGTACCGCTTATAAAACACCCATCGGGTGTACTCCTAACAAGCTTGTGTACGGAAAGGCGTGTCATCTTCCGATCGAGCTCGAGCACAAAGCCTATTGGGCCTTGAAGCACGTAAATTTTGACCTCAAGTCCACGGGTGATCACCGGAAAGTTCAACTCAATGAATTAAATGAACTCCGTGATTAGGCCTACGAGAATTCGTTGATTTACAAAGAAAAGACAAAGAAGATCCATGACTCAAAGATCAAGAACCGTGTTTTCAACGTTGGTGACCGAGTCCTTCTTTTCAATTCTAGATTGAAAATCTTCTCGGGGAAGCTTAAGACCCGTTGGACTGGTCCATTCACTATTGCCAAAGTTTTTCCATATGGCACCGTCGAGTTATCTCAAACCGACGGGCCAAACTTCAAGGTAAATGGACATCAATTGAAGCATTATTTTGGAGGGGACATACCGCCCATGGTTGTCCTGGATCTCCAAACCTTCCCCATGAACCAATGAATTCGGGGTCGAGTCAAGCTAGCGACTCGGTTAACAAAAACAGTAGCATTTCATGGGTGACCATCCATGTTTCTGACTTCTTTCTATTTTCTAACAACTAAGTGTGGGGGGAAACCTCCACGGTGTTTGATTCTTGTGCATTTGCTCATGTTTTCAGGAATCCCCTTGATCGTGATGATTGATGCACCTGTTTTCAATCCAGTCGCCCAATATCCGATCATTTTGCTAACGTTTATCTAGGGATATGTTTTCAAAAATCTTTTTTGTGTTAAATAACAGATTTCGTCCACACACTTGGTTAGTGGTATTACCTTTTTCCGTTCGATAGTATCGGCTTCGGCCGTGACTTTGAATATTGAGGGCAATATTCAGTTCTAAGTGTGGGGGGAATTCTGTCGAATTTTGTCACAATTGTATCCTTTAGTCCCTAGTACCCCCGTTTTGACCCAAGATTTTAAAATTTTTTCATGAAAAAGAAGTGCTTTGCACAAAAATAAAGTGTTAATACTTCGGTATTAATGGTAGTTTAGTCTTGATAAGGTTAGAAAAAGGGAATCCCGACTCTGCTAGAGTGTTGATCTAGCTGCTCTCTTAATATTTAGGCTAAGTTTTTACGAGTTCTGCAAATGAAAATGCTAAGCGTGGAGTAGTTGGTTCTCTTAGAGCTTATATAAGTAATCTATGGCTTTTTATCCCCGAAGATAACTAAATCATCTAAAATACGTGCTCGTTGTCAAACTTTTGAACATTCAAATCATCTTGTTACAACAAAAAGTTTTTAAGCAAAATTGATATAGAGTCCGAGTTCAACTTTTTATTTAAATTTTTGGGAAAGCATACTTTTTAAAAATCTGAATAATATTGCAAGATTAAAGTGAGTAATATTTCTTGAATGATGCAAAAGTAAATCGCAAGTCAAAAGTCAAAAAAAAAAAAAAAAAAAGTGAAATGTGAGAAAAATGAAAAAATGAAAAAGAATGAGTCCTTAGATAAAAGTAATAAGTTACTTATGAATAAATGTGCGAAACTTGCTTTTTCTTAAATTTAAATCGGAAGTTGAACTAGGATTCGTCAAAGTTGTCTAAAAGTTTGACCGTTATTTAGAAATTCTTGAAATCAAAGACCCCAAAAGCTCTGATACTATTCTCGATGATGAAAACCTAGCCTCCTTAAAAGGACAAGCTGAGTAGAAAGTCGCTACATGGAGTGATCTCACCTTTGAATCTCGAATTTCTAAATTATCGTCGGTTGTTATCCATTTAGGTTTAGTATTAACTTAACGGTAGCCTCATAAATCTTTGGAATTGAATTCCCACTAATTTCGGTACTATTCTCCGTGAGGTGTCAAAAGCCCGGTCACCTAAAGCCAACTGGTTATGGATGTGCGGAGAAGAAAGCCGCTACATGGAAAAGGTCTTTTCGATCCTTAGACTTTCGCAGTTTCCGAGGAGTTAACATTTTAGTTAAGTGGATAACAACCATAACAAGGTCGGTTTCAATGGTCAAACTTTTGAAAATGAGCACACGAACTTAAATTATATAAACTGTGGGAGTAAAAAGTTAGGTCTCGACTTACATAGATTATTGGTATAAGTAGTGTTAGCATTTTGCCAAAACGTTTGCACAATAAGTGTGAACTTAGTTTGAGACTATAAAAAAGAGGATGACGATTAAATTCCCTGGAGACACCCATTTTGTGTGAATCCCGTTCCATGATTCCAGTTTTTGTTAATCAAGCATGTTGTTTAATTTTAGTCTAGTTTAAATTTCTCGCATCAAATAAAATACTCGAAATGGGGTATGCTCGTGAGTTTCATTTATTACTTTTCATGATTGATTGCTAGGGACTAGCAATTGCCTAGTGTGGGGGGTTTTATGAGTGCTTATTGACTCATCGTTTTTACCCACCTAAGACCACTAAAATGACTAAAAACACCCAAATATGATCAAAATATGTCAAAAATATCCTTGGAGTGTGTTTTATGTCTTGCAGGTACAAAAGGATTGAAAATAGAGCGAAAACGAGCAAAATCGAGCTAAAATCAGAAAAGTGCTGAGAAGCCGGTGCCGGGATGTGATTTTCTACGATCATTGATCAATTGAAGACCCGGAAACATTTTTAGAGTGGGTTGGGAAAACCGTCTTAAAACCTAACGAAGAACCCAAAATTACCAAATTACCCTTCCCCGAAACCCAAATGTCCATTTTACCCGTCAAAACAAAAAATCCAAAAAAAAAAAAAAAAAAAAAACCATTTCACCTTTAAAACCAATTTTTGTAAAAATTCGTTTTTCCTAAAAACAATTTTTAGTTTTCCCCAAAAAAAATGTTTTGAAAAACCAAAATACTTTTTAAAATAAAAGTTACCCTTTTTTTAACCTTTTCAAAACAAACCAACCCTCCCATTTAACCCGCTTTCCTTTTAGAACCCCCTAATGCCTTGACCCTTCCTGACCATGAGCCCTACCATCTGAACCCTCCACCAATCAGAAATAAAAACGACCTCTCTTCTTCCCCTTTTCCCTCCAAAATGCAATCTTCTTGCTTTCTCTAAAACCCAGAAGCCAGTTAAACCCTTTTACCCTCTTTTCCCCATTCCCAGAACACTCAACCTTCACCACCCTCCTATTACCTAGTTTCCCCCATTTCCCAAACCCACTATGCTCTTTCCCCCTCCTCCCAAGAAGTGCAAAAAGACTCACTAGATGGCTCTGATTGTTTCTAAGATATACCTACTCATTGGATGGCCATGATTGATGGAAAGAAAGCACAAATGTGGTTTTTGGCTTGTTATGCCTCACTGAAGAAACACAAGAGAAGCACACTGTTGAAGACCATGAAGCCCAAGAAGTAGTATAAATAGTTCTATTGTAGCCATATATAAGGCACCCTTTTACTTAGTTTTTAAATCAATTTTATGTTTTTAAGTTCTATTGTACTATTTTTAAATTAATGAAAAGCATCCTTTTTCCTTTAACTGTTACAGCTTTCTTTTAGTCAAGTGCTTATTTTTTACTTTCTAGCTCTCAATCACACCAAGTTGTCACTACATTTTGAATTTAGTACTCATTTAGTGAAAGAGAAATCTGTTTTTTTTTTAAAAGAACTCAGTTTAAGCTTCTTTAACAACTTAAAGGGGAGTTTGTTTTAGGATACAAAATGTTCAAAAATAAAATTTTTTACCCATTTGACTCTAGAAGCCATATTCCTTTTGAGATAATTAGTCAAGATACACTAGTTACATTTTGTTTTGAAAAGATTATGTGGGAATTAAGTTGAAAAGGAAAAAAATTATGATTGGGTTTCATATTGTGCAATTTTAGTTTTTATTAAATCCTTGTATGTCCAACTCAATTTGGTTTCAGTTGTATGCATTCAAATTACACCTAGCTTAGCTTAACTTTGAGTTGAAATCTGTCCTTTGAATGGTTTTTGGTTCTGTCTCAGTTAAAAAAGGGCCCAAACACTACTGATAACAGCTTATTTCTAACTTTTATGTTTGTAGTTTATCTTAGCTTTGGAAGCCACTTCTCAGCTTAAATATAAGCTCAAAAGTAGCCTCATTAGGCTGATTTTGAGCCTGCAAGTCCCACAGGTCAGTTATTCTTTTTAGCTTATCATTAGAAAATTTAGCTTATTTAGTAAAGATAGAAATTTTTAGGTAGTATAGATTAAATTCTTTAGGATTTAGCTTATTAGGTGTCCCTTAGTGCTTATTAGAACAATCTTAGTGCTTATTTCTATTTTACTTAGTTTTAAGATTTCCTAGTCATTCCCTTTTGCCAACTGATTTCCCTTATTATTGTAGCTTATCTCACTTAGGTCCAACTTATTTTCATTTTAGGTTGCTCATTTATCCTTTGTCAAACTGCTTACTGCTTATCCTGGTTTAATTGGTGTAAAAAAAGTGCTAAAGGTGTGTTAGGGTGAGTTTAAGTAAATTGTCACCACAATAAGCTGTTCATACATCTTATTGGTAAGTTTTTCTTCAAAACGTTTTTCACAAAAGTGCTTAACTTGGGTCTTTGAAATTAGTTGTAAAGGAAATTTTGAAAAAAAAATAACAAGAGCAAAAGTCAGAAGGTGGGATTCGAACCCATGACCTTCTGCCCACATATAGCCTCAAGACAACATACCATGACTAGTTGCCCTTGGGATTTCTTTCAGCCTGGAATTGAGAAATTAATTCCTTAAGTGCATTTTGGCCAGTTTAGTTTATTAGTCCTTTTAGCTTATTTTCTGCTTATTTCACAAAACAACCCAAGTTTGATATTTTTCCTAGAATCAACACTATTCAAAGTACTTTTTGTGATTTTTCCAGATTTTTCTTAAAATGTTTTGTATTTTTAATTAATTAATTAGATTAATTTAGTTTTTAATTCGTAGAAATTATCTTAAAAGTCGAAAAAGTTCCCGGCTTTTTTTCTAAAATTATTTTTAGTCGATTAGAATGTAGGAAAATTGTTTTACACCCGTAGCCCTTAAATTGCAAAATTTTTACGTTTATGGCTCAGGTCGTTCCAAGGTTTTTACGTTTTTATGTTTTAGCATCGCAGGACATGCTTTAGCATGGTTTTATCATTCCTTAGGCTTAGTAGTAGTTTATTTTGTATTTACATTGTTTTGCGTGCTTAAATTTCTATTTTGTGCTTTAATTTGTAGAAAACGTAATCCAAAATCCAAAATTCATTAAAACCAATTCAAGTTCAAAATCACAAAACTCAACGAAACCTTCCATTCACACCTCTTTGGGACACAACCCGGGGAAATAACTTTCCCGGTATCAATTTTATCACATTCGTGATATTTGGCACGTTAACCCTTTTCCTAAAAGGTTGATTAGTCGATTTTCACGATTAATTTGATATATTGATATTGTGTTTATTCACCCACTCACAAACAACGATTTAGTTATGGGTCATGGGTCCTAGGCTTTGGACGATGGGTATCCAAATAAATACAATGTATCTAGTAGATGCAATGTATCTAGTCCATGGGTTATGGGTTAGCTCCATGGGTCATGGATTATGCTCCATGGGTATGGATTATGCTCCATGGGTATAGGTCATGGATTTTGGGTTTTACCCAACTATATTCAATGTGTTAAGTCAATGGCTTAACTACTTAAACTTCTACCTAATCTATTTACCCATTATAATACATACTAAGTATGTATATATCTACCCAATATGTAAACACTAGTTGTTGTACATATGCATTATGAAATCATGAAAGCACTATAACTTGTTTAGTATTTTATATGAAATGTAAGTGTGTTAGTAAAATATTGACTCAAACCATTTACGTATTTTATTTGTTTTGTTAAAATGATTTTACGTTTGTTATCGACAAAACATTAGAAGATCATAAAATATAAATAAACGTTTTTACGGCTTATTTGTATTAACAAGAAACAATGGTCGTCAGATGGGAAGTGGTAGCTACATGGGTAGTGGACAAGGTTTTAATGCTTCTGGAAGGAATAACATGGTTGCTCCTCAGCAAAGGGTTCAAATTGTTGATCAGGGAAATGTTTGGGAATACGGGTATTAGATGCTATAACTGCAACGAGAAGGGTCATCTGACCAATGCTTGTCCGAAACCGAGAACCAGAGGAAGTGCTTATCACGAGGAGGCTTTAGTCTTAGCTCTCAAAGATGAAGCTGGTGGAACTCTTACCAACAAAGAACAGAGCTTCATGGCCAATGCAGAATCCAATGATGACATGGAGGACTTGCAAGCTAACGCAACTATAATGTTGATGGCCAATATGCAAGAACTCCACGTGAGTGAAACAGATCCAGTGTATGACAATGATGGCTTGTCTCAGGTACTGAGTCCAAATATATGTCTTATACATGATATGATATCTCCGACTACATCTGCATCCGATAAGGAACAGAGTGTTCAAAATGATCCATCTACATCTCATCAAAAAGATGATCAAATGGATCCCGTTATTACATTTGATGATCAAGATGACCTTTTGGTTACCTTTGATGATTGTTGGAATCACTCTTAACTTATATTTCAAATGTTAGTAATCAATATGTAATAGGTTGCTTAATTAGGCTTTTATGTTAGTTATGAATGGCAAGGCTTATGTAGAAAGCCCATGAGCCTTGGCCCAAGTCCAATAATGATGGAAGGAACTAGTAGTGTTGCCCTAGTTCCCTTCCCCTATAAATACTCTTGTAAACCTTCCTTTGAAGGTTGGTTGTTTACTTTCATATTACACCTACGCATAACCTTTGTTTATCTCAATACGTGTGTGTTTGTTTGTGTTCATCCGATCACTTCTTTCTTATTTCTTACATATTGATGCTTATGTTAACTTATGGTGACCTAACAGTGGTATCAGAAACTCGCTTATTCTTATTTCTTACATATTTCTTATTTCTTACATATTTCTTATTTCTTACGCATAACCTTTGTTAGCCTCGCTTTTTTATAAAGATAACGTCACTTACGTGAATTGGACTAGATGCGTAATATTCTTTGCCCATAGGGACTAGTATCGTTTAAGTGACAAATTAATTGTTTATTGAGCCTATAAATACCCCTCATGACTCTCCATGAGGGGTGAGGTTAAGCATTTGGTTAGTGTGTTCTTTGTTTCATCAATAAAAGTATCTTTTGTTTCTCCTCCCTCTCACTACTTTCTCTCTCTAAAAGGATGAAGATCTTCATCTTCTTCCACCAACCAAGGCCTCCTAAAACCACATAAATCATATGTTTTTCGGTCCTAACAAGTGGTATAGAGCCATGGTTATGTTTTTATGACTTATGGTGGTTTTTTATACATGTTTTTAAACTATTTTGTGTACTTTTTCGTGGTCGGAAAATTTTTTTTCCGAATACTGTGGGTTAACAGTTTTTACATGTTTTTGTATCCTCTTTATTGGTCAAAAAATTGTCATGTGGTCTATTCTGGTTAATATCTGTTTTGAGTCATTTTTATGTCCAAACCGTAACTTTTCATGACTTTTGTACCAATCCAGTCAAGTGAAATATGGTGGTAAAACTGTGGTCAAACCGGCCAAAAAGAAGCATATTTTATGCTTTTTCTGGGTTTATTTGAAGATGGACGGAAATCATGGTTGGAATCTCGCCAGAAAATGGTCAAAGGGTCAAAACCCTAGTTTTCTATGCCTATGGATATGCTTATGCGTATGGAATACGCGTAACTGCTTACGAGTAAGAAAAATCTACGCCTAAGCGTAAGCTACGCGTAAGGGATTTTTTACACGTATGAAGTTACGCTTAAGACCATGTTACGCATAAGTATGAGATAGTCTACGCATAAGGTTTCGGGCAAAATAAGCTACGCGTATGATTTTTTCTACGCGTATGAACTAAAAAGAGAATGTAAATGTTATGCGTAAACTTGCAAAAAGTTGACCATGACCACAACGACCAATAACAATTACCGTATACCATAATACAACTCGACCTCAGAATTCAACATCATCAGTCAACGAAATCAAAATGAAATGGAAAATAAATCCGACTCGAAACCATCCTCCACAACAAATCCCAATCTATCCTAATTCATTCCTCCATCTCATACTACTACCAAGACTACTAACGAAATTTATTTCACAACGATCTCAGATTAAGTTTCATTTTTTTGCAATCTTTTATAGATTGTTTTAATTGAAACAATCATCATCCCAGATCTATAAGTGTGAAGCTTTGCTTCTTATTTGTTATCCAAAAATTAAAAGAACGTGTAAAACAATTGTGTTAAACACGTTTCTTTTCATTCGATTCAAAGAACAACCAAAAATCAAAAACGAAAATCACAACATTCATAACCTACCGGAGACCTTAGTCAAGATCTTGAAGCCACTCTCTTTGATGACATAACGAATGGAATCTGAGATTGAATGTTTCATGAATGTTAGTAGTTTGTGTTTGTGGGATTTGTCCTTGTGATTAGTTTTGATGGTGAGAATGAGATGCGTTTGGTGCTGGGAAGATTAGAGGCGTATTTTTCTCCTCATATCTGTTTTGGGAGAGTATGGTAGGCGAAGTGTTTTAGGTAAGAGAAGTTTAGGGTTAAGTCAAATGACAAATGGGATTAGGGTTATACTTTAATACCGTATTATTAGGTGCGTAGGAATGGATCGGGTTCTATGGATTTTGAATGGGCCAAACGGGTATAACTCTTTTTGTTGGGCTGAGTGAATATGGATTTGAGCACATTTATGCTTGGACTTGGACGATTGATTCTCAATATTCGTTTTGTCTGAAATGAAAAATTTGCTATCCAAATTTTGTGTTACAAAATTTTTGACACAATCTTTTAAAATATTGGATAACAAATTTTTTAAATCTGAGCGGTATTTTTGGTATGGTATATTTTCAAAGAGGGATACATAATTCACGGATTGAGCGAAGATTTGAAAAAATGATCACGGGATTTTTGTACGGTATTGCTTACGAGGAATAGAAGTGACATTTCACGGGTGAACTTCTTTATCGTTGAGACGTTAGTTGGTTGGTTGCATGTCTCAAGATAACTTGTTGGGGCACATTATGAATTGACAATCTGGTTATAAATAATGTAAGGAGTTACGTTGTAGTGCACAGTGTCACACGGCGTTGTGGATTGTTCAAAAATTTAGAACAAGCAGTAAGTCACAAAGTTGGGATGTTTACTTCTTTTTCAAGTTAGTCGTATCGGGTTTTCTCCATGTGTGGTCATTACTATTAGCCGGTGAATTCAAAAAGAGGTTCGATTACAGGTTGGTTTGAGAGAATTATTGATGATTTTTGCGACATATTCTCACAAAATTTTGATCAAGCTAAGGTTTAATATTGCATCAAGAAAAAGGTAATACGGTATGTACGCAACATTATGATGATTCCGATTGCTCGCAACCATCAGGAGGGAGAAGTTGGTATTTCATCTTGCGTGATTGGATTACGAAGGGAATTGTGCTTAAGAATGAAGAAGGAGAAGTAGTGTGTGTACATTGGGGCTTTTTACCAACTTGGATGCAATACTAAGAGAGTTATGTTGTTATGATGTTCCCAGAACGACAACCATTGTGCCAGAATCAAGAGTCTACTTTCTCCGCTGCGTGTTAAGAGACTAAAGAAATTTCAGGAAAGATAGATGTCGGTTCAGGAGGGAGCAGAAAAAGAAAAATGGCTCACTAGTTAGGAGGGAGTAATAACCTAACTAGACCGTTACAGTTGAAGTTCAGAGCTACAAGGATTTGTGCCGTCAGCGCCAAAGATCAAACGCCGAGATCGTCGGAAGAGAGAACTTCAAGTTTGAATCAGTATCTAGACTCAGAGACTCTGCGCTTCAACAAAGTCAACATTGTTCATTACCATTGTAATTTACTTTGTTTTGTATTTATAGGTCTCATTGTAACCATTCACGTGTGACGATATCTTAGAGGGAGATTGTTAGCCTCGATTTTTTATAAAGATAACGTCACTTACATGAATTGGACTAGATGCGTAGTATACTTTGCCCATAGGGACTAGTATCGTTTAAGTGACAAAGTAATTGTTAGTTGAGCCTATAAATACCCCTCATGACTCTTCATGAGGGGTGAGGTGAATCATTAGGTGTATTGTATTGTTTTCATTTTAATTAAGTTATCTTTGTTTCTCCTCCCTCTCACTACTTTCTCTCTCTAGAAGATGAATCACTTCATCTTCTTCCACCAACCAAGACCTCCCAAAACCACATAAATCACATGTATTTACGGTCCTACAATCAAGTTGACCCCGAGGTTACATTTGAGGATCTAAATGTTGAATATGTTGATACTCAAGTTGAACAAAATGAACCTTCGTCTAATCCAGATCCAGAGCTCATGACCTTACTTTTCACCACCCAATCTCAAGCAGAGAAAGGCAATGAGATAAATGAAATCTTCGTAAAAAAAAGTTGCAATATTGACTAAGGATATTGAATGCTATAAGTTACAACTTAAAAATTTTGAAACAAAAGAGAAACGTGAACATAGTTTTGAAATCGCTTTTCAAAATCATACCAAAAAGAACAAGACTTAGAAAGACAGATGCGTGATCTAGTCGTTTCCAAAAATATTTTGATTTCTCAAATAGAACAACAAAAATTTGAACACAAACAACACGTTAACACTCTTACTTCGGAAACTCAAAAAGCCAAGCTTGAGTTGTCTTTGTGTCAAAAAGAGTTTTCATAATTCAAACAAATTTCAAGGAAGCGAGTTGATCAGTATCTTGATGAAATTGTCGATTTACAAAACAAACTCAAAGAGTTTTAAAATGTGGTATATAAACATGGTGAGTCAATCACAACGATTCAAAATTTTACATTTAAGCCAGATCCAGATTGATATGGGCCTAATCTTGCAGATAACAAACCACATTTTTTCCATTATGCGTTCAAAGCAAATCCAAAGTTGTATAGTGTAGCACATATGCTTGATGAATCTATTGTGTGTGTTGTTGAATATAATCGAGAAGAGGAAGTGGATGGAGAAGATGAGAGTCGATTGAAAATGAAAAATGTTGAATATAACAAACCTTTTGATTACTCAAAAATACCTCTCTTAACTTTTGTTCCTCAGCAAGAAAAAAACAAATACACCTTGGGTTATCACACATATTAATGAGTCCTCTTCTGACGTTGTTCCCGTCAAACTAGTTGCACAAATTAATGATCCTTACCTTCCTTGAGTGAAATCGCACCATTACCCGAAAGATGCCAAATTCTTAAATATTTTGATACATTCATGTCTGACATTAAACTTTGGAACATGCAATTGAACGTAACTTTGAAATAAAAGCTGCGATTTTTCAATTGGCTTATGCAAGAAACCAAAGAGATATCTTTCAAAAACAGCTTTTACCACATGTTCGAAATTTGTGTATGTGTGCAACATACTGGGAACGGGATCTTCAAAAAGAAATTGGACAAAATGAAAACAATTTTCAATGAAACAGAGGCATGGATTTTGAAAACCAAAAAGAAAAATAAAACTTTTTGAAATCATGTTGATCGACTCTTGGAAGATGTTATATGTGCTGACACTATATCAATTGTATTGTATTATATTGTTGCCTCTGCTTGTGATAATATTGTTGTTGATACTGTTGATAATGTTGATATTGTTGATAATGTGTATCAAATAGAAACTTTGAAAACTGAAAATGAGCGTTTGTTAAATGAACTTTCGGAAGTAACACATCATCTTCAATGGTGTCAAAATGGTTCTATTAATCGAGAACTTGCTTTGCAAAACATACTCAACCAGTCGAGTGAAAAACCTTTTGAACCAAAACTCGAACGACTGGATGATGAGAACGCGTCTTTGAAGTGTCAAATATTCAAATATGAACAAGAAATTGCAAAAGTCAAAACAGAATATGGTAACATATTTAATTTACTGAAAAAGACACGCGCAAAAGCGTCAAAAGATCTTGATGATCATCTTGTGTACACTCGTGATGTATTAAGCGCTAATGGAAACTTACGCTCTGAAAATCATGATTTAATATACACTATCATAGAGTTGAAAGAGAAGTTGGTGAAATATGAGAGTGACAAGTCTAGTAACACAAATGTCCTTGCACCCGAAAAGTTTAAAATTGACACTAGGAAGCCTAATGACAAACCACAAGATACTAATGTGATTCCTTCCACTTCTACAGGAATAGTTGCCTCTAATCCTATTGTTTGTCGTAAAAGTATGCTTTCTGGTTGTCATGATAATTGTGTTGCTAAATCTATCTTATCTCGTAAACGGAAACATAGAAATGGCATTACCTCTAGGCCTACTACTGCTTCTAAGTCTGTGCTAGGTAAACCGCCTTCTATAGTTTCTGAGAATATCATTGATGTACCCATAGCTCCATTATCACCTCCTAGGAAGAAAATATTTCCTAGTGCATTCACTAAGACCAAAGCACAAACTAGTTGGACTTGGCAGAAATGCTTACAAAGTACACCTGGCTTTAAATGGTTACCCAAAATTATTAACATGTGTGCTTCATCTGTAACTGTAACGAAACCCTCTAACTCTTCAGGTTCCACCTATACCTTTATTCCACATGTGTCATTTGTGTGTATTGCAGGTGATACAAATCATCCTCTGGATTGTTGATAGCGGCTGTTCCTGACACATGACAGGAAACCTCAAACTTTGTTTCAAAGTTCATTGGCACTGTCAGGTTTGGGAATGATCACTTCGCAGCTATCATGGGCTACGGAGATTACATCAAAATTAGCAGAGTTTACTATGTGGAAGGTCTTGGACACAATCTTTTCTTAGTCGGTCAATTTTGTGATGGTGATTTGGAAGTTGCTTTTCAGGAGAAAACTTGTTTCATCCGTGATCTACAAGGAAACGATCTCATGTTAGGATCCCGCACATCAAGCCTTTACAAAATCACAATGCAAGACATGGTCATGTCATCTCCTATTTGTCTACTCTCTAAAGCAACATCTACAAAATCATGGCTGTGGCATAAAAGACTTTCACATTTGAACTATAAAAGTATAAATGATCTTGCACGACACAAACTAGTTGAAGGTCTTCCAAGGTTTTGGTATTCAAAAGATAACTTATGCTCAGCTTGTGAACAAGGGAAAAGCACTCGTGCTCATTTTCCTTCAAAGGTTGAAGACAACACTCAGCATGTTCTTCATCTTCTTAACAATGATTTGGGTGGCCTGATGCGTTTGCAGACGATTAACGACAAATGCTACATTCTCGTAATCGTTGATGACTACTCCATATGGACTTGGGTTTATTTTCTACGAAGTAAAGATCAAGCTCCACTAATGATCATCACCTTTCTCACGAAAATTCAAGTTCAGCTCTGTAACACAGTTACACAAGTCAGAACAGATAGAGGAACTGAATTTGTGAGTCAAACTCTTCGGGAATATTATGAGAAAGTGGGAATTGAGCATCAGACATCAATTACAAGAACACCAGAACAAAATGGAGTTATCGAAAGATGAAACCGTACGTTAGTGGAAGCTACAAGAACGATGTTAATAAATGCAAAACTTCCAGATTACTTATGGGCAGAAGCCGCGTCAACTGCATGATACACTCAGAACCGTTCAATGATCACTAAACGCCACAACAAAACACCTTTTGAGCTTATCCATAACAGAAAACCGAACCTAAAAACACTTTCATGTATTTGGTGCTCTTTGTTACCTAAATAATGATCGAGATGACTTAGGAAAGCTCAAGGCCAAAGCTGATATTGGAGTATTCGTTGGATACTGTGAAAACTCAAAAGGATACCGGATCTGGAATCATTGTACAAAGGAAATTATGGAAACTATTCATGCTAATTTTGATGAGCTCACGTAAATGGCTTCGAGCAAAACGCTTAGAACCCGATATAACCGCTTTAACTTCCCTCAATCATCAGCTGACCAAACCTTTCAACTCACTTGTCGTCAGATGGAAACGTTGTTTGCTCCTCTGTTCAATGAATACTTTGATCAACGCGCTCTAGATGTATCAAAAGTTTCCAATGCTCAACTTGATAATATTCTAATACCTGATACACCTGAAACAACAACAACTGTTGCTGATGCACCCCTGGTTGAATCTCCAACAACAGCTGAACAAACCGCTTCTAATGACACTGACCCAGCTCATGATCCTCTAAAACACAATGTACCACTCATGGATTATGATGGAAATGCGTTTTTCAACCCTTTCTCATCAGAAATGGCAAATCCAGATGTCGCTGAATCTTCTACCAGCCATCTGAATCTACCTAATTTGCACAATGTATACCAACACTAACCTTCCACTCACCGATGGACCAAAGATCATCCTCTTGTTAACATTTTTGGCAACCCAAACCAACCAGTCGTAACCAGACAACGCCTTCAGACTGACGGAGAACATTGCATTTATGCACTCACTGTCAGTCAAACCAAACCCAAAAACATTAAGGATGCAATGACACATGACAAATGGATTGAATCTATGTAAGAAGAGCTAAACCAGTTCAAACGTCTAGAAGTATGGGAATTGGTTGAAAGACAGATAGGGGTCTACGTCATTGGTCTAAAATGGATCTGGAAGAATAAGTTAGATGTCAAGGCACGGTTATTCGAAACAAGTCACGTCTGGTAGCTAAGGGTTACAAACAGGAAAAGGGTATCGACTTTGAAGAATCATGCACACCGGTTGCTAGACTTGAGGTTGTATGGATTTTTTTGGCATTCGCGGCTCACATGAACATCACCGTCAACCAAATGGACGTCAAAACTGCACTTTTAAATGGTCAACTTAAGGAGACCTTGTATGTTAGCCACCCGAAAGGATTCGTTGATCCAGAGTTCCCTAATCATGTTTACAAACTGAACAAGGCTCTATACGGTCTCAAACAAGCCCTTCGAGCATGGTATGATAAGTTGTCATCCTTCTTGCTTGCCCACAATTTTATCAAAGGATCGGTCGACCCAAAACTGTTTATTCAATATCATGGGAAACACATTTTAATTGTTCAGATTTATGTGGATGATATCATTTTTGGATCTACCCACAAAAAGTACTCAAACTCTTTTTAAAAACTAATGAAAACAAATTTTGAAATGTCAATGATGGGTGAACTTACGTTCTTCTTAGAACTACAAGTTCATCAATCACCTTATGGTATTTTCCTCACGTCTAAATATGCTCTTGAGATTTTGAATAAACATGGAATGCAAAACTGTGACACCTATAATACACCAATGGCACATAAAACAAACCGGATGCATTACATGGGAAATTGGTTGATCCTACCAAATACCGTAGTATTATTGGGTCTCTCATGTATTTAATAGCCAGTAGACCCGATATAGTATTTATCTGATATCTTTTTCTCCCGCTATCACAAGACCAACCTGAAAAACACCTATCAGAGGCTAAAATAATCCTCATATACATCAAGGAAACCATTAACTTGGGGATCTGATATTCGAAGGATTCTGGTTTTGAACTAATTGTATTTTCAGATGTTGACCATGCAGGATGCTTGGATACACGTAAAAGTACATCTGGAGGTTTACAATTCCTTGGTGTCATGGCAATCAAAGAAACAAGATTGTACATCGTTGTCGTTAACCGAAGCAGAATATGTAGCCATATCTGCATGTTGTGCTCAAGTCATCTGGATGAGAACACAACTCAAGGATTATGGTTATGTATTCGACAAGATTCCGATGTACTATGACAACATAAGTGCTATTGCAATCTCGCAACACAGCTTCAACACTCAAAGTCAAAGTACATC
>OU343222.1:224799817-224846885 GCA_910596185.1 Chrysanthemum makinoi | reverse complement strand
AATTTCGAAATTGGAAAATTCGACAGTAGGTAAAAATTTTTGGCCTAGATATTTAGAAAATACACTTTAAAATCTTAAAACGCGGGCCGCTTGAACGGAATAAAACGGAGCTATAACGAAGAAGTTATGAATTTTTCAAGTTAGGCGACGAAAACTATAATTTTGGAAATTTCAAGATATGTCTAATTTGTACGAGTCAAAAATGAAACTTAGGCGTTATAAATTATGTCGACTTATCAAAAATATATTAGTATACATTGATACAAAGCTAAGGACATATAAAACGTAGAAAACGGATTTGTAACGATTAAATTATACACGTTTACAAAAAGTTGTCGTAACTTTATTATATAAGAAAAACTATTAAATTTCTAATAGACAAGTTTTACGGCAAACAAAGTGACCATGTTGAAGGTTGTTTTTAACATTGATGTGAAACTTTTTATAAAGTGATGTCTTCTAGTAAAAGTAAGTTCGCCAAGTATATTTTTCAAAATGTCCGACCGTTTGTTTAGCGGAGTTGTAATGAATTATATATGGTTACTCAAACTTTGCCGAAAACCATCGTTAAACTATATTTTTGGACACAAGTACCATACTTAACCTATATTTTCTTTATGTTCGAGACCTCTAGGATGGAAACTCATGTACTAAAACTTTGAGATAATGATACAAGCTTCCCAAACTGTTGAGTTCATTTTCTAAAGCTCGACGTGCACCATTTTACGACTAGCTTTTAGAGGCCGTTTTGTCACTTTCATGAATATTTCAACGACATTATTTTACGACGAAAAGTTATAATTTCTTAATAAATCACTAAATGATTATCGTCGGATATCATTTCAACGTAAATACATGTGGAGTAATTTAAAATGGTCAAGACGTTAAAAGATTATTTTTCGACGAAAAGTATTATTTTCAAAAATTCATAAGTGGTATAGATATCATCCAAATTGCATGCATAACATTACATCATAACTTATTATGTATCATATCATTCATAATAGGTCAAGTTTTGAGATTCACGCCATTTCGTGTACACACTTTTGTTATCGCATCAATTCATCAAGTGAGTTTTCATAGCCCCGTTGTATACGTTTATACTTATTTTCAAACCTACGGGGAGAATACATTGCACATCATTTTTATTACGATACCAAGTATATCAAATTCATTTACATTGCTTAAGTTACCTCATGCCAATTAAATGTCCCCATTATATAACATGAACCGTTAATTTCATAGAAGCGAGGGTGAGTGGATAGATCTATCGAGGGTGACTCCTCCATCCGGTTGGTGGATTCCAACTGGTTAAACGGATGCATTTCATTTAATATCATTATTTGAGTTGTTTAGCAAACACTCTGGGGCTAACATCATGATCGTCTAGTTTCGTGTCATGGACTTATAGAAATTGTAACATTTTTATGTGGCATGTTTGTCATATATGGTCTATACTTGTGTGGTTGTATAAAACATTTTCATAAACCTATGATTTCTCACCAACATTATTGTTGACCGTTTTAGCAATGTATTTTCGGGTAATTAAGACATTCGCATCATGGCACGATTAAGGAACATCATAGAGTCGCGGCGTCGACTTGTTTCATTGTATATTATGGTTTTCTTTTCAAAACATCGTTTGGACTTGTAATAAACTTATATTTCCACAAACTTTATCAACTTTTGGGACCTATCTTGTAACTCTAAATGTTTTATATAAATATCAAACGATGTGTTTCTAAAACGACACTTTAGGTAGTTCAATATAATGTGATGATGTGATACTATGACAGTCAATCCCCAGAATTCCATTCCGCAAAATGTAATTTGGGGTGTGACAAATATCGGTTAGGTAATATTAGCTCCAAATTTAAAAAAAAATCATGACATGTACGAGTGGGTCTTTAGTCTTAATAAAGCGTCTCATGGATAGGAAGTTATATGACTAGCACAAAACCCTTTACCACTAAATTCCACCCCAAAAATGTGAGGTTCGCTCCTAGATTTGTAGGAATTAAAGCATTCATCTTTAATGCTTCGAGAGTGTACCGTAGTATAATGGATTCTAGAACTTATTTTGTGATTCATCTCGAGATCGCTAGTAAGACTACACTTGTGTAGTTAGGAATAACTAAATGATAAGAGTCATTAGGATAACCCTTGTTTGATACCCGTATTATAATTACTTTTCTACATCGTTGAGTAATTCCCTACACCCTGCGTTGCATTTTTAGTACACGATACCCTAGTTAACCCCGAGCTTATCCTTTTCGCGGTTCTCGTGATGTTTCGGTTTTCCGAATATCAATGAAGAGCATTGTTTACAATCCACCCCAAATGTACACCCAAATCGCCATAGCCTACCTTGTATGCACTCACTTTTAGTGCATTATTATTAACACTCATTAATAATTTCCGTAGGTAATCTATGTACTATGACCTTGTACTATGCACCTCACAAGTGGTGTTTGGAAATTATATACTTGTGAGGTGCTAGTATATAATTTCGCGTGTTTGTATGACTTTTGCGGGGCTTATACTTGTTATGAATTATGTTAAACCATTGCTCTATGCCCCCTAACTTAAAAATTGATTGGCCAAAAGCATATTTTCTTGAGGACAAGCAAATACCAAGTGTAGGGATATTTGATAAGGATTTAAAACGCACACTTTTAAGGGGTCATTTAAGCCCTTAATCGTCCACTTTTATATCTCATATCGCTTAATTTTGTTTCTTTTCACTTTTTAGGTCTCTTGAAGGCAAAATGCAGGAATGATGCTTATTTGGATGAAAAGGAGTGAATATGTGAAGAAAATGGCTAAAGTCAAGATCAAGACACTCAAGCTACTAGAAATGCACCTACCGGCGTCCCAAACAAAGGCCGATGTCGTCCCTATATTTGTGATGACTCAGGAGTGAAATTACTATTTTACACCGATGGCGCCATGCTTGAAGGCCACGAATACTTTCTCCTCGACGCCTAGATCCGATTCAGACAATGTCAAAGAAAGGTCGACGGTGTCACAGCCACAACGTGACACCGTCCCAAAGTTGACTTGGCCAAGACGAAACTCTAATGGACCGACGGAGTCACTATTAAAAGGTGACGCCGTCGCAGTTGTAACTCTATATATAGAATTTGATTTTCAGACTTTTAGAGAGGTAGACTTGTGGAGTAAAAACCTAAAACGATTGTAGTCCATCTTGGACAGTATTTTAGGGTTCTAATACCCTATTTTACATAGAGATAAGTTATTTATTCCCTTGATTTCATTATGTCTTTAATTGAATGTGTGTATGCTTGCATGTTTAACATGTCCGGCTAATTTACTTGTGTGGTTGCTTAGATCTATGAAACCTAGTTATTGAATATTGATTTGTTGTCTCTTATCTTAATTGTAATTGGCTTAGGAGTGCTTAAAGTCGTCATTGTGTTTTTAATGCTTGATTAATCTTTGTTGAAAATTAGTTTATAGTTACTAGTGGAATTCTAGGCTAAAAGTCCAAAGATAACCTTAGTGTTAAGTTTATGAATCCTAGAGATTTCGTAGTCATTAACCTTAGGTAGCTTCAAAGAGTTAGGGATAAAAGCACACCCTACGACCTTAGAAAACAAAACACGTTAAGAATAAGGACTTGACAATTCAACTATCAATAAAAGATAACTAGGGAGTAATAGTATCTAGGTAGACACATTTTTAATCATCATACGAGCACACTTCAAAAAGACATAGACTACCCTTAGCTTAGATAATTAGAATAGTAGAGTAATCGGTAGAAGTACCAAACTCCCAAATCCAATACCCCGAGATTTTACCCTTAGCTTTATAAAACAATATAAAAGATAAAAAAATAATCTTCCTTAACCTCAACCTTAGCGTAGTAATTTCTCACTAGCATTCCTATTCCCCTAGAGAACGATATCAACCCGAGGCTTACCCTAATACTACACTACAATGATTAGGTTCACTGCCTAGGTGGTGAAAAACTTTCTCGAAGAAAAGGAAGTTTCCTTTGAACCCGAACGCTGTAATGCTATTTCACAACGACGCATGCCTTTAGCTTGTGTAATGCTCGATACGCTCCAAAGGTGTATGATGGCCATTTTCCATGATATGATCGAAAAGACTATAGTAGTCTTTATGGATGATTTCTCGGTCTTTGGGAATTCTTTTTAAACATGTCTCTCCCATTTGGCAAGATGCTTGAATGTTGTGAAAACACAAATCTTTGTCTAAATTGGGAGAAATGTCATTTTATGGTCAAAGACGGCATTTTCCTTGGCCATAAGATTTCTAAGAGCGGGATTGAGGTTGACAGAGCTAAATTTGATGTTATTGCTAAGTTACCTCCTCCCACTACCGTCAAAGGAGTTAGAATTTTCCTTGGTCATGCGGTTTTATCGCCGTTTCATTCAAGACTTTTCAAAATATCCCAGCCTATGACCAATTCTTGAAAAGACACTCCTTTCATCTTCTCTATTGCGTGCATTGAAGCTTTTCAAACTCTTAAAAAGAAGCTCACGGAAGCACCGATTCTAGTTGCCTCCGATTGGGAATTACCATTTGAGCTTATGTGTGATGAGAGTGATTTCGCCATAGGTGCCGTTTTGGGGCAACGAAAAGCAAAACATTTCCAGCCTATACATTATGCTAGAAAAACTTTAACCGAAGCTCAAGCCCATTACACTACGGGCGAGAAAGAATTACTTTGTGGTGTATGCTTTCGAGAAGTTTTAGCCATACCGATCTTGTAAAAAGCATAGTGTATACGGATCATTCGGCTCTCAAATATCTTTTTGCTAAGCAAGATGCAAAGCCGAGATTGATCCGATGGTTTCTCCTCCTACAAGAATTTGATATCATTATCCATGATAAAAAAGGAGCCGAGAACCTAGCGGCTGATCATCTATCCCGTCTTGAAAATCATCATCAAGGTGTGCTCGAGAAAAAGGAAATAAATGAAACTTTTCTCTGACACTTAATGTGGTATCTCAACGTGGAGATTCGAGTACCCCATGGTTTGCCGACTTTGCAAACTATCATGCGGGTAACTTTGTTGGGAAAGGGATGTCGTCCCAACAAAAGAACAAAATTTTCAAAGATATTAAGCATTATTTCTGGGACGAACCCTACTTGTTCAAAATCCGACGGTGTGTTCACGGCCAAGAAGTTGTTGAAATTCTCAAAGCTTGTCACCATGGACCCACGGGGACACATCATGGCCCGAACTACATCGCCAAAAAGGTGTTTGACTTCGGTTTCTATTGGCCCACTATCTACAAAGATGCCCACGACTTAGTCCAATCTTGCGACGCTTGTCAACGTCATAGCAACATCTCAAAAAGAGATGAAATGCCTCAAAATGCAATTCAAGTGTGCGAGATCTTTGACGTATGGGGCATCGACTTTGTGGGGCCATTCCCGTCTTCTCGAGGGAACAAGTATATACTCGTAGCGGTCGATTATTTGTCCAAATGGGTGGAAGCGAAAGCGCTCCTTACCAACGACGCCCGAGTTGTTGTGAAATTTTTGAAGTCTCTCTTTGCCTGTTTTGGAACTCCCCGTGCCATCATTAGTGATCACGGTACGCACTTTTGCAATGACCAATTCGCAAAAGTCATGATTAAGCATGGTGTCACTCACCGTCTCTCTACCGCGTATCACGCACAAACTAGTGGGCAAGTGGAAGTTTCGAATTGTGGTTTGAAAAGAATTTTGGAAAGGACCGTAGGTGAAAACCGTGCCTCTTGGTCGGACAAACTAGAAGATGCACTTTGGCCTTCCGCATCTTATAAAGCACCCATCGGGTGTACTCCTAACAAGCTTGTGTACGGAAAGGCGTGTCATCTTCCGATCGAGCTCGAGCACAAAGCCTATTGGGCCTTGAAGCACGTAAATTTTGACCTCAAGTCCACGGGTGATCACCGGAAAGTTCAACTCAATGAATTAAATGAACTCCGTGATAGGCCTACGAGAATTCGTTGATTTACAAAGAAAAGACAAAGAAGATCCATGACTCAAAGATCAAGAACCATGTTTTATACGTTGGTGACCGAGTCCTTCTTTTCAATTCTAGATTGAAAATCTTCTCAGGGAAGCTTAAGACCCGTTGGACTGGTCCATTCACTATTGCCAAAGTTTTTCCATATTGCACCGTCGAGTTATCTCAAACCGACGGGCCAAACTTCAAGGTAAATGGACATCAATTGAAGCATTATTTTGGAGGGGACATACCGCCCATCGTTGTCCTGGATCTCCAAACCTTCCCCATGAACCAATGAATTCGGGGTCGAGTCAAGCTAGCGACTCGGTAACAAAAAACAGTAGCATCACATGGGTGTCCACCCATGTTTCTGACTTCTTTCTATTTTCTAACAACTAAGTGTGGGGGAAACCTCCACGGTGTTTGATTCTTGTGCATTTGCTCATGTTTTCAGGAATCCCCTTGATCGTGATGATTGATGCACCTGTTTTCAATCCAAATACCAATATCCGATCATTTTGCTAACGCTTATCTAGGGATATGTTTTCAAAAATCTTTTATGTTAAATAACAGATTTCGTCCACACACTTGGTTAGTGGTATTACCTTTTTCCGTTCGATAGTATCGGCCGGCGTGACTTTGAATATTGAGGGCAATATTCAGTTCTAGTGTGGGGAATTCGTCGAATTTTGTCACATTTGTATCCTTTAGTCCCTAGTACCCCCGTTTTGACCCAAAATTTTAAAATTTTTGCATGAAAAAGAAGTGCTTTGCACAAAAATAAAGTGTTAATACTTCGGTATTAATGGTAGTTTAGTCTTGATAAGGTTAGAACAAAGGGAATCCCGACTCTGCTAGAGTGTTGATCTAGCGCCTCTTAATATTTAGGCTAAGTTTTTACGAGTTCTGCAAATGAAAATGCTAAGCGTGGAGTAGTTGGTTCTCTTAGAGCTTATATAAGTAATCTATGGCTTTTTATCCCCGAAGATAACTAAATCATCTAAAATACGTGCTCGTTGTCAAACTTTTGAACATTCAAATCATCTTGTTACAACAAAAAGTTTTAAGCAAAATTGATATAGAGTCCGAGTTCAACTTTTTATTTAAATTTTTGGAAAGCATACTTTTAAAAATCAATAATATTGCAAGATTAAAGTGAGTAATATTTCTTGAATGATGCAAAAGTAAATCGCAAGTCAAAAGTCAAAAAAAAAAAAAGTGAAATGTGAGAAAAATGAAAAAATGAAAAAGAATGAGTCCTTAGATAAAAGTAATAAGTTACTTATGAATAAATGTGCAAAACTTGCTTTTTCTTAAATTTAAATCGGAAGTTGAACTAGGATTCGTCAAAGTTGTCTAAAAGTTTGACCGTTATTTAGAAATTCTTGAAATCAAAGACCCCAAAAGCTCTGATACTATTCTCGATGATGAAAACCTAGCCTCCTTGGACAGCTTGAGTAGAGAAACGCTACATGGAGTGATCTCACCTTTGAATCTCGAATTTCTAAATTATCGTCGGTTGTTATCCATTTAGGTTTAGTATTAACTTAACGTAGCTCATAAATCTTTGGAATTGAATTCCCACTAATTTCGGTACTATTCTCCGTGAGGTGTCAAAAGCCCGGTCACCTAAAGCCAACTGGTTATGGATGCTGAGAAGAAAGCCGCTACATGGAAAAGGTCTTTTCGATCCTTAGACTTTCGCAGTTTCCGAGGAGTTAACATTTTAGTTAAGTGGATAACAACCATAACAAGGTCGGTTTCAATGGTCAAACTTTTGAAAATGAGCACACGAACTTAAATTATATAAATGTGAGTAAAAAGTTAAGTCTCGGCTTACATAGATTATTGGTATAAGTAGTGTTAGCATTTTGCCAAAACGTTTGCACAATAAGTGTGAACTTAGTTTGAGACTATAAAAAAGAGGATGACGATTAAATTCCCTGGAGACACCCATTTTGTGTGAATCCCGTTCCATGATTCCAGTTTTTGTTAATCAAGCATGTTGTTTAATTTTAGTCTAGTTTAAATTTCTCGCATCAAATAAAATACTCAAAATGGGGTATGCTCGTGAGTTTCATTTATTACTTTTCATGATTGATTGCTAGGGACTAGCAATTGCCTAGTGTGGGGGGTTTTATGAGTGCTTATTGACTCATCGTTTTTACCCACCTAAGACCTCGAAAATGACTAAAAACACCCAATTACGATCAAAATATGTCAAAAATATCCTTGGAGTGTGTTTTATGTCTTGCATGTACAAAAGGATTGAAAATAGAGCGAAAACGAGCAAAATCGAGCTAAAATCGAAAAGTGTCGGAAGCAGGTGCCGGATGTGATTTTCTACGATCATTGATCAATTGAAGACCCGGAAACATTTTTAGAGTGGGTTGGGAAAACCGTCTTAAAACCTAACGAAGAACCCAAAATTACCAAATTACCCTTCCCAAAACCCAAATGTCCATTTTACCCACAAAACAAAAAAAAAAAAACCATTTCACCTTTAAAACCAATTTTTGTAAAATTGTTTTCCTAAAAACAATTTTTAGTTTTCCCAAAAAAATGTTTTGAAAAACCAAAATACTTTTAAAATAAAAGCTTTTTTTAACCTTTTCAAAACAAACCAACCCTCCCATTTAACCCGCTTTCCTTTTAGAACCCCCTAATGCCTTGACCCTTCCTGACCATGAGCCCTACCATCTGAACCTCCACCAATCGAAATAAAACGACCTCTCTTCTTCCCCTTTTCCCTCCAAAATGCAATCTTCTTGTTCTCTAAAACCGGAAGCTAAACCCTTTTACCCTCTTTTCCCCATTCCCAGAACACTCAACCTTCACCACCCTCCTATTACCTAGTTTCCCCCATTTCCCAAACCCACTATGCTCTTTCCCCCTCCTCCCAAGAAGTGCAAAAAGACTCACTAGATGGCTCTGATTGTTTCTAAGATATACCTACTCATTGGATGGCCAGGATTGATGGAAAGAAAGCACAAATGTGGTTTTTGGCTTGTTATGCCTCACTGAAGAAACACAAGAGAAGCACACTGTTGAAGACCATGAAGCCCAAGAAGTAGTATAAATAGTTCTATTGTAGCCATATATAAGGCACCCTTTTACTTAGTTTTTAAATCAATTTTATGTTTTTAAGTTCTATTGTACTATTTTTAAATTAATGAAAAGCATCCTTTTTCCTTTAATCACATGCTTTATTTTAGTCAAGTGCTTATTTTTTACTTTCTAGCTCTCAATCACACCAAGTTGTCACTACATTTTGAATTTAGTACTCATTTAGTGAAAGAGAAATCTATTTTTTTTTAAAAGAACTCAGTTTAAGCTTCTTTAACAACTTAAAGGGGAGTTTGTTTTAGGATACAAAATGTTCAAAAATAAAATTTTTTACCCATTTGACTCTAGAAGCCATATTCCTTTTGAGATAATTAGTCAAGATACACTAGTTACATTTTGTTTTGAAAAGATTATGTGGGAATTAAGTTGAAAAGGAAAAAAATTATGATTGGGTTTCATATTGTGCAATTTTAGTTTTTATTAAATCCTTGTATGTCCAACTCAATTTGGTTTCAGTTGTATGCATTCAAATTACACCTAGCTTAGCTTAACTTTGAGTTGAAATCTGTCCTTTGAATGGTTTTGGTTCTGTCCTGCTTAAAAGGGCCCAAACACTAACATAATGTACTATTTCTAACTTTTATGTTTGTAGTTTATCTTAGCTTTGGAAGCCACTTCTCAGCTTAAATATAAGCTCAAAAGTAGCCTCATTAGGGATTTTGAGCCCTGCAAGTCCCACAGGTCAGTTATTCTTTTTAGCTTATCATTAGAAAATTTAGCTTATTTAGTAAAGATAGAAATTTTTAGGTAGTATAGATTAAATTCTTTAGGATTTAGCTTATTAGGTGTCCCTTAGTGCTTATTAGAACAATCTTAGTGCTTATTTCTATTTTACTTAGTTTTAAGATTTCCTAGTCATTCCCTTTTGCCAACTGATTTCCCTTATTATTGTAGCTTATCTCACTTAGGTCCAACTTATTTTCATTTTAGGATGCTCATTTATCCTTTGTCAAACTGCTTACTGCTTATCCTGGTTTAATTGGTGTAAAAAGTGCTAAAGGTGTTAGGTGAGTTTAAGTAAATTGTCACCACAATAAGCTGTTCATACATCTTATTGGTAAGTTTTTCTTCAAAACGTTTTTCACAAAAGTGCTTAACTTGGGTCTTTGAAATTAGTTGTAAAGGAAATTTTGAAAAAATAATAAAGAGCAAAAGTCGGTGGGATTAACCCATGACCTTCTGCCCACATATAGCCTCAAGACAACATACCATGACTAGTTGCCCTTGGGATTTCTTTTCACTGGAATTGAGAAATTAATTCCTTAAGTGCATTTTGGCCAGTTTAGTTTATTAGTCCTTTTAGCTTATTTTCTGCTTATTTCACAAAACAACCCAAGTTTGATATTTTTCCTAGAATCAACACTATTCAAAGTACTTTTTGTGATTTTTCCAGATTTTTCTTAAAATGTTTTGTATTTTTAATTAATTAATTAGATTAATTTAGTTTTTAATTCGTAGAAATTATCTTAAAAGTCTAAAAGTTCCGGCTTTTTTTCTAAAATTATTTTTAGTCGATTAGAATGTAGGAAAATTGTTTTACACCCGTAGCCCTTAAATTGCAAAATTTTCACGTTTATGGCTCAGTCGTTCCAAGTTTTTACGTTTTTATGTTTTAGCATCGCAGGACATGCTTTAGCATTGTTTTATAGTTCCTTAGGCTTAGTAATAGTTTATTTTGTATTTACATTGTTTTTGCGCTTAAATTTCTATTTTGTGCTTTAATTTGTAGAAAACGTAATCCAAAATCCAAAATTCATTAAAACCAATTCAAGTTCAAAATCACAAAACTCAACGAAACCTTCCATTCACACTTTGGGACACAACCCGGGGAAATAACTTTCCCGGTATCAATTTTATCACATTCGTGATATTTGGCACGTTAACCCTTTTCCTAAAAGGTTGATTAGTCGATTTTCACGATTAATTTGATATATTGATATTGTGTTTATTCACCCACTCACAAACAACGATTTAGTTATGGGTCATGGGTCCTAGGATTGGACGATGGGTATCCAAATAAATACAATGTATCTAGTAGATGCAATGTATCTAGTCCATGGGTTATGGGTTAGCTCCATGGGTCATGGATTATGCTCCATGGGTATGGATTATGCTCCATGGGTATAGGTCATGGATTTTGGGTTTTACCCAACTATATTCAATGTGTTAAGTCAATGGCTTAACTACTTAAACTTCTACCTAATCTATTTACCCATTATAATACATACTAAGTATGTATATATCTACCCAATATGTAAACACTAGTTGTTGTACATATGCATTATGAAATCATGAAAGCACTATAACTTGTTTAGTATTTTATATGAAATGTAAGTGTGTTAGTAAAATATTGACTCAAACCATTTACGTATTTTATTTGTTTTGTTAAAATGATTTTACGTTTGTTATCGACAAAACATTAGAAGATCATAAAATATAAATAAACGTTTTTACGGCTTATTTGTATTAACAAGAAACAATGGTCGTCAGATGGGAAGTGGTAGCTACATGGGTAGTGGACAAGGTTTTAATGCTTCGAAGGAATAACGTTGCTCCTCAGAAAGGGTTCAAATTGTTGATCGGGAAATGTTTGGGAATACGGGTATTAGATGCTATAATGCAACGAAGGGTCATCCGCCAATGCTTGTCCAAACCGAGAACCAGAGGAAGTGCTTATCACGAGGAGGCTTTAGTCTTAGCTCTCAAAGATGAAGCTGGTGGAACTCTTACCAACAAAGAACAGAGCTTCATGGTCAATGCAGAATCCAATGATGACATGGAGGACTTGCAAGCTAACGCAACTATAATGTTGATGGCCAATATGCAAGAACTCCACGTGAGTGAAACAGATCCAGTGTATGACAATGATGGCTTGTCTCAGGTACTGAGTCCAAATATATGTCTTATACATGATATGATATCTCCGATCATCTGCATCCGATAAGGAACAGAGTGTTCAAAATGATCCATCTACATCTCATCAAAAAGATGATCAAATGGATCCCGTTATTACATTTGATGATCAAGATGACCTTTTGGTTACCTTTGATGATTGTTGGAATCACTCTTAACTTATATTTCAAATGTTAGTAATCAATATGTAATAGGTTGCTTAATTAGGCTTTTATGTTAGTTATGAATGGCAAGGCTTATGTAGAAAGCCTATGAGCCTTGGCCCAAGTCCAATAATGATGGAAGGAACTAGTAGTGTTGCCCTAGTTCCCCTATAAATACTCTTGTAAACCTTCCTTTGAAGGTTGGTTGTTTACTTTCATATTACACCTACGCATAACCTTTGTTTATCTCAATACGTGTGTGTTTGTTTGTGTTCATCCGATCACTTCTTTCTTATTTCTTACATATTGATGCTTATGTTAACTTATGGTGACCTAACAGTGGTATCAGAAACTCGCTTATTCTTATTTCTTACATATTTCTTATTTCTTACATATTTCTTATTTCTTACGCATAACCTTTGTTAGCCTCGCTTTTTATAAAGATAACGCCACTTACGTGAATTGACTAGAATGCAATATACTTTGCCCATAGGGACTAGTATCGTTTAAGTGACAAATTAATTGTTTGTTGAGCCTATAAATACCCCTCATGACTCTCCATGAGGGGTGAGGTTAAGCATTTGGTTAGTGTGTTCTTTGTTTCATTAATAAAAGTATCTTTTGTTTCTCCTCCCTCTCACTACTTTCTCTCTCTAAAAGGATGAAGATCTTCATCTTCTTCCACCAACCAAGGCCTCCTAAAACCACATAAATCATATGTTTTTCGGTCCTAACAAGTGGTATAGAGCCATGGTTATGTTTTTATGACTTATGGTGGTTTTTGATACATGTTTATAAACTATTTTGTGTACTTTTTGTGGTCGAAAATTTTTTCCAATACATGGGTTAACAGCTTTTACATGTTTTTGTATCCTCTTTATTGGTCAAAAAATTATCATGTGGTCTATTCTGGTTAATATCTGTTTTGAGTCATTTTTATGTCCAAACCGTAACTTTTCATGACTTTTGTACCAATCCAGTCAAGTGAAATATGGTGGTAAAACTGTGTCAAACCGCCAAAAGAAGCATATTTTATGCTTTTTCTGGGTTTAATTGAAGATGGACGGAAATCATGGTCTAATCTAAAATGGTCAAAGGGTCAAAACCCTAGTTTTCTATGCCTATGGATATGCTTATGCGTATGGAATACGCGTAACTGCTTACGAGTAAGAAAAACCTACGCCTGCCGTAAGCTACGCGTAAGGGATTTTTACACGCATTGTTACGCTTAAGACCATGTTACGCATAAGTATGAGATAGTCACGATAAGGTTTCGGCAAAATAAGCTACGCATGATGATTTTTCTACGCGTATGAACTAAAAAGAGAATGTAAATGTTATGCGTAAACTTGCAAAAAGTTGACCATGACCACAACGACCAATAACAATTACCGTATACCATAATACAACTCGACTCCGATTCAACATCATCATCAACGAAATCAAAATGAAATGGAAAATAAATCCGACTCGAAACCATCCTCCACAACAAATCCCAATCTATCCTAATTCATTCCTCCATCTCATACTACTACCAAGACTACTAACGAAATTTATTTCACAACGATCCATTAAGTTTTTTTTGCAATCTTTTATAGATTGTTTTAATTGAAACAATCATCATCACAGATCTATAAGTGTGAAGCTTTGCTTCTTAGTTATTATCCGAATATTAAAAGAACGTGTTAATAACAATTGTGTTAAACACGTTTCTTTTCATTCGATCAAAGAACAACCAAAAATCAAAAACGAAAATCACAACATTCATAACCTACCGGAGACCTTAGTCAAGATCTTGAAGCCACTCTCTTTGATGACATAACGAATGGAATCTGAGATTGAATGTTTCATGAATGTTAGTAGTTTGTGTTTGTGGGATTTGTCCTTGTGATTAGTTTTGATGGTGAGAATGAGATGCGTTTGGTGCTGGGAAGATTAGAGGCGTATTTTTCTCCTCATATCTGTTTTGGGAGAGTATGGTAGGCGAAGTGTTTTAGGTAAGAGAAGTTTAGGGTTAAGTCAAATGACAAATGGGATTAGGGTTATACTTTAATACCGTATTATTAGGTGCGTAGGAATGGATCGGGTTCTATGGATTTTGAATGGGCCAAACGGTATAACTCTTTTGTGGCTGAGTGAATATGGATTTGAGCACATTTATGCTTGGACTTGGACGATTGATTCTCAATATTCGTTTTGTCTGAAATGAAAAATTTGCTATCCAAATTTTGTGTTACAAAATTTTTGACACAATCTTTTAAAATATTGGATAACAAATTTTTTAAATCTGAGCGGTATTTTTGGTATGGTATATTTTCAAAGAGGGATACATAATTCACGGATTGAGCGAAGATTTGAAAAAATGATCACGGGATTTTTGTACGGTATTGCTTACGAGGAATAGAAGTGACATTTCACGGGTGAACTTCTTTATCGTTGAGACGTTAGTTGGTTGGTTGCATGTCTCAAGATAACTTGTTGGGGCACATTATGAATTGACAATCTGGTTATAAATAATGTAAGGAGTTACGTTGTAGTGCACAGTGTCACACGGCGTTGTGGATTGTTCAAAATTTAGAACAAGCAGTAAGTCACAAAGTTGGGATGTTTACTTCCGTTTCAAGTTAGTCGATCGGTTTTCTCCATGTGTGGTCATTACTATTAGCCGGTGAATTCAAAAAGAGGTTCGACATGTGTTGGTTTGAGAGAATTATTGACAGTATTTTTGCGACATATTCTCACAAAATTTTGATCAAGCTAAGGTTTAATATTGCATCAAGAAAAAGGTAATACGGTATGTACGCAACATTATGATGATTCCGATTGCTCGCAACCATCAGGAGGGAGAAGTTGGTATTTCATCTTGCATTGGATTGTTTAAGGAATTGTGCTTAAGAATGAAGAAGGAGAAGTGTGTGTGTACATTGGGGCTTTTACCAACTTATGCAATACTAAGAGAGTTATGTTGTTATGATGTTCCCAGAACGACAACCATTGTGCCAGAATCAAGAGTCTACTTTCTCCGCTGCGTGTTAAGAGACTAAAGAAATTTGTGGAAAGATAGATGTGGTTCGAGGAGCTTGAGAAAAAGAAAAATGGCTCACTAGTTAGGAGGGAGTAATAACCTAACTAGACCGTTACAGTTGAAGTTCAGAGCTACAAGGATTTGTGCCGTCAGCGCCAAAGATCAAACGCCGAGATCGTCGGAAGAGAGAACTTCAAGTTTGAATCAGTATCTAGACTCAGAGACTATGCGCTTCAACAAAGTCAACATTGTTCATTACCATTGTAATTTACTTTGTTTTGTATTTATAGGTCTCATTGTAACCATTCACGTGTGACGATATCTTAGAGGGAGATTGTTAGCCTCGATTTTTTATAAAGATAATGTCACTTACATGAATTGGACTAGATGCGTAGTATACTTTGCCCATAGGGACTAGTATCGTTTAAGTGGCAAAGTAATTGTTAGTTGAGCCTATAAATACCCCTCATGACTCTTCATGAGGGGTGAGGTGAATCATTAGGTGTATTGTATTGTTTTCATTTTAATTAAGTTATCTTTGTTTCTCCTCCCTCTCACTACTTTCTCTCTCTAGAAGATGAATCACTTCATCTTCTTCCACCAACCAAGACCTCCCAAAACCACATAAATCACATGTATTTACGGTCCTACAATCAAGTTGACCCCGAGGTTACATTTGAGGATCTAAATGTTGAATATGTTGATACTCAAGTTGAACAAAATGAACCTTCGTCTAATCCAGATCCAGAGCTCATGACCTTACTTTTCACCACCCAATCTCAAGTAGAGAAAGGCAATGAGATAAATGGAAATCTTCGTAAAAAAAGTTGCAATATTGACTAAGGATATTGAATGCTATAAGTTACAACTTAAAAATTTTGAAACAAAAGAGAAACGTGAACATAGTTTTGAAATCGCTTTTCAAAATCATACCAAAAAGAACAAGACTTAGAAAGACAGATGCGTGATCTAGTCGTTTCCAAAAATGATTAGATTTCTCAAATAGAACAACAAAAATTTGAACACAAACAACACGTTAACACTCTTACTTCGGAAACTCAAAAAGCCAAGCTTGAGTTGTCTTTGTGTCAAAAAGAGTTTTCATAATTCAAACAAATTTCAAGGAAGCGAGTTGATCAGTATCTTGATGAAATTGTCGATTTACAAAACAAACTCAAAGAGTTTTAAAATGTGGTATATAAATATGGTGAGTCAATCACAACGATTCAAAATTTTACATTTAAGCCAGATCCAGATGGATATGGGCCTAATCTTGCTGATAACAAACCACATTTTTTCCATTATGCGTTCAAAGCAAATCCAAAGTTGTATAGTGTAGCACATATGCTTGATGAATCTATTGTGTGTGTTGTTGAATATAATCGAGAAGAGGAAGTGGATGCAGAAGATGAGAGTCGATTGAAAATGAAAAATGTTGAATATAACAAACCTTTTGATTACTCAAAAATACCTCTCTTAACTTTTGTTCCTCAGCAAGAAAAAAACAAATACACCTTGGGTTATCACACATATTAATGAGTCCTCTTCTGACGTTGTTCCCGTCAAACTAGTTGCACAAATTAATGATCCTTACCTTCCTTGAGTGAAATCGCACCATTACCCGAAAGATGCCAAATTCTTAAATATTTTGATACATTCATGTCTGACATTAAACTTTGGAACATGCAATTGAACGTAACTTTGAAATAAAAGCTGCGATTTTTCAATTGGCTTATGCAAGAAACCAAAGAGATATCTTTCAAAAACAGCTTTTACCACATGTTCGAAATTTGTGTATGTGTGCAACATACCTGAGGCGGGATCTTCAAAAGAAATTGGACAAAATGAAAACAATTTTCAATGAAACAGAGGCATGGATTTTGAAAACCAAAAAGAAAAATAAAACTTTTTGAAATCATGTTGATCGACTCTTGGAAGATGTTATATGTGCTGACACTATATCAATTGTATTGTATTATATTGCTGCCTCTGCTTGTGATAATATTGTTGTTGATACTGTTGATAATGTTGATATTGTTGATAATGTGTATCAAATCGAAACTTTGAAAACTGAAAATGAGCGTTTGTTAAATGAACTTTCGGAAGTAACACATCATCTTCAATGGTGTCAAAATGGTTCTATTAATCGAGAACTTGCTTTGCAAAACATACTCAACCAGTCGAGTGAAAAACCTTTTGAACCAAAACTCGAACGACTGGATGATGAGAACGCGTCTTTGAAGTGTCAAATTTTCAAATATGAACAAGAAATTGCAAAAGTCAAAACAGAATATGGTAACATATTTAATTTACTGAAAAAGACACGTGCAAAAGCGTCAAAAGATCTTGATGATCATCTTGTGTACACTCGTGATGTATTAAGCGCTAATGGAAACTTACGCTCTGAAAATCATGATTTAATATACACTATCATAGAGTTGAAAGAGAAGTTGGTGAAATATGAGAGTGACAAGTCTAGTAACACAAATGTCCTTGCACCCGGAAAGTTTAAAATTGACACTAGGAAGCCTAATGACAAACCACAAGATACTAATGTGATTCCTTCCACTTCTACAGGAATAGTTGCCTCTAATCCTATTGTTTGTCGTAAAAGTATGCTTTCTGGTTGTCATGATAATTGTGTTGCTAAATCTATCTTATCTCGTAAACGGAAACATAGAAATGGCATTACCTCTAGGCCTACTACTGCTTCTAAGTCTGTGCTAGGTAAACCGCCTTCTATAGTTTCTGAGAATATCATTGATGTACCCATAGCTCCATTATCACCTCCTAGGAAGAAAATATTTCCTAGTGCATTCACAAAGACCAAAGCACAAACTAGTTGGACTTGGCAGAAATGCTTACAAAGTACACCTGGCTTTAAATGGTTGCCCAAAATTATTAACATGTGTGCTTCATCTGTAACTGTAACGAAACCCTCTAACTCTTCAGGTTCCACCTATACCTTTATTCCACATGTGTCATTTGTGTGTATTGCAAGTGATACAAATCATCCTCTGGATTGTTGATAGCGGCTGTTCCTGACACATGACAGGAAACCTCAAACTTTTATCAAACTTTGTTTCAAAGTTCATTGGCACTGTCAGGTTTGGGAATGATCACTTCGCAGCTATCATGGGCTACGGAGATTACATCAAAATTAGCAGAGTTTACTATGTGGAAGGTCTTGGACACAATCTTTTCTTAGTCGGTCAATTTTGTGATGGTGATTTGGAAGTTGCTTTTAGGGAGAAAACTTGTTTCATCCGTGATCTACAAGGAAACGATCTCATGTTAGGATCCCGCACATCAAGCCTTTACAAAATCTCAATGCAAGACATGGTCATGTCATCTCCTATTTGTCTACTCTCTAAAGCAAAATCTACAAAATCATGGATGTGGCATAAAAGACTTTCACATTTGAACTATAAAAGTATAAATGATCTTGCACGACACAAACTAGTTGAAGGTCTTCCAAGGTTTTGGTATTCAAAAGATAACTTATGCTCAGCTTGTGAACAAGGGAAAAGCACTCGTGCTCATTTTCCTTCAAAGGTTGAAGACAACACTCAGCATGTTCTTCATCTTCTTAACAATGATTTGGGTGGCCTGATGCGTGTGCAGACGATTAACGACAAATGCTACATTCTTGTAATCGTTGATGACTACTCCATATGGACTTGGGTTTATTTTCTACGAAGTAAAGATCAAGCTCCACTAATGATCATCACCTTTCTCACGAAAATTCAAGTTCAGCTCTGTAACACAGTTACACAAGTCAGAACAGATAGAGGAACTGAATTTGTGAGTCAAACTCTTCGGGAATATTATGAGAAAGTGGGAATTGAGCATCAGACATCAATTACAAGAACACCAGAACAAAATGGAGTTATCGAAAGATGAAACCGTACGTTAGTGGAAGCTACAAGAACGATGTTGATAAATGCAAAACTTCCAGATTACTTATGGGCAGAAGCCGCGTCAACTGCATGATACACTCAGAACCGTTCAATGATCACTAAACGCCACAACAAAACACCTTTTGAGCTTATCCATAACAGAAAACCGAACCTAAAAACACTTTCATGTATTTGGTGCTCTTTGTTACCTAAATAATGATCGAGATGACTTAGGAAAGCTCAAGGCCAAAGCTGATATTGGAGTATTCGTTGGATACTGTGAAAACTCAAAAGGATACCGGATCTGGAATCATTGTACAAAGGAAATTATGGAAACTATTCATGCTAATTTTGATGAGCTCACAGAAATGGCTTCTGAGCAAAACAGCTTAGAACCCAGATATAACCGTTTTAACTTCCCTCAATCATCAGCTGACCAAACCTTTCAACTCACTTGTCGTCAGATGGAAACGTTGTTTGCTCCTCTGTTCAATGAATACTTTGATCAACGCGCTCTAGATGTATCAAAAGTTTCCAATGCTCAACTTGATAATATTCTAATACCTGATACACCTGAAACAACAACAACTGTTGCTGATGCACCCCTGGTTGAATCTCCAACAACAGCTGAACAAACCGCTTCTAATGACACTGAATCTTCTACCAGCCATCTGAATCTACCTAATCTGCACCCCTAGATGTATCAAAAGTTCAATGAATACTTTGATCAACGCGCTCTAGATGTATCAAAAGTTTCCAATGCTCAACTTGATAATATTCTAATACCTGATACACTTGAAACAACAACAACTGTTGCTGATGTACCCCTAGTTGAATCTCCAACAACAGCTGAACAAACCGCTTCTAATGACACTGACCCAGCTCATGATCCTCTAAAACACAATGTACCTGCACCTGCGGATTATGATGGAAATGCGTTTTTCAACCCTTTCTCATCAGAAATGGCAAATCCAGATGTCGCTGAATCTTCTACCAGCCATCTGAATCTACCTAATCTGCACAATGTATACCAACACTAACCTTCCACTCACCAATGGACCAAAGATCATCCTCTTGTTAACATTTTTGGCAACCCAAACCAAGCAGTCGTAACCAGACAACGCCTTCAGACTGACGGAGAACATTGCATTTATGCACTCACTTTCAGTCAAACCAAACCCAAAAACATTAAGGATGCAATGACACATGACAAATGGATTGAATCTATGTAAGAAGAGCTAAACCAGTTCAAACGTCTAGAAGTATGGGAATTGGTTGAAAGACAGACAGGGGTCTACGTCATTGGTCTAAAATGGATCTGGAAGAATAAGTTAGATGCTAAAGGCACGGTTATTCGAAACAAGTCACGTCTGGTAGCTAAGGGTTACAAACAGGAAGAGGGTATCGACTTTGAAGAATCATGCACACCGGTTGCTAGACTTGAGGCTGTATGGATTTTTTTGGCATTCGCGGCTCACATGAACATCACCGTCAACCAAATGGACGTCAAAACTGCACTTTTAAATGGTCAACTTAAGGAGACCTTGTATGTTAGCCACCCGAAAGGATTCGTTGATCCAGAGTTCCCTAATCATGTTTACAAACTGAACAAGGCTCTATACGGTCTCAAACAAGCCCCTCGAGCATGGTATGATAAGTTGTCATCCTTCTTGCTTGCCCACAATTTTATCAAATGATCGGTCGACCCAAAACTGTTTATTCAATATCATGGGAAACACATTTTAATTGTTCAGATTTATGTGGATGATATCATCTTTGGATCTACCCACAAAAAGTACTCAAACTCTTTTTAAAAACTAATGAAAACAAATTTTGAAATGTCAATGATGGGTGAACTTACGTTCTTCTTAGAACTACAAGTTCATCAATCACCTTATGGTATTTTCCTCAGTCAGTCTAAATATGCTCTTGAGATTTTGAATAAACATGGAATGCAAAACTGTGACACCTATAATACACCAATGGCACATAAAAACAAACTGGATGCAGATTACATGGGAAATTGGTTGATCCTACCAAATACCGTAGTATTATTGGGTCTCTCATGTATTTAACAGCCAGTAGACCGGATATAGTATTTACTGTATATCTTTTCTCCCGTTATCAGTCAAGACCAACTGAAAAACACCTATCAGAGGCTAAAATAATCCTCATATACATCAAGGAAACCATTAACTTGGGGATCTGATATTCGAAGGATTCTGGTTTTGAACTAATTGTATTTTCAGATGTTGACCATGCAGGATGCTTGGATACACGTAAAAGTACATCTTGAGGTTTACAATTCCTTGGTGTCATGGCAATCAAAGAAACAAGACTGTACATCGTTGTCGTTAACCGAAGCAGAATATGTAGCCATATATGCATGTTGTGCTCAAGTCATCTAGATGAGAACACAACTCAAGGATTATGGTTATGTATTCGACAAGATTCCGATGTACTATGACAACATAAGTGCTATTGCAATCTCGTGCAACACAGTTCAACACTCAAAGTCAAAGCACATCGATCTTCGATACCATTTCATAAAAGAGAATGTGGAAAAGGGAACGGTTGAATTATACTTTGTAGGTACAGAATATCAATTGGCAGACCTTTTCACCAAAGCCTTGCCTCCCGCAAGATTTGCTGACTTGGTTCACCGAATTAGCATGAGGTGTTTCACTCCAGAAGAACTGGATGAATTTTTTAAACTAACTTGAAAAGTCAAACACCAAAACCTCTTTTGTAAATATATTTCAAAAACAAAGTACAAAAATATAAAATCTTATAAAAACCAAAAATATGTTTCATTTCAATTTAATCTGAAAAACAAACATTGCAAGTACAAAACTTCTGTTGGAATCGCCCCTAACTCGTAAATGGAACGACACTGACGGGATTGCATTTTCTATCTTTGTTACCTAAAACACAAGGGTTTGTTATGTCATTTAGTCATAGTAGTATGTGTTTAGGTATAAATACCCTCCTAGACTTTCCTAGGAGGGTGAGTCTCATTAGTGTAAGCTTTCATCTTTCATAAATAAAACACACTAGTTTCTCCCTTCTTTCTCTAGTTTCTCTCAATAACTTGAAGATGGTGTTCTTCCATCTTCCAAGACCTCCCGATTCACCAAATCAACCATTTAATCGGTCCTAACATTGGTATCAAGAGCAAGGTCGGTTTTTCATTTGTGGTTGATTTTTGGTGATGTATCTTGTCAAAGTCTTGTCTAAAAATCTATTTTTTAACAAAGTATCAACCTTTCACATATGTTTTTTAGTTTTTTAACAGATTTTTACAAGTTACTTGTATCATTTATGGTCAAATGTTGTATTGGTTAAAAAGAATTGTCATAAATCTGTTTTGTTTGGTCTTAACAGCTTTTATGCATTTTTTTGTTACTCGTATAATTTTTTTTGTACCATATTCCGTGAAAAAACTTCTGGTCATATCAGTGGTCAAACTGGGTCAACTATTGGTCTTTTATACCATTTTTTCTGGGTTTCTGAGATTAGTCGGAATATTGGTTGAAAACTGGGTGAGAAAGGGTTTCTTCATGCTACAAAGTTTACTCGGTATTTCACTCACTTGGATAAGTGTGTTGAATACTTCAACTGTGTGAATTTCTTCTAGCTTGGATAAGTTAGAAGAAAACCCTAAGCCTTACGCATAAGCTTTATGCGTAAGACCAGTTTACGCGTAAGGATTGTTACGCGTAAGGTTTTTATGCATAAGCCTAAGCTTACGCATAGACCTGACCATGTTACGCGTAAGGCGTTTTTACGCATAAGCGTGAATAAGTTTGTTTACGCATAAGACATGAGAAGGAGATGAAGCAGAAGCCTGTTTGACCACGACCTCACAACATATACTAAATACCATTCAAACTCATGTGACCTCTGTAACAAAAAAAACATCATCAGTTCATGGTTTTATTCTAAATAAACACAAGTTCTGAAAAACCATATGTATCTATCCTTTACCTAACATCAACTTCAAAAAAAATCCTATCAACTATTTATCCTATCTCACGTTTTCATCACAAATCAAGACTCACGCATTAAAAGTAATTACAATCATATGATCTCAGTTGTTTCTTTTTTCGTGGTGGTAACAAGGATCTTCAAAGATCAATACACAAAAGGAGAACATCCTCATTGATCTATTTCTGAAGCTAAACCTCAATTATTTATTCGAGAACATAAAGGAAGTTTTATAACAATTTCGTTATAAAATTTCTTTGGCTCGTTCATTGACACAAGACAAATCAAAGAAAATAATAAATTATGTTGAACCTACCATGACCCTCCAAAGGATCTTGACACCTTAAACGATGATTTTTGATTCGGTATTGTGGAGAAATAGTCAACAAAGGGCCGGCTGTGGTTGTGTTCATGATAAACTATTTAATTGATGTGTTATACTCGGATGATTAGATGGCTATGAAGATGAGACAGGATCAGTTTGTGGGAGTTTTTGATGTGAGATGTAAGAAAGTTGGGACAGGGAAATGTGTGGTAGGCCATTTTTTTTATCACGGTAGGTGCTTGGTTGAAATGAGATTAGGGTAGAAATTTGTTACAAATTTATACCCGTATCTTTAGGGTTAGTGACTGGATTTGGATTGCTTTTGGATTAGTCTTGGCTAATGGATGTTTAATGGACCCGGATGTTGTTTTTGGTCGGACTGGGCCTATCCGAGTTTTTTCACTTTAAGTGTAATATTAACACTAGTTTGGGCCAAGAATGGGGTATCGGATTGGACCATAACCGATTGAATTATGGATTTGGGTCTTAGCTGTTGGATCCGAATTTTTTGAGGTTGCAATATTTATCAACTAAAATTTACATGAGCTGATATGTATTTAATACATTGGGTTAAATTTTTTTTGTGTTAAATATATTGACAAAGAATGGTATTTATGATTCACACGAATTTTCATGAGGATACAATTTTTTTAACAAGATCGGGAAACCATTATCAAAGTTCATTTTTAACCGTTAATGAAGGCTAGTTTTGGGCATTTAACCGCAAGATGTGATTACGGCGAGAATTCACTATTATTTATTTGAGGTTAAAGTAGGATATCACGGGTGCGTGTACTAAGTATCTGAAGATATCGGGGTTGGTTGGATGCATGATTTTTCGAGATCCTTGTTCGAGCTTTAACTGTTACGAATGACAAAGACTTGAGTTGTCTAGTTATACCTGATGTAAGGAGTTACGTTGTTGTGCTCACAGCATATAACTATCAATTTTAAGGAGTTACGTTGTTGTGCTAAAGTGTCACACTAAGGTGTGGATAATGTGAGAAACTTTAAGTTTACCTTTTTTTGATAGGGTTAAGAAAAAGGGTTCTTCGTCTAATAATAGTGCAAGTTTAAGTCACAAGTTCGGGTTATTTTACTTTAGTCTCAAGTTCGTCATTTTGGGTTTTCTCCATCAGTAGTCACTACAAAAAACCGACTGAATGATAATGGGGTCGGTAAAGAGTTAGCTGAGAAGAGTATACACAAGTAGAGAAGTCTTATCAGCAATTGATTCTCACATGATATTTATGGTACTTCACAATTGTTAGATTACTTGGACATACATGGTTTCGTTGTCTCCAATTCATCATCAACATACGTGGTGTATGATTCTGATTCATTGAAAACACCGAGGGGGAAGAGAGTATAGGTATTCATTGCCTTTTTGATGTTTTTTGGATTTTTTTTCGAAAACCCTCTCCTTTCATGAATTTCTTCAATCGGGGTGAAGAAATGAGATGATCAGTGGTTAAAATTTCTTACTTTGGTGTTATCGTCTCACTTTCACAGAGTTATCGTGTGTGAAGTTACCTAAATAGGATGTTGTTATGCCTCACACATGGTCATTTTATCGAGTAACTGCATATTCACAAGTCATTATTATTCCGATAGACCGCAACATTTAGGGGGAAGTCGTTTCATCTCGTCTTTCGCAGATTGTTTGGTGTGAAGCATCTACATATGTGAGAAGATCTTGCTGATTTCTTGCATGTTGCCCTCGAACGAATTTTCCGCAATATGGCAGATTTACCTTGTGTGGTTTACTGCTCATCTACAAATTCTGCTGCGTAGTGAAAACTTCAAAAGTTAGAGGAAATGTTCACTACATCAAAGTTTCGAATCTGCTGAAGATGGTTGTCAGTTTGGGGGGAAGCTGATTCAGAAACTTCGCCAAATAGAAGTGTACGGAGAAGCTGCTAAAGACATGCAACATGATTTGGGGGAAAGTTAATCCAATTCATGCATATTACATCATTTGCCTACAAGTGAAGGAAACGGTTCTCAAGTCGAGGTACAAGAAGAAGACAAAGAGCGTAAACTTTCATCATCCTCAGCACTTGAAGAGCTTATGAAGACCTTTCTTTATTTTTTTTCTATATTTGTAGTAAATGTTGTAAGTAATCCCTTATGTCGTCCCATTGGGGGAAGATTGTTGGAATCGCTCCTAACTCGTAAATGGAACGACATTGAGGGGATTACATTTTCTATCTTTGTTACCTAAAACACAAGGGCTTGTTATGTCATTTAGTCATAGTAGTATGTGTTTAGGTATAAATACCCTCCTAGACTTTCCTAGGAGGGTGAGTCTCATTAGTGTAAGCTTTCATCTTTCATAAATAAAACACACTAGTTTCTCCCTTCTCTCTCTAGTTTCTCTCACTAAGTTGAAGATGGTGTTCTTCCATCTTCCAAGACCTCCCGATTCACCAAATCAACCATTTAATCGGTCCTAACAACTTCCATCAACATTGTGTTCTATCAAACATTTCACTATTTTTCCCGAACAAGTGTTGAGGGGGAGAAAGTAAATATTTTTTCCGTTTCATAAAACCTTGTACTTGCATGTTACCAAAAATATATTGTTTCACAAATGTGTTGGTAATATATCATGGTTGTATACCCTTCTCGGACTCAAAAGTTTATATAATTCATTATTTCAAAAGTCAAGGGGGAGTATCGTCAAGGTTCTTGTCAAAATAACTTTTGTCAAACCAAAATGTGAGGTAAAGGATCTTGGTTGAAACCTTTTTGAGGTTAGGGGGCCAAATGTGTAAATTTTGGAAAATAATATTAACAAAAACAAAAACCTTACACATTCAGTGCACCTTCTTGTGCATTTACTCCCTCAACAACCATTATCCACGACTCAAAATCAATCTCCAAATCCGTTCAAGTTTTGCAAAATCTGTAAGTGGTAACATGTTTTTATAAGATTTCAAACATTGGTTTTAAAAATCTTAATTATCCAACGGTTAAAACATTCCAAAATGATTTTAGTAAAACTCGTTCATATGAACTGATAAGGTTTTAAAATGTACCTTTTTGAGGGGTCGTTTAAACCCTTATTTGATCACTTTTGTATCTGTAATTACTTAATATCGTTCCTTTTCACTTTTTAGGTCTCTTGAAGGCAAATTTCTGTAATGGCACTTATTTGGACGAAAAGCCGCAGATATACGAAGAAAATGGCCAAAGTCAAGAATCGAGACACCTGCCGGGCTGAAATACAAGGTGACGGCGTCATCGCTTAACTGCGACGCCGTCGGAGCACTTCCTGTGATGGGACAATAGCCAAATTGCTTATTTACAAGTGACGGTGTCAGGCTTTAAAAGAGTAGGCCGTCGCAACTCAGACGGCCTAGATTTGATCCAGACGGCGTCAAAGACTGAAGGGGACGGCGTCACAAGCACAAGGTGACGCCGTCGCAAGACTAATGGTATGTGCTAAAACACATACCTTTTCTTTATCAAAATAGACCCAAAATAACCAAGAAGGAGCCGTTTATTGCTAATATTTGTGGTTTTCTTGAGTTTGTGCATGTGCAGGTATGGATATGTAAAAACACGCAAAAAGGACCCAAATCGACGTAACCGGAGCACGAGAGATTATGAGAGCTTAAGCTGAGCCGGAAGGTCAGAATTATGCATTTATGAAGATTTCTAATCTCTGAGGATGATTTGTGAAGATTTGATCAAAGTTTGAAGAAATGTCGAAACAGTCCCTCAAGTTTCAGCATTTGTCAGAAATGACCCTTGAAGATTCAGAAGTTGCAAATTCAGTCCCTGGTCTATTGAAGAATGACAAGTTCAGCCCTTGGTCTATGGTTTCAGAAGTTACATGATTTGTCCCTTGGAAATCCGAAAATACAACTTGAGTCCCTATGGTTGCTATTGGATTAATAATATGCCCTAAGTCCATTTCACTACACTATCCATTATCTAATCCAACACAAATCCACATCCTCGGCCCAACATCAATAAAACCAACCCGAATCACACTCTTTTACCCGACCTTAAACCCCGGTCAAAGCTACTAGACCCGGTCAACTTGAATTGAAAAAAAACAATAAACAATTAAACCACAAGACACATACGCCCAAACAGATAAAACCTCCATTGTTACTTTACTTCCATCACCCTTTACCCCAGTACACCAAGTTTACCCATTCTTTAAGTGACCTTCTAGAAGACCTCTGCCACCTTGTCAGAGGTTATGACACAATGGAATGACACAGTGGACAAAAGGAGCAATCCTATTGGCTTAGCCACCTCATGAAAGGATTTGGAAGGCTTTGATTGGCTATGGTGATCTGAATTGAATGTGGCTAAAAATGGCCTTCTAGCATCTTCTGAAAGGAATCCAAGCAAGGCTCAAGCTTAGCTATTTATACTACCCTTGGCTCACATTTCATTTTGTCCAATCTCTTAGGTCTTAGAGAGATTTTGACCTTTCATTTCTTGTCATTTTTAATTGTTTTACTGTTATGCTTAGTTGTAATTTCATTTTCAAGTTGTGAGCACTATTTTGATTAATACAAGTTGTGATTTCATTTTAATCTCTTGTCACTTATGTTATTATAGTCTAAAGCTCTTCGAATCTGTTCATTTTAACTCACATAAGCTTGAATAAGCTTATGTGAGCTTATTAGTACCTTACATTGCTCTTAATCCCACTTTTTGCAAAAAGTCAATAAAAGTCAAAGGTTCAAGTCATAGATCAGTTATGGTGAATTGTTGGATGTAATCTGCTCATTGGTTTAGTTTTATGTTTGTTTAAAGAAATTTAAGTCTATTCCATTCCAATCTCATCGAATTTTTTAAGTTACATGCATCTTGGTTCAATAAAGGGGTGTTTGGATTACTGTTTTAAACTGTTTTAGAGGTCTAAATATGGGTTAGATCAGTTTCTTTGAGCTTGCTATAGTCATTTGATGCATTTCACTGTCATTAATTTGGTGCCATTGCACTCTAAGTCAAAAATTACAACATCACCTGTCTTGGTCTCAAATCTGTTAAAATCACCATCTGTATCATCACATATAGGTGTAGAAGTGGATAAGCTAGCTTGTTGTAGTTATATTTCATCTTATTTCATCCATATCAGTCCTGTATTTGATCTTAAATCTCAATTTAGTCAACTTTATATCTGTTTTTTTTAAAGTCAAAACCAAGTCTAATACTGTTTTGCAGTAACTTGCAGCAAGTGCACCATATTCATTTCAAGTAGTTAAGGCCTGATCTTTGGTCTATAAGCAGTTGGCTAGGTGGTCTTTAAGACCACTTATCTGGTTTTCTCATTTGCTTTTCTGATAAGCTCTTAGATAAGCTCAAACAGCCTTCCCTGCCTTATCTGCTTCGCATCGCCCACTGTCAAAATTGTCCACTTTTGTTTTGCTCTCTAATTTCTTCCTTACTTGTCCTTATTAGCTGCTTATTTGCATAAATGATCTCTGGTTGGTTGTGTTGAGCTTACCACTTTTAGATTTCCCTGTAGCTTATTAGATAAGCAGTTACTACTGCTTATACAAGTAGGTCACCCACTGTTTTGCCTATATAACAGTTAGCTTAATCCTAGATAGATTGCTCTTTAGGTGTTAGGAGTAGCTTTAATTAGTTGAGTTAGAGTAGTTTTAGCATGCATTAGCTTATTTGATCAGTTGGTGCCTTGTCTTGCTTATTAGCTTATTCCTAAGTGCTTATTTCCATCTAGTTTACACTACAGCTTCAGTTTAATACACATAAGCCCAGTGTTTTCTATTTTTCCTAGAACTAGAATAGCATTTTAGGATTTCCCTGAATTTTTCATTAATTTTGGTCACTGTTCACTATTTTTCTAGATTAGAATAAGTTTTATTCATTTTTAAATAGCTTTAATTGCATTTAATTGAGAAAAAGTTCCAAAAATAATTTTTCAATTTTAATAGTTTAAGATAAATATAAAAAGCATAAAAAACATTTTTCCATATTTTTCCCCTTTTATTTGGTATTTTTCATAATTTAAATTAGATTTAAATAGATTTAAATTCATAGAAAATAGAATATTAATCAGAAAATTATAAAAATAGTTTAGAAAAGTCTTTAGTGTTATTTTAGATTTTTAGAAATTAATTTCATATTTTTCCCTCTCTCTTTCATAATTTTTAGATAATTAGTTTATTTTTATTAGTTAATAAATTAGTTTTTATTTATTATAAAATCAAGAAAATTCCTAAAAAATAGTTTTAATTCATTTTTAGTTTTCTCATATCATTTTTAGTACAAAAGTAGTTTTAGATTATTTTTAGGATCTAGATTAGACGTACTTGCTTTTTATTCGCGTTTCGTTTAATTTCCGTATTTACGTTTTAATATAGACTTGCGTAGTTTGCTTTTATTCTTAGGATTTCCCGTAGATTAGATATCCTATATGCTTTCCTTATCCTGTAGTTTAGAGTATATCATATTATCCCCTTTTCTCATTCAAATCCCGATAATTGAGACGTGAGTTGGAAATTCCATTCAACCCTCGTTCGGAACGATCTCGGTGCTCGAACCTAACACGTTTGAGTTACCCCTATACTACAAACTTCTATTATTGATCAGTGTCTGAGCCGTTTTAAGTTTCTTACGGTTAGTCATTCACAAGTGGCTAGCTTGTGTGAGTCAAGCTTGACGTTGCTTCGTTCAACTGAATCAATTTTTGGCGCCGCTGCCGGGGAGGGCTTGTAGCGAGTTTTCGTATTCCGTCTTGAATCGTGTGCATTTGAAGATCCTTCCTCGTGAAGTTATCGTTGATATTTGTACATATCCCTTTTATAAAAACCCAAAAAGATTTTCCTTTTCAAAATTTGTTTCAAAAACCCAAAAATATTCTTCTTTACCCTCTGAACCGTCAATTCTTTATCTCTTAACCCTCTCATTCGTATAATTCTTCTCGATGTCTTCGTCTTACCATTATGGTTGTCAATGGTGTGGGGGACCTCAAAATGGTAGGAATTGTCCCGGTTGTAGCATTGTGAATACGGGAGACGAGTTTGTCTACGACCAATATCCCTACAATGATACGACCGATTTCCTTAACCAATCCCCATACCATGAGACGGAGTCATGCTCATGTGAGTACTGTGGAGGTCCTCACCAAGGTTTTCAATGCCAAACTCAATATAACAATCAGACCTTTGGTTATGAACCTTATCCATATACTTCACCAAACCCGTCGCAACAATCATACTGTTGTGAGTATTGTGGAGGTCCGCACTTTAATTCGATTGTCAAATGCGAACCCGCTTGTTTACGAGCAAGTTCCTTGTGACATTACTATTCTTATGACCTACCTCCACAATACCAAGAGATTCAACCACAACATCCGCAAATTCCTCAAGATAGTTTCCAAAGATGTATTAATATACCCGAAGAATTTATGGATAAAGATCCTCATCAGAAAACGTATGGTGAATTACTTGCTGAAGATCGAGCATCTCGCAACGAAAGATCTATGATAGAATTACTCGAAGAAGAAGAACGAGCAGCTCAGATTGAAAAGTGTCTTGAAGAAATACGAATTGAGGAGCAAGTACTTGCAAGACGTGCCCGATGGCTCGCGACTTACATCGACGATGATGATGAGGATTCCATCCAAATGAAAGAATATTATGCAAGTTTGTCGGATGAAACCCCTCCCGTTTCTGAGCCTTTCATTTCCGACCCTTCCCTTTCACTCACGCCGGTTGAGAGAAGTGACATCATTTTGGAAGAGGTCGATGATTCTATTTCTTCAAACATTGTTGAACCCGTTGACTCTCTCATAATGGGGACGAGCTCTTAGCACTATTCCGGAAACGGAATCGTCTTGTGTTGATAGCCTTGACCCAATCCCAAGTGAGTCCGAGGATATATCTTATAGTGATTGTGATTCGCTTTTATGTGATTCTCTTGACATCTCCGAGGTTACTTCCGGGATTTTCTCAAATCCAGCTTTTCAAGTTCGTTGATGACTACACCTTTTGTGCAGTTAATCCTCTTTTTGACCAAGATTTTGAGTCCGATTCAGAGACCACAACGGAAGTGGTGGATATTGCTAGCTCGTGAGCACACCACTTGTCCCATCTCTGTGTTCCGATCTTTCTCTCCCGTCATGTGATGTTATGCAAGACGAAGAAAGTGATGAATCCGATTAATCGAAGATATTATGGAGATTTATGAATTGACTAAAGTGGTTGAAGACGATATTCTTGATGATCCGCCTTATGATTCTGATATGGAAGAAATCGACTTATTTCTTGATGATCCAATACCACCGGGTATTGAGAGTGACGGGTGCGACTCTAATCAAGATATCCTTTTTCTTGAAAGCTTGCTTAATGATGATTCTCCTTCCTCTGTTGAGTCGACCCTCACGTATCCCGTTGAGCCCGCATGTGAAGACAAAATCTTTAAACCCGGGATATTCATTGATGAGCCTTTTGTTAAAATCATTTCTGGATATAAGGATCCTCCCTTGGATGCCTTCGTTGATGAGCCTTTGAGTCACACCTTTCTGTACCATGGACTTCGTTCTTCTTTGGAGTATTCTCTTATTGATCCTTCATCCTTTCGTCCGCCCGCAAAACCACCGGATGATGGATCCTTCTTACATCATATGCCATATCCACCCATTTTCTTCTCCACCCAACCCACCCAGTCTCATTCCTTCGGGAATGAGGACACCGTTTTGACCCTGGTATCTCTACCACTTTCTTCCCCAAGGACAAATGAATTCGGGGACGAGTCAGGCTAGCGACTCGGTAATCAAAAACAGTAGCGCTTCGTGGGAGGCACCCCATGCTTATCCATCTATCTTCTTTCTATTTTCTAATAAGTGACGCGAAGGGGTCTGCCTCTTCGATTTCTCGTGTTTGGTTGTTTGTGATGTTATGTGTAGGATTTTCCCGATATGAAGACTCTCGTGCTCGAAGTTTGTCATTTCTCCACTCGAGTTTCATGATCGATGCTGATGGAAATCCGATATCCTAATCTTATCGACTAACGCTTATCTTCTAGCATACTTAATAAACGGCTTTTAGATTTTCGTGTTACCCTTGCTTTAAACATTGAGGACAATGTTTCGTTCTAGTCTGGGGTAGGGTAATCTTCGATTTGATTTGACCGCACTTGCTTATTTCTGTTGTGTTTCTCTCGTAACCCCGTTTTTCCTTAGAAAATGAAAAATTGTGCAAAAATGTGAAAAATTTAAAAATTTTTTCAAGCTTTTGTTAAGTCTTTTTGATTGAAAAGTTTGCTAGTCTCTTAGATCAGAAGCTATAAAATGCGAATTCTAGCTCAAAAGGCTAAGATTTTGCAAGTTTCCCTGAGTGACTTTAAATATGCATGACTTGATTTCATTAGACGAAACATTTGCTAAGTTAATATATGTTTTGACACCTTGATTGACTTTCCGCTGGTGAGAGTAGGAATGGAATTCTGACTTGACCGGGCGTGTTGAGCCCTAGCTTGTTCCCTTAACCATAGATAATCTAAAAATTATCGGCTAAGCATCTGCGGATCTCATTATTTGGGATTTTAAATTTGCAGAGATCGAGAAATGATAGAGTTACTTATGAGTTTAGATGCTAAGCGTGGAGTAGTTGGTTCTCTTTAGAGCCCATCGAAGGTACTTATGGCTTTTTGTTCCCACAAAATTGTTTCACCCCATATCTGTCTAAATAATTAGAGATGTTGAGTTTTTGGCGATGGTTAGTTCTTTATCTTCTTAAAAGAATCTTTGTTTTAAAATTGGGTACACATCAAGGATCCGTAATAAATAAATGAGTAATCAGTGATATGTGAAATGTAATAAGTATAGTTGTGAGCTGCGGTGTCGAGATCGGACCCTTGGATCTTTAGCCGGGATTGAATGAGGTCTTAGCCTAGCCAGCCGGGATCCTCATCTCATGAAGCCTATAGTCTTGGAATTACCCCGTGAAGCTCCGTGGTTCATAGCTCATACACGTAAAAGTCTAAGTGAATGAAAATGAATGTTGAAAAAAAAAAAAAAAATATGAAAATGAAAAATCAAGTATAAGTGAATAAAAATTCCTTGATGTGGACCTCATTTTTACGACAATGGTTCTTGAGAGAAGACGGATAACTAATTATCGACTTAGCTTTATATCTTTATCGGAATAAAAGTTATCGAAACGAGAATTTGAAGAAATTCATTTCTCACAAAAATAAAAAAATCTAGAGGAAAAATAGGAAAATGGGAACGAAAAGTAAGTACACAAGTAACTTCCATGGGTAGTGTTAGCATCTAGAATCATTTGTAACAATGATTTCGGTTTTACGCTTAGTTTGGGGACTTGTGAAAATCAGGGACGATGTATTCTATCCGTATGGTCACTTCACGCTGTGTTGTGTTTTCTACTCCGTGATCCTAACGTGTCGTTGGAAAAATGTTGGAGTTATTGATCGACATGAAAGTTCAACAAACCGTCATTCATAATCGGAATGTGCTTAATCGTAATATCTACATGTGAATTAAAAGGTAAACGGGGCGTTTTTAGAATTAAGGCTTTCTTAATCTCTTTTGAGGAACATTGACTACTTCTTCTCTAATTGGTTTGTCTGAACTGTTTGAAGTTTCTTACGGTTAGTCATTCACAAGTGGCTAGCTTGTGTGAGATAACTTGACGGTTTGGACATATCAATGGTTTAGTAGAAAGAGATTGAAATCCTTGGTTTTAGAAGCGTGAGTTGATTACATTGTGTGAGGACACGACAATAGTTTCGTCTGGGGTATTTTGGTATGTGCTAAAACACATACCTTTTCTTTATCAAAATAGACCCAAAATAACCAAGAAGGAGCCGTTTATTGCTAATATTTGTGGTTTTCTTGAGTTTGTGCATGTGCAGGTACGGATATGTAAAACACGCAAAAGGACCCAAATCAGTCGTAAATCCGAGCACGAGAGATCAAGAGAGCTTAAGCTGAGCTGGAAGGTCAGAATTATGCATTTATGAAGATTTCTAATCTCTGAGGATGATTTGTGAAGATTTGATCAAAGTTTGAAGAAATGTCGAAACAGTCCCTCAAGTTTCAGCATTTGTCAGAAATGACCCTTGAAGATTCAGAAAGTTGCAAATTCAGTCCCTGGTCTATTGAAGAATGACAAGTTCAGCCCTTGGTCTATGGTTTCAGAAGTTACATGATTTGTCCCTTGGAAATCCGAAAATACAACTTGAGTCCCTATGGTTGCTATTGGATTAATAATATGCCCTAAGTCCATTTCACTACACTATCCATTATCTAATCCAACACAAATCCACATCCTCGGCCCAACATCAATAAAACCAACCCGAATCACACTCTTTTACCCGACCTTAAACCCCGGTCAAAGCTACTAGACCCGGTCAACTTGAATTGAAAAAAACAATAAACAATTAAACCACAAGACACATACGCGCAAACAGATAAAACCTCCATTGTTACTGCTTTTACTTCCATCACCCTTTTACCCCATACACCAAGTTTACCCATTCTTTAAGTGACCTTCTAGAAGACCTCTGCCACCTTGTCAGAGGTTATGACACAATGGAATGACACAAGTGACAAAAGGAGCAATCCTATTGGCTTAGCCACCTCATGAAAGGATTTGGAAGGCTTTGATTGGCTATGGTGATCTGGAATTGAATGTGTGGCTAAAAATGGCCTTCTAGCATCTTCTGAAAGGAATCCAAGCAAGGCTCAAGCTTAGCTATTTATACTACCCTTGGCTCACATTTCATTTTGTCCAATCTCTTAGGTCTTAGAGAGATTTTGACCTTTCATTTCTTGTCATTTTTAATTGTTTTATTGTATGCTTAGTTGTAATTTCATTTTCAAGTTGTGAGCACTATTTTGATTAATACAAGTTGTGATTTCATTTTAATCTCTTGTCACTTATGTTATTATAGTCTAAAGCTCTTCGACTGTTTTATTTTAACTCACATAAGCTTGAATAAGCTTATGTGAGCTTATTAGTACCTTACATTGCTCTTAATCCCACTTTTTGCAAAAAGTCAATAAAAGTCAAAGGTTCAAGTCATAGATCAGTTATGGTGAATTGTTGGATATAATCTGCTCATTGGTTTAGTTTTATGTTTGTTTAAAGCAATTTAAGTCTATTCCATTCCAATCTCATCGAATTTTTTAAGTTACATGCATCTTGGTTCAATAAAGGGGTGTTTGGATTACTGTTTTAAACTGTTTTAGAGGTCTAAATATGGGTTAGATCAGTTTCTTTGAGCTTGCTATAGTCATTTGATGCACTTCCTGTCATTAATTTGCTGCCATTGCACTCTAAGTCAAAAATTACAACATCACTGTCTTGGTCTCAAATCTGTTAAAATCAGTCACTGTTATCATCACATATAGGTGTAGAAGTGGATAAGCTAGCTTGTTGTAGTTATATTTCATCTTATTTCATCCATATCAGTCCTGTATTTGATCTTAAATCTCAATTTAGTCAACTTTATATCTGTTTTTTTTAAAGTCAAAACCAAGTCTAATACCTTTGCAGTGTAACTTGCAGCAAGTGCACCATATTCATTTCAAGTAGTTAAGGCCTGATCTTTGGTCTATAAGCAGTTGGCTAGGTGGTCTTTAAGACCACTTATCTGGTTTTCTCATTTGCTTTTCTGATAAGCTCTTAGATAAGCTCAAACAGCCTTCCCTGCCTTACAAGTTTCCAAACGCCCAATGTCAAAATTGTCCACTTTTGTTTTGCTCTCTAATTTCTTCCTTACTTGTCCTTATTAGCTGCTTATTTGCATAAATGATCTCTGGTTGGTTGTGTTGAGCTTACCACTTTTAGATTTCCCTGTAGCTTATTAGATAAGCGCTACTACTGCTTATAAAGTAAGGTCAGTCCAACTGCTTTTGCCTATATAACAGTTAGCTTAATCCTAGATAGATTGCTCTTTAGGTGTTAGGAGTAGCTTTAATTAGTTGAGTTAGAGTAGTTTTAGCATGCATTAGCTTATTTGATCAGTAGGTGCCTTGTCTTGCTTATTAGCTTATTCCTAAGTGCTTATTTCCATCTAGTTTACACTACAGCTTTAATACACATAAGCCCTTGTTTTCTATTTTTCCTAGAACTAGAATAGCATTTTAGGATTTCCCTGAATTTTTCATTAATTTTGGTCACTGTTCACTATTTTTCTAGATTAGAATCAGCTTTTATTCATTTTAAATAGCTTTAATTGCATTTAATTGAGAAAAAGTTCCAAAAAATAATTTTTCAATTTTAATAGTTTAAGATAAATATAAAAAGCATAAAAACATTTTTCCCTATTTTTCCCCTTTTATTTGGTATTTTTCATAATTTAAATTAGATTTAAATATATTTAAATTCATAGAAAATAGAATATTAATCAGAAAATTATAAAAATAGTTTAGAAAAGTCTTTAGTGTTATTTTAGATTTTAGAAAGTAATTTCATATTTTTCCTCTCTCTTTCATAATTTTTAGATAATTAGTTTATTTTTATTAGTTAATAAATTAGTTTTTATTTATTATAAAATCAAGAAAATTCCTAAAAAATAGTTTTAATTCATTTTTAGTTTTCTCATATCATTTTTAGTACAAAAGTAGTTTTAGATTATTTTTAGGATCTAGATTAGACGTACTTGGTTTTTATTCGCGTTTCGTTTAATTTCCGTATTTACGTTTTAATATAGACTTGCGTAGTTTGCTTTTATTCTTAGGATTTCCCGTAGATTAGATATCCTATATGCTTTCCTTATCCTGTAGTTTAGAGTATATCATATTATCCCCTTTTCTCATTCAAATCCCGATAATTGAGACGTGAGTTGGAAATTCCATTCAACCCTCGTTCGGAACGATCTCGGTGCTCAACCCTAACACGTTTGAGTTACCCTATACTACAAACTTCTATTATTGATCAGATTCCAGCCGTTTTAAGTTTCTTACGGTTAGTCATTCACAAGTGGCTAGCCTGTGTGAGTCAAGCTTGACGCTGTTTCGCTCAACTGAATCAATTTTTACGCCGCCGGGAGGGCTTGTAGCGAAGTTTTCAGATTCCGCCTTGAATCGTGTGCATTTGAAGATCCTTCCTCGTGAAGTTATCGTTGATATTTGTACATACCCCTTTTATAAAAACCCAAAAAGATTTTCCTTTTCAAAATTTGTTTCAAAAACCCAAAAATATTCTTCTTTACCCTCCAACCGTCCAATTCTTTATCTCTTTATCCTCTCATTCGTATAATTCTTCTCGATGTCTTCGTCTTACCATTATGGTTGTCAATGGTGTGGGGACCTCAAAATGGTGGAATTGTCCCTTGTAGCATTGTGAATACGAGAGACGAGTTTGTCTACGACCAATATCCCTACAATGATACGACCGATTTCCTTAACCAATCCCCATACCATGAGACGGAGTCATGCTCATGTGAGTACTGTGGAGGTCCTCACCAAGGTTTTCAATGCCAAACTCAATATAACAATCAGACCTTTGGTTATGAACCTTATCCATATACTTCACCAAACCCGTCGCAACAATCATACTGTTGTGAGTATTGTGGAGGTCCGCACTTTAATTCCGATTGTCAAATGCAGAACCCGCTTGTTTACGAGCAAGTTCCTTGTGACAATTACGACTATTCTTATGACCCACCTCCACAATACCAAGAGATTCAACCACAACATCCGCAAATTCCTCAAGATAGTTTCCAAAGATGTATTAATATACCCGAAGAATTTATGGATAAAGATCCTCATCAGAAAACGTATGGTGAATTACTTGCCGAAGATCGAGCATCTCGCAACGAAAGATCTATGATAGAATTACTCGAAGAAGAAGAACGAGCAGCTCAGATTGAAAAGTGTCTTGAAGAAATACGAATTGAGGAGCAAGTACTTGCAAGACGTGCCCGATGGCTCGCGACTTACATCGACGATGATGATGAGGATTCCATCCAAATGAAAGAATATTATGCAAGTTTGTCGGATGAAACCCCTCCCGTTTCTGAGCCTTTCATTTCCGAATCTTCACCTTCACTCACGCCGGTTGAGAGAAGTGACATCATTTTGGAAGAGGTCGATGATTCTATTTCTTCAAACATTGTTGAACCCGTTGACTCTCTCATAATGGGGAACGAGCCTCTTAGCACTATTCCGGAAACGGAATCGTCTTGTGTTGATAGCCTTGACCCAATCCCAAGTGAGTCCGAGGATATATCTTATAGTGATTGTGATTCGCTTTTATGTGATTCTCTTGACATCTCCGAGGTTACTTCCGGGATTTTCTCAAATCCAGCTAAGTTCAATTCAGATGACTACACCTTTTGTGCAGTTAATCCTCTTTTTGACCAAGATTTTGAGTCCGATTCAGAGACCACAACGGAAGTGGTGGATATTGCTAGCTCTCAAAGCACACCACTTGTCCCATCTCTGTGTTCCGATCTTTCTCTCCCGTCATGTGATGTTATGCAAGACGAAGAAAGTGATGAATCCGACACTGAAGATATTATGGAGATTGATGAATTGACTAAAGTGGTTGAAGACGATATTCTTGATGATCCGCCTTATGATTCTGATATGGAAGAAATCGACTTATTTCTTGATGATCCAATACCACCGGGTATTGAGAGTGACGGGTGCGACTCTAATCAAGATATCCTTTTTCTTGAAAGCTTGCTTAATGATGATTCTCCCTCCTCTGTTGAGTCGACCCTCACGTATCCCGTTGAGCCCGCATGTGAAGACAAAATATTTAAACCCGGGATATTCATTGATGAGCCTTTTGTTAAAATCATTTCTGGATATAAGGATCCTCCCTTGGATGCCTTCGTTGATGAGCCTTTGAGTCACACCTTTCTGTACCATGGACTTCGTTCTTCTTTGGAGTATTCTCTTATTGATCCTTCATCCTTTCGTCCGCCCGCAAAACCACCGGATGATGGATCCTTCTTACATCATATGCCATATCCACCCATTTTCTTCTCCACCCAACCCACCCAGTCTCATTCCTTCGGGAATGAGGACACCGTTTTTGACCCTGGTATCTCTACCACTTTCTTCCCCAAGGACAAATGAATTCGGGGACGAGTCAGGCTAGCGACTCGGTAATCAAAAACAGTAGCGCTTCGTGGGAGGCACCCCATGCTTATCCATCTATCTTCTTTCTATTTTCTAATAAGTGACGCGAAGGGGTCTGCCTCTTCGATTTCTCGTGTTTGGTTGTTTGTGATGTTATGTGTAGGATTTTCCCGATATGAAGATTCTCGTGCTCGAAGATTGTCATTTCTCCACTCGAGTTTCATGATCGATGCTGATGGAAATCCGATATCCTAATCTTATCGACTAACGTTTATCTTCTAGCATACTTAATAAACGGCTTTTAGATTTTCGTGTTACCCTTGCTTTAAACATTGAGGACAATGTTTCGTTCTAGTCTGGGGTAGGGTAATCTTCGATTTGATTTGACCGCACTTGCTTATTTCTGTTGTGTTTCTCTCGTAACCCCGTTTTTCCTTAGAAAATGAAAAATTGTGCAAAAATGTGAAAAATTTAAAATTTTTTTCAAGCTTTTGTTAAGTCTTTTTGATTGAAAAGTTTGCTAGTCTCTTAGATCAGAAGCTATAAAATGCGAATTCTAGCTCAAAAGGCCAAGATTTTGCAAGTTTCCCTGAGTGACTTTAAATATGCATGACTTGATTTCATTAGACGAAACATTTGCTAAGTTAATATATGTTTTGACACCTTGATTGACTTTCCGCTGGTGAGAGTAGGAATGGAATTCTGACTTGACCGGGCGTGTTGAGCCCTAGCTTGTTCCCTTAACCATAGATAATCTAAAAAATTATCGGCTAAGCATCTGCGGATCTCATTATTTGGGATTTTAAATTTGCAGAGATCGAGAAATGATAGAGTTACTTATGAGTTTAGATGCTAAGCGTGGAGTAGTTGGTTCTCTTTAGAGCCCATCGAAGGTACTTATGGCTTTTTGTTCCCACAAAATTGTTTCACCCCATATCTGTCTAAATAATTAGAGATGTTGAGTTTTTGGCGATGGTTAGTTCTTTATCTTCTTAAAAGAATCTTTGTTTTAAAAATTGGGTACACATCAAGGATCCGTAATAAATAAATGAGTAATCAGTGATATGTGAAATGTAATAAGTATAGTTGTGAGCTGCGGTGTCGAGATCGGACCCTTGGATCTTTAGCCGGGATTGAATGAGGTCTTAGCCTAGCCAGCCGGGATCCTCATCTCATGAAGCCTATAGTCTTGGAATTACCCCGTGAAGCTCCGTGGTTCATAGCTCATACACGTAAAAGTCTAAGTGAATGAAAATGAATGTTGAAAAAAAAAAAAAAAAATGAAAATGAAAAATCAAGTATAAGTGAATAAAAATTCCTTGATGTGGACCTCATTTTTACGACAATGGTTCTTGAGAGAAGACGGATAACTAATTATCGACTTAGCTTTATATCTTTATCGGAATAAAAGTTATCGAAACGAGAATTTGAAGAAATTCATTTCTCACAAAAATAAAAAAATCTAGAGGAAAAATAGGAAAATGGGAACGAAAAGTAAGTACACAAGTAACTTCCATGGGTAGTGTTAGCATCTAGAATCATTTGTAACAATGATTTCGGTTTTACGCTTAGTTTGGGGACTTGTGAAAAATCAGGGACGATGTATTCTATCCGTATGGTCACTTCACGCTGTGTTGTGTTTTCTACTCCGTGATCCTAACGTGTCGTTGGAAAAATGTTGGAGTTATTGATCGACATGAAAGTTCAACAAACCGTCATTCATAATCGGAATGTGCTTAATCGTAATATCTACATGTGAATTAAAAGGTAAACGGGGCGTTTTTAGAATTAAGGCTTTCTTAATCTCTTTTGAGGAACATTGACTACTTCTTCTCTAATTGGTTTGTCTGAACTGTTTGAAGTTTCTTACGGTTAGTCATTCACAAGTGGCTAGCTTGTGTGAGATAACTTGACGGTTTGGACATATCAATGGTTTAGTAGAAAGAGATTGAAATCCTTGGTTTTAGAAGCGTGAGTTGATTACATTGCGTGAGGACACGACAATAGTTTCGTCTGGGGTATTTTGGTATGTGCTAAAACACATACCTTTTCTTTATCAAAATAGACCCAAAATAACCAAGAAAGAGCCGTTTATTGCTAATATTTGTGGTTTTCTTGAGTTTGTGCATGTGCAGGTATGGATATGTAAAAACACGCAAAAAGGACCCAAATCAGACGTAAATCCGAGCACGAGAGATCAAGAGAGCTTAAGCTGAGCCGGAAGGTCAGAATTATGCATTTATGAAGATTTCTAATCTCTGAGGATGATTTGTGAAGATTTGATCAAAGTTTGAAGAAATGTCAAAAACAGTCCCTCAAGTTTCAGCATTTGTCAGAAATGACCCTTGAAGATTCAGAAAGTTGCAAATTCAGTCCCTGGTCTATTGAAGAATGACAAGTTCAGCCCTTGGTCTATGGTTTCAGAAGTTACATGATTTGTCCCTTGGAAATCCGAAAATACAACTTGAGTCCCTATGGTTGCTATTGGATTAATAATATGCCCTAAGTCCATTTCACTACACTATCCATTATCTAATCCAACACAAATCCACATCCTCGGCCCAACATCAATAAAACCAACCCGAATCACACTCTTTTACCCGACCTTAAACCCCGGTCAAAGCTACTAGACCCGGTCAACTTGAATTGAAAAAAAACAATAAACAATTAAACCACAGTACACATACGCGCCCAAACAGATAAAACCTCCATTGTTACTGTTTTACTTCCATCACCCTTTTACCCCCGTACACCAAGTTTACCCATTCTTTAAGTGACCTTCTAGAAGACCTCTGCCACCTTGTCAGAGGTTATGACACAATGGAATGACACAGTGGACAAAAGGAGCAATCCTATTGGCTTAGCCACCTCATGAAAGGATTTGGAAGGCTTTGATTGGCTAATGGTGATCCGGAATTGAATGTGTGGCTAAAAATGGCCTTCTAGCATCTTCTGAAAGGAATCCAAGCAAGGCTCAAGCTTAGCTATTTATACTACCCTTGGCTCACATTTCATTTTGTCCAATCTCTTAGGTCTTAGAGAGATTTTGACCTTTCATTTCTTGTCATTTTTAATTGTTTTACTGTTATGCTTAGTTGTAATTTCATTTTCAAGTTGTGAGCACTATTTTGATTAATACAAGTTGTGATTTCATTTTAATCTCTTGTCACTTATGTTATTATAGTCTAAAGCTCTTCGAATCTGTTCATTTTAACTCACATAAGCTTGAATAAGCTTATGTGAGCTTATTAGTACCTTACATTGCTCTTAATCCCACTTTTTGCAAAAAGTCAATAAAAGTCAAAGGTTCAAGTCATAGATCAGTTATGGTGAATTGTTGGATATAATCTGCTCATTGGTTTAGTTTTATGTTTGTTTAAAGCAATTTAAGTCTATTCCATTCCAATCTCATCGAATTTTTTAAGTTACATGCATCTTGGTTCAATAAAGGGGTGTTTGGATTACTGTTTTAAACTGTTTTAGAGGTCTAAATATGGGTTAGATCAGTTTCTTTGAGCTTGCTATAGTCATTTGATGCATTTCCTGTCATTAATTTGCTGCCATTGCACTCTAAGTCAAAAATTACAACATCACTGTCTTGGTCTCAAATCTGTTAAAATCAGTCACTGTTATCATCACATATAGGTGTAGAAGTGGATAAGCTAGCTTGTTGTAGTTATATTTCATCTTATTTCATCCATATCAGTCCTGTATTTGATCTTAAATCTCAATTTAGTCAACTTTATATCTGTTTTTTTTAAAGTCAAAACCAAGTCTAATACCTGTTTGTGCAGAACTTGCAGCAAGTGCACCATATTCATTTCAAGTAGTTAAGGCCTGATCTTTGGTCTATAAGCAGTTGGCTAGGTGGTCTTTAAGACCACTTATCTGGTTTTCTCATTTTCTTTTCTGATAAGCTCTTAGATAAGCTCAAACAGCCTTCCCTGCCTTACTGTTTCTGCATCAGCCCACTGTCAAAATTGTCCACTTTTGTTTTGCTCTCTAATTTCTTCCTTACTTGTCCTTATTAGTTGCTTATTTGCATAAATGATCTCTGGTTGGTTGTGTTGAGCTTACCACTTTTAGATTTCCCTGTAGCTTATTAGATAAGCAGTTACTACTGCTTATACAGTAGGGTCAGTCCACTGTTTTGCCTATATAACAGTTAGCTTAATCCTAGATAGATTGCTCTTTAGGTGTTAGGAGTAGCTTTAATTAGTTTAGTTAGAGTAGTTTTAGCATGCATTAGCTTATTTGATCAGTTGGTGCCTTGTCTTGCTTATTAGCTTATTCCTAAGTGCTTATTTCCATCTAGTTTACACTACAGCTTCAGTTTAATACACATAAGCCCAGTGTTTTCTATTTTTCCTAGAACTAGAATAGCATTTTAGGATTTCCCTGAATTTTTCATTAATTTTGGTCACTGTTCACTATTTTTCTAGATTAGAATCAGTTTTTATTCATTTTTAAATAGCTTTAATTGCATTTAATTGAGAAAAAGTTCCAAAAAAAAATTTTTCAATTTTAATAGTTTAAGATAAATATAAAAAGCATAAAAAACATTTTTCCATATTTTTCCCCTTTTATTTGGTATTTTTCATAATTTAAATTAGATTTAAATATATTTAAATTCATAGAAAATAGAATATTAATCAGAAAATTATAAAAATAGTTTAGAAAAGTCTTTAGTGTTATTTTAGATTTTAGAAAGTAATTTCATATTTTTCCCTCTCTCTTTCATAATTTTTAGATAATTAGTTTATTTTTATTAGTTAATAAATTAGTTTTTATTTATTATAAAATCAAGAAAATTCCTAAAAAATAGTTTTAATTCATTTTTAGTTTTCTCATATCATTTTTAGTACAAAAGTAGTTTTAGATTATTTTTAGGATCTAGATTAGACGTACTTGGTTTTTATTCGCGTTTCGTTTAATTTCCGTATTTACGTTTTAATATAGACTTGCGTAGTTTGCTTTTATTCTTAGGATTTCCCGTAGATTAGATATCCTATATGCTTTCCTTATCCTGTAGTTTAGAGTATATCATATTATCCCCTTTTCTCATTCAAATCCCGATAATTGAGACGTGAGTTGGAAATTCCATTCAACCCTCGTTCGGAACGATCTCGGTGCTCGAACCTAACACGTTTGAGTTACCCCTATACTACAAACTTCTATTATTGATCAGTGTCTGAGCCGTTTTAAGTTTCTTACGGTTAGTCATTCACAAGTGGCTAGCTTGTGTGAGTCAAGCTTGACGTTGCTTCGTTCAACTGAATCAACTAACGTGGCCAAGACAAAACCCTAATGACGGCGACCCGACGGCGTCACAAATCGTAAGGTGACGCCGTTGCGATTGTAATATTATATATAGAATCCGAATTTTTCAGTTTTAGTGTGTAGTCTTTTGGAGTAAAAAACCTAAACTGAACCAAGGCTGTCTTGTACAGTATTTTAGGGTTCCAAACCCTATCTTACATCAAGATAAGTGTTTTACTTCATTAATTCAATTATGTCTTCAATTATTTGTGTGTATGCTTGCATGTTCTCCATGTCCGGCTAATTTATTTGTGTGTTTGCTTAGGGAATATGAAACTTAATTATTGAATATTGATTGGTTGTCTTTTATCTTAATTGTTAATGATCTAGTAATGCGATAGGTCATTCATTGTGTAATTAATGCTTGATTAATCTTTGTGAACCTTGGAATATAACACTTAGAGCAATTCTAGGCTAAACCATCCAAAGAGTGCCTTAGAGTTAGAGTTTATAATTCCTAGAGGTTTTTGTAGACGAGACCCTTTGGTAAGTTCAAAGAGTTAGGGACAAATGCATACCCTACGACTTTAGACACACAACGCGATTAAGAATAAGGAAGTGACAATTCAACCATCAATAGGAGATAATTAAGGAGTAATAAAACCTAAGTAAACACATCTTTAAACTATCATACGAGCACACAATAATTAGACATAGACTACATACACCTTAGATTAGATAATTAGACAAGTAGAGTAATCGGTAGAAATATCAACCCCCAAATTCAAACCCCGAGATCCATACCTTTCCATTTTCTAAAAAATATAAAAAGATAAAAAAAATAATCTTCCTCAACCCCAACCTTAGCGTAGTAACTTCTCACTAGCATTCCTATTCCCCTAGAGAACGATATCAATACCCGTGGCTTACCCTAATACTACACTACAACGATTAGGTTCACTGCCTAGGGTGTTATAAAACTTGCTCGTAGAAAAGGAAGTTCCTTTGACCCCGAACGATGCGTGTAGCGTTATCAAGTTTTTGGCGCCGCTGCCAGGGAATAGAATAGCTAGTTAGTAGTCCACCTCGTTTAGGTTTCTTTGCTTGATTCCTATCAGGTAAATTTTTCTCATTTTTTAGCTTCCTCGTAGTCTATCCCCCTTCTTCGTGACCTTTGTTCATAATCCCATCACTTTTCATCATGGAAGGTGATAAACCACCAAACAACACTTTACTACCAAACAAATACCCACTGTTTGATCCAGCCTTGGCCAACCAACTTCGAGCTCATATTGGAGAGCTTAGTAAGCTGAATAAGATGAACGTGAATGAAGAGGATAGTGCTTATTTCAATCTTTACCCCACTAAGGAAGAGGTTGCTTACCATCGATACATAATCGATAATCCCCGATCACCTATCATTAGGATATGCCCGAAGATTAGGAGAGGAAATCCTTGGAACCTAAAAATCCCTTGTATGATCGGATATAGGAGTGTCGACCATGCTTCTATAGATACGGAATCTCCCATTAATGTGATGTCATCTGCTGTTTACAATGACATTATGAATGAGCGACTTAATATTAGGAGAGACCCTAAGTATCCAGGTGGAGTTTGCAACTTTGTGGGAAGAGTCAAGGATGTACATGTCTTTATAGGAAATTTCACCTACCTAGTTGATTTTGTGGTCCTAGAAGATGTAGGATGCGTCATTAACTATAGCTTATCCCAAGTAGTGCTAGGAAAACCGTTTGTTGAAACATCTAAGATGAGCCATAACAAGTATGATGGAACGGTTAGGTTTAAGGAAGGAACCGATGAGATCACTTATAGGATGCCTTGGAAAACAAATGAATATGGCCATCTACCCATCTTTGAACGAGACAACATCAAAGCTTTTGAGGACAAAAGCAAGGACGATGTTGAAAAAGGTTATAAATTTATGTGGGAAAGAAGGAGGCTTTATTATAAGGATTGCTTGACCCTTGGGCCTAGATATAGAGTCGATGAAAATTTTGTCAACATGATAGAATTCTCATTGAGAATGCAAAACAAGACAACGTAGAAGCACGACTACGAGTCTAGCTACAAGACTCATAAATAAAGAAAAGCACTTCGTGGGAGGCAACCCATGCTTAATTGTTTGCTTGTTAGTGTCATATATCTCTTATTGATTGATTATTCTCATGTTTAAATTTGTAAAAATGCTTTATTTTGTTTTTAACCTCGTCTTAATTGCATATAAAGGTATTTTACATAAAGGATAAGTGTAGGGAGGATTACACACTTTTTCAAAAGAAACGTAAACATAAGAATAACAATTAATTAAAAGATATATATATGTG
>OU343222.1:224718030-224789769 GCA_910596185.1 Chrysanthemum makinoi | reverse complement strand
GCAAGTAACTAGATAATTGAACTAAGGGTTTAGTATGATAACAATAATGCACTAAAGTTGAGTCAATACAAGGTAGGCTAAGGCGATATGGGTGTACATTTAGGGGGTGGATTGTAAACAAGGCTTTTCATTGATATTCCAGAAAATAGAAACATCAAGAGAACCGCGAAAGGGATAGGCTCTGAGGGGTTAACTAGGGGTATCGTGTACTAAAGATGAGTGCATCGGAAGGGTTTGGGGTAATTACTCGACCGATGTGGAAGAAGTAATTTTAATACAGGTTTCAAACAAGGGTTATCATAATGCCTCTTATCATTTAGTTATTCCTAACTACACAAGTGTAGTCTCACTAGTGATCTCAGAATGCATCACAAAACAAGTTCTAGAATCTATTATACTACCGGTACACTCTCTAAGCATTAAAGGTGAAAGCTTTATTCCTAAAGATCTAGGGGCGAACCTCACATTTTTGGGGTGGAATTTGAGTGGTAAACGGTTTTTGTGCTAGTCATATAACTCCTATCCATGAGACACTTTATTAAGACTAAAGTTTTAACTCGTACATGTCATAAAAAAATTTAAATTTGGTGCTAAAATTTCCCAAATGAATATTTCTCATAGTTTATTACACAAATGACCAAGGACAAGACAAATAATCAAGGATAAGCATAGTTTCTTAGTTCCCGTTTTATTCTCCCTCCCTACACTTAAACTGAACATTGTCCCCAATATACCCCGAAAGTATCAAAGTTATGATAAAGGAAGGTAATTAAAAGAGAAACAAACTAGTACTCCCCTGATTAGCTCGATAGGATCCGTGTGAAGTTGTGGTTAAATTATTTCCCAAGAAGAATGTATACGTGATAAGCTCCATCCAATGTTGAGTTTCTTATTCTTGCGAAATATCACCTGCACACTTTAAGAAAACAGACGAAAGCTTCGCGTAAAATCGGCGGTAAACTATATATGACACGACTAAACTAGGATATAATGCTTGTGGAATGGATGTTTGCAGATTTTCTAGAAAATTAAGAGCTGAGAATTTCCAAAAATTTGTAAATAGCACAGAAAACGAAAAAACTAAAATTTTTTCTAAGTCTTCCTGTTATCCACACGGTTCCAATTCTAACCGGTCAAGTTGTCAAGAAAGAAACTGGTTCATTTCTGGAAAATTACATCTTTAAACCTCAAAAATTCCTGCAAAACATCCATTATGACTCGATACAAGCATTTGACTCTAACAAACACACATATACATCAATTTCACTAATTATAATTCCCATGTTCACGTTCTTTTAAAAATGTATGTAATCTTCGCTACACTTATCTTTTTGTAAAATACCTTTATATGTAATTAAGACGAGGTTAAAGACAAAATAAAGCATTTTCACAAATTCAAACATGAGAATAAACAACAATGAAAAAGATGTATGACACACAAACAAGCAAACAATTAAGCATGGTTTGCCTCCCACGAAGCGCTTTTCTTTATTTATGAGTCTTGTAGCTAGACTCAAAGTCGTGCTCCTACGTTGTCTTGTGCACGCTTACGTGCCCATATGTAAGCCATTCCAATGTTTTCTAATTTTTCTTGTACTCATCTCCCAACTCTAGGCATTTTTTATTGTACCTTTCATTTTTTTCATAGGTATGCCTAAGTCCTCGTTGTTTGTCTCTTTCACTAAGTATCGGAATGGGAGCCATCTGATTACATGCCTCTATATCTTTGGGTTTAAACTTAGGGTGCGTACGGGGCATTTGATAGAAAAAATCATCAACTTCATTAGAGAATGTGACTAAACCATCAATCATTCGTTCGTTCAACTTAGTCATTCTCTTAAAGGATGTTCCAAATATTACTTGAGTGAGGCTTCTATCAATGAATTCTCCTAAATCTTCTAAGACCATGAATTCAACCAAATAGGCAAAACTTCCAACAAACACATCCAAGTAAGAATGAGTGCAAGTAAGCATCAAAACTTTCAAATCCTATTTTACAAGGGAATTGCATGTTAAAGAGGCCGTCAATCTCGATTTTACACCTAGGGAAAAAACATTATGAGGGGTCTTCTTCCATTTCAAAATTAACTTCATCGATGACCTCCCCGTTATCAAGTGCCTCTCCATAGTCAAATTCTTCATCGGAATCCGAGTCATAGAAAGGACTATGTTGTGGCAAATTTATTTCATTATGCCCTAGGTGATTTCCAAAGTGGTGAACGGGTGAAAGGTTTTGTGGGATTGCGTTTTCTATTGCGGGATTGGGAGCGGGTAGTGCAAAGTTTCTACGGAGAAAAATGCGAATCATTGTGAGTGATGGGATTTATGAACAAAGTTATGAAGAAGGGGGATAGACTACAAGGAAGCTAAAAATGAGAAAAAAATCTAACTTGATAGGAATAAAGCAAGGGAACCTAAACGAGATAAAAATCTAACTAGATATTCTATTCCCCGGCAGCGGCGCCAAAAACTTGATGTGCGTACGAAGCGCGTTCGGGGTCAAAGGAACTTCCTTTTCGTCGAGCAAGTTTTTCAACACCCTAGGTAGTGAATCTAATCGTTGTAGTGTTGTATTGGGTAAACCTCGGGTATTGATATCGTTCTATAGGGGAATAGGAATCCTAACAAGAAGTGTATTCCGCTAAGGTGGGGTTGAGGATGATTCTTTTTTATCTTTTATATGTTTTTTAGAAAGCTAAGGATAAAATCTCGGGGCAATTGGTTTGGAGGTGGTACTTCAACCTATTACTTCTACTATTCTAATTATCTATTACTACGGGTAGCTAGGTCTATTTGATTGTGTTCTCGTATGATAATTAAAAATGTGTTTACCTAGATACTATTACTCTCTCATTATCTTTTATTGTTGGTTGAAATGTCACTTCCTTATTGTTAACGCGTTGTGTTTTCTAAGGTCGTATGGTGTGCCTTTATCCTAACTCTTTGAGAATACCTTTAGGTTATTGCCTACGAAATCCGCTAGATGATTCATAAATTAACTTTAAGGTTATCTTTGGATGTTTAGACTACGAAATCCGCTAAATGATTCTTAAACTAGTGTTCTCAAAGATTACTCAAGCATTTAAACACAACGATAGCCTAGTGCACTCCTAAGCCATTTACAATAAGATAAGAGACAACCAATCAATAATCAACAACTAGTTTCATAGATCTAAGTAAACACATAAGAAATTTAGCTAGACATGTTAAACAAGCAAGCATACATACAATAAATGGAAGACATAATGATACTAATGGATTAAAACACTTATCTTGATGTGTAAAATAGGGTTTGGGAATCTAAGATAATGTCCAAGTCTGACTACAAACATTTAGGGTTTTTACTCCAATAGTCTACCTCTCTAAATGCAGAAAAATCGAATTCTATATATATATTTACACTTGCGACGGCGTCGCCTTATAGGTGGTACGTCATCAGGCCATTATTAGGGTTTTCGTCTTGGCCAAGTTATCGATGGGATGGCGCCACGTTGTAGTTGTGACGCCGTCGGGCTTCATATGGGACGTCGTCTTGGTTCTGGATCTGGGCCGTCTGAGATGAAAAGTCTTAGCGACGCCTTTCCTCTTCAAAGCCTGACGTCGTCAGGTGTTACGAGCAAAAAGTCCACTGAGCCGTCAGGTGCATTCTATATCAAATCCGTATAGAGTGACGGCGTCGCCCTTTAGTTGGGACGCCGTCAGGTTCAAGTTGAGCAACTTGAGTGGCTTCGATCTTGACTTTGCCATTTTCTTCATGTATTCACTCCTTTTCGTCTAAATAAGCATCATTCTAGCATTTTGCTTCCAAGAGTCCTATAAAGTAAAAAGCAACGAAATTGAGCAGTAACGGATATAAAAGTGGTCGATTAAAGGCTTAAATGACCCTTTAAAAGTGTACGTTTTAAATCTTTATCAATAACAAAGAAGCAAAAACTTGGTAGGCAAAAGGAGCAAGAGCTACGTGAACAGGATGAAAAAGAAAAAGCCGATCTACAATAATTAATAGTAATTGCTTCAGATATTGAAGAGTAAATAGTTGATGTTGTTCCTTTGAAGACTAAAGTACCTATTATTGATTGGAAAACAGGTTATCATCAAAAGACAGCTTGGTGGGAAATAGTAAGAACTGGTGGACAGCCTTAGAGGTTTATCACTTTTGGACTGATGCTCTGAAGATTTGATAGGGATGACTTAGAAACCCTATGGAAGTTGGTCAAGGATAAGTATGGATACACAAGGCCAGATGATATCCTGGATAAGGTTCTTTAGGGATATTTAAAAGTTATGTTTGAACCACATCATGAAGAAATAGTATAGTAGGAACAGTTTAAAAATACATTTTTACAATGGAAGCTGCATCATTCTTGTGGAGTTCATATTGTGGCAATGAAGGGTCTTCAGTTCTATATGCTAGTTGAGAAAACATATCCTGGGTTGAATCCCGCAACAGTCAATCAGATGCTGAATGGAACAATTAAACTTCAAATTGATAGATGGGATGAAATGACCTATCAGCTACTCAAGAAAATGGAGTATATCCTGAATCCAACAAAGAAGAAGTATGGTGTTTGGAAGCATCCTCCTAGTGATGGTTAATACTTTGAAAGAAACTTTTTTATTTTAGAAGGAAATATCAAGTTTAGGGGAGGATTGTTGGGATTCAAAGATGCTAATGCTCATATGGTTAAAACTAGTCATGGAAATCTATGATAAATGTTCTAAGTATGTTACTGTTGTTGGTTATGCATTAAGACTACTAGTGAATATTACTATTGCTGAGGTCTCTAAAGGAAAATGCACGAAGTAGTTAAGGTTGCTAGGAGAAAACTTAGTGCTACTAGTGCTAAGTTACAACTGCTGAAGAGTTAGTGCTATCAGAGTAAAGATTAGTGATGTTAGTTGAATGTTAATGCTACTTGTATTTTTAGTCAGTTAGATATGTATAGAATATTTATATAAGTATGTAAACGATTTGATATACTTAGGAAAGTATTCTTATCTTGGAAAATACGTATTGTAACCCTAATAGGACTCCTTAGCCTATAAAAGAGGTCCTAGGGCATAGAGATTAGTACGTATATGATACATCAAATTATCCTGAATATTAAGTGTCAATTTCCCCCGATAATGCTTGTAATTTATATCATTTATATGGATTTACGCTTGTTTTCCATTATATTTCACTTTTAGGTAAATTATGAGCATTGGAGCTAAAGAGACGCGGAATTGGAGAGTTTATTGAAGATTTATCATAGTATGCTCACTTTGAAGAAGTTACGGCGTAACTCCTCTCTCACATTACGCTGTAACTAAAGCGTGGCTCAGAAAACCAACTTATCATAAGATTAGGGCGTAACTCTCCCAAAGATTACGACGTAACCATATTAGGTCAAATGAGGTTCCGCGCCGCTGATAATTACCCCGTAACTCATGCAACAACTATGGCGTAACCAAGATTTATTGAAGATACGACGTAACCCCTTCCGGGTTACCGTAACCAGCATTTCTAGTGCAAATTACGAAGAATTATATGTTACGGCGTAACTATTTTATTAGTTACGCCGTAACCAAGATCTGGCTATTAAATACCGCACGATTTCCAGCATTTCAAAGCATCCCATTTCACACACAACAATCTGTGACACCTAGACTTAGTATAAATCCACACGCATAGCTCTTGGGATGACCTCGGTTTTACCGAATACTACACTACACGCGACCGGGTATACTGCCCGTGAGTGCATTAGGGTAGACCATAGGTATAACGAGACATTATAAATATTAAAACCTGGTCAGTAAAACGTGCATCAAGTTTTTGGCGCCGCCGCCGGGGAGTTATATAATGATTGCTATTAAGTCTTTCATTTTTTTTTAATTCTCACGATTACTTTTCAAGTTTCAGGTACCATGGAAGTTGTTAACATTGATAACCTCACTCTCAATGAATATTTGGCGTTGACAAGAGAAGAACAAGGACGAGGGATTGTTAGGCCAGCCATCGCAGAAGATGCTCAATTCGAAATCAAACCTCAATTTATGAGGGAGTTGCGTGCAAACCCTTTCTCTGGAAGCATTACCGATGATGCTCATGAGCATATTGAAAACGTGGAATACATTGTCAGCCTATTCAAAATTCCTAGAGTCTCAAATGATGCTGTCATGTTACGTGTGTTCCCTATTTCTCTCACTGGAGCTACTAAAAGGTGGGTTGATCGATTACACTGCCAAACACCAACACTGGCCTCTCCTAAAAAAGTATTTCATTCAGAGATACTGTCCTCCATCCAGGATTGCTAAGAAATTAAAATAAATCCATAACTTCAAGCAAGAGGGTGATGAAACGTTGTACCAAGCATGGGAAAGTTATAACGAATTATTATACAAGTACCCTACTCACGACCTTAACAGCCAACAAAAGGTGAACGTCTTTTACAAAGGTCTGAACATCTCCTTAAGACAAATGATCGATTCTCAGGGACCAATACCTGGAATGACTCCAACATTGGCTCTGGAAACTATTCAGAAGATAGCTGACCACTCTCACAAGTGGCACAATGAGGGAAGCAATCGAAGTAAGAGTGGAAATATGGAAGGCCTTGCAGCAATAAATAAAAAATTAGAAAGTCTCGGAAGAGACATGAAAAAGCTCAAGGAAAATGTGCATTCCATACAAGTTGAACGAAGTGGACACAATGGAGCTCTCCCTAATAAGGAATGCTCCTCCAATGAGGAAGTTAAAAGGATTGAAGAAGTAAAATATGTAGGTGGAAGTCCTTTCAACGGATACAATGGTAATGGGGCCAGATATCGAGAAAAGTCCCCATGGTTCTATACAAGAGTCAACAACAATCCTCCTAGACCAAGCCTTGAAGAAATAATGCATAAGCATATCGAGGAATCTACAAAGAAATGCGATAGACTCAAAAATTGGATGGTCAAGGTAAAAGAAGACACCAACATGAACTTGCAAAACCAAGATGCCGCAATTAAAAACCTCGAAACCCAAATTGGGCAATTAACTAAAAACCTTGAGACCAGTAATGACAAAGCCATTTCCTGCAAAGCCATATTTTCACAAGATAAACCGAAGAAAGAGCAGTGCACCTATTTTGTCACCAATGATCTATCCGGGATTAACAACCTAAAAGAAGATGATAAATCGAAAGACGACGAGGACCTGCCAAGCCAACTTCTTGAGAAACAATAATATCAGGAAAGTTTTCTTCTTCCATGCTCTATCGGTAATCTTAAAATTCCCGCATTAGCTGATTTGGGGGCTGGGGTAAACCTGATTTCTACCACTTTGTTTGATAAAATAAAACTTACCAATTTAAAAGAAATAACAATGATGATAGAAATGGTTGATTCCTCTAAAGTTGTACCAAAGGGAGTAGTCAATAATGTGCTCCTTAAAATTGGAAAATTCCTTTTTCCCACTGATTTTGTGGTTATTGATATGGGAAAACGGGAGACTTACAACTTAATTGTTGGAAGACCTTTTCTGGCCACTTGTCGTGCATAAATTAAGGTCTTTGAAAAACAAATTTCTTTGGGAACTGAAAATGAACGAATAACTTTTAGCATGAAAGAGCAATTAAACCCAAAATTAGAAGTTTCAAATAAAGTTGATGTTGTTAATATTCAATCGCTCGATCCACCTTTGTGTTATAATCCTAGTACTAACAATGATGGAGAAAACGTTGATAGTTGTAAGCAGGAACAGGAAATGACTGTCGAGGTTAAAGGTATTAAGGAAGCTCCGGATCCAAACAAACATTACTGCAACACTATATTAACCGAGGATAACGAATCAATGAAAGCATGGCCCTCGTGTAACCATTTTCGTGAATTTTGTGAGGGAAGGGAGGATGAATGGATATGCCCTCACGAGGCTGAAAGACACGATATAAAATTTGGGAAATTATCATTTAAATATTGGTACAAGATAAGATTTGGAGACTCAGAAATCAATACGGGATTGGTAAAACAACTAAAATGCAATTACGATAACTATCGCCTTACTGATGCAATAACCAATGATGAAAGATCAAACATGAGTACAACAATTGGTCCTATAGCTGAAGGTGAAGACTGGGGAAAGTCATGTTTATCATTTAATGAGTGGCTCTCGCAAAAATTGGGAACACGTGCTAGCAAAAGTTCCACCATGCCCGTCTTCGCTTAAAGCCCAAGTCTGTTTTGATCTTCGAGGTCCAACCGACTTATCCCTTTCATTTGTTTTATTTTCTTTTCTGTTGGGTTTTGTCTTTTTAACCATTTTTTGCAGGAAAAGAAGAAAAGTTGATGCTGTGGCATGCTGATCTGACCAGATTTACGGCGTAACTCAATCTCATGGTTACACCGTAACTGGCCCCTTGCAACAGAACTTCAAATGCACTACCAATTACGGCGTAATCCCATCTCAGTGGTTACGCCGTAGCTACACTTTTGCAGCGTATGCCATGTTTTGCCTAGTTATGACGTAACTCCTTCTAGAGTTACGACGTAACTATCCTCTGCATTACTTCTTTCATTTTAAATGCAATAATCTTGTATTAGTATTTTAAATGAACTCTGTGGGTGTGTTCCCTGTAAACCCTCACGAGACTTCACTCATCCACTTGGGACACCAAGTTGTGACAACTGGCAATTTATGGAGTTTATTTTAGGTAACCGCATTACGTTAAACTAAACCGATCTTTTGCCTTTATCACTATTTTATAAACCATGACTTGATTTTATATCGTCTATTGGTTTTTACGGATTATTTCATTATTAAATGAGTTATCGTATGAGTTTTAACTCTATTTGATAGGCACTATTCGATTCGGCACTAGAAAAGCCTAAAACGAGAATTATTGTAACTTTTAGACCGTAACTCGAAAATTGACAAATAAATAGTCAAAACTCGTGGGAAAACGTGAATAACGATGTTAGAAAGTCGAATGAACATTGTGGGACACTCGTGGGACAATATATGAGCTCGGGAATGGGTAAACGGGATAGTTTATGAAAAATGGCGACCACGGCCCCTCCTTTTTCCTTAGGCCGGCCACCCCCCTCCTCCCACTTTATTTATTTATTAGTCCCTAGCTCCCACCTATAAATACCCTCTCATATCTTCATTTCACTTCTTTATTTCCCTCTCTAAAACACACACACTAGCACTTTCTCTCTCCCTTTTCTCTCTCTAAAAACCCTAGCCACCACCACCTTGGCCGCCGGCCACTTTTCCGGCCACCACTGCCACATGACGGCGCGTCACCCCTCACATCCACCACCAAATCAAAGATCTTTTCATCCTCTTTCCATCCATATATAATACTCATACTAAAACCTTCATTAACACCCTCAAATTTAAAGATTAAGATTCAGATTTTTAGGGTTTCAAGTGGGTTTTGCAATTGGTGCTTGAATAAGGTAAATAGAACATGGTTAGAGCTTGTTTAAGCCGTAAAAAGCCACGTATGGCATTCTAGGGTTTCGATCCTATGGTAAGTTTTGGGGCTTTTGGTTTAAACATGGAATTAAGTTTAATTAATGTCTAAATAAACAAGTAATTAGTGTTTGGTAAGTGTGTGGTGTATCAATTTGATGGGTTTATGCATTTTAGGTTTAGTTTCATCTTTTTGGTTAGAATAGATAATGGGTTTTGTGTTTGGTTAATGATTGGAGATTGAATGATTGGATTTGGATGTTGTGGAGTTGATTTGGAAGTGTTTGGTTGGGTGTGAGATGGTGTACGAGCCACCATGACCACGATGGTCATGGCTTGGATGTCGTACGAGACCCACATGGACCTTGGGTCTCGGTCGGGTCGTTTTGGTAGCTTGTTGGTTGATGTAGTTGAGGTTTGGATGAGACACGTGGAGCCGAAAAGCTTCTAGAGCTTGTTTGGTTCATGTGGTCTTAACCGCAACCGTGTCATGACCATTAGGGTCATAACATTGGTTTCGGGTATATTTGGATGATTGATTGGTTGGCGAGATTGTTTTGAGTTGGTTTGGGATTGAATTGCGCTATTATGACTTTTAAATTTGGACTTGATATATATATTGTTGACTTTGAGCTACGTCGTCGTTACTTTGACTTTTTAGTCAATAGTTTGATCCGACAAAGCCGTAACATGGACTTTAGTATAATTTGGACTATTGATTGATTAAAAGCTGAGAAGTTATGACTCGTGCTTGTGGACTCGAAACGAATAACGATATGAGATTAATATTGGAATTTGACGAAATATATATATATAAACATCAAAATTTTAATAGACTATGAAATATAAATAATAAATTTTCTTTTGTACCAAAAATATCGATAACAAGTTTTATCTTGTTATTTACTATTTTTAAATGGAAACGAACGACTAAATTGGAAATGTTTTATAATAAATAAGTAATTAATGTTTCGAGTACACGTTTATCGATAAATTCCAACTATTGGCATTTAATATTAGTTAAATATCTATTTACTTATGTTGTGTGCATAGGTTACGGATAACCTAGCATTAATAGTGTTGATCCACGTGGGTAGCGGACTTATTAGGTTGACGAATCTAATAAGAGCCCGCTAGGTACGTTGGGTAACCTTATTAATGGGTGGATTATCCTTAAGACTCTTTAGGATACGATTGATTTATGGGATAATAAGCGACACGAATAAATAAATAAGTTTATCTAGTTGACGAATTCGATAAGGTCTACTATTTATTCCGAAACTTATTGGACTATGGAGTTTATCTTTTAGAGATCTCATTGTGTCGCATTGAGTTATATATTGGTTGATTGAGTGCATTCATAGCATCATATTGAGTCGATACACCCACACGAGGAATACCAAACACTAGGATTAAATGGTGAAACGAGACATTTTTGGAAATAACGAAATGGAATACATTGGTTTAGATAACGTTGATTTAGAGGAATATATATATTAAAGTTGGTCTACATTAATAGGTTGTGCCAAGTCGATAGTTAATGTGCCGTGATTTCCGTTATCTTCTGCTAGTGTTTATTTGTGCGTTGATTGCTTGAGGTGAGTTTCATAGCCCCACTTTTATCCACGTTTTTAACTATATTGGGGTGAGAATCATGCTACTGTTTTCGGACCGTGAAAACTATTTGGATTTGCTTATATGCTTGACTGTTAGATAGATGTGCGGTAGTTGTTGCCTTAGACTAGGGTAGCAATCCTCCTGCTGCTAACTGTTGCTAGCTAAGAATAGACTTCTACCTCGACCTAGTCCGGGGTTGGCAATTGTTCTAGATTTTGCCACGACAGTGTTGGACTAGAGTCGCTGGGCCCGAGTAGTCCCTGGATGCGGGACATGTTTATGGTTGGTCATCCGGGTAGGATCGGTATTTTTCTATCTTAGGTCTTGCATAGCAAATCAACTACTACTGGTCCACTATGATTTTGTTGAACTTAAACCTATGAAATCACCAGCGTAAGCTGACCTTTTAGCATGATTTCTTAGGTATTTGAAAGATGTTTGGAATACGTGGTTTGTGGAAGCTTGGCAAGAAGGAAGGGTCCAAAGATCATTTCTGACTCTGATAAAATTTGGGGACCTATTTTATAAAACCATATTTTGGGCCTAATAATTATACTTTTGGATTAAATATTTTGAATACTTAGATTTGGGATTGGTTTTTAATGTTAAATGACTATCTTTTTGCTATACTTGTGTGCGATACCAATCCAATAGTAACGCCCCAAAAACTTGATTAAGTCTTCCGCTGTACCGAGATTTGGGGGTGTTACACAAGTGGTTTAAAATGCTTGTTGCATATGCTAAATGCAACCGTGATTCCTACGAAAGTGAGTTAGGTTTAATTTTCATTTTTCAATTTTCTTTTTTATAATTATTTTTGTCAGTAGTGTGATTTCAGGGATTGAAGTTTGCTCGTGGATGCTTATACGAAGGCACGACTCTTTCTGTGGGCCTTTCTTTTGGAGCAAATTTCAGGGAAGTTCTCGCTCTAATTCTACTTTTCTCTTCACCTTTATTTAACGCTTAGTACAAAAGGGACTTTGTACAATTCAAGTGGGGGGACGGGAGTAGAATTGTCTCTTGAACTTTATTTTGCCCTCGTTTTTCTAGTTTATTTTGAAAAATTATGCCATTTTTAAGATTTTGACATGTTTTTCTTAACCTAACTATATTAGACCTTAGCCGAGCACATATAAACCTTGATATTATATAGTGAGATTAGCCTTATCCGTTTCCAAAATTTTACCCCAAATCCACAAAACTATGAGTGTGCCGGTAGCTTGTAAACTTTAGAACTTGGCCTTTGCATCATTTCGAGACCATAGACGAGGTATGTTGAGTTAGTTCGATGTATTTGGACTTTTCAGTTTAAGAAGACAGTATTATGGGTTTATCACCCAAATAGCCTACCATTGTGTGTCTATCGATTAGTCACCTCGAATTCTTGACCTCCATGTGAAACACTTTTGTTGCAGTCACCTTTAGTGCATGATACCCCTAGATATACCCATCTGAGCCATTCCTTTCATTTTGTTAACCCAATATATTATTTCGTTACACCTATACACCTTAGCCTACCCTGTAGTCTTTATTTGTGATTGGTAAGTCATCATTTTCCTAAGTTCAAGGTTCAAGTGGAAAGGTTCGGGAATCACGCTTTCGTCGACGACATATTCTTAAAAGATCATTGAAGACCCCCCGAATTCCCATTGTTCATCTCAAGTGGAAGGGGTGTTATGTTTAGTTGTTATGTTATGTAAGTAAAAAAAAGAGTTATGTTATTCAGTTTATTGTAAAGTCCGATGTTATAAGCACTATGTTATGAGCTTTATATAGATTTAGTATCGAGGAGGCCACCTCGGTCACATTTGAATATTTGAGTTGGTAATTGCGCCAACAGTTGGAGAAAAGGTGGTGTGCCCATCATGACGTCCTCTAATGACACATATAGCTAGTATATCATGATCCGGTTTCTTAACTTCGAAACTTGAACTTTGAGCGGACGGTAAGTGGTGATGACTTGGTTATTAATTTAGACTATTTGCTTGATTTTTATTTTACACCATTTATATATCCCATGTCTTATCCTACCCTTTAGTCATGAAGCTTGTCTAGGTGATGCAGCGAGTAATCTTTGGTGTCTTGGCCATGGATTTGGTCATGTATCATTGATTTTGTCCACTTCGCCATGACATGTTAGTAATGATAGATCACCCTTAACCTTTGTCGTGTCAACCCATATTTCCTTCGAGAATTGTTTAGCCCTTAACTCTAGTGGTGGAGATTTGTGTAACCGCCAAGCTTATGATAGAATACATGCTATGACTGTTCGATTGAGTAATCACCCCGAAATTGATACTTAGAATAGTTGAGAGATTTGAGTGTTTCGTTCCCATTTTGTGAGGTGTTCGGCTTTGTTTTATTCTAGCATAAGGGATTTGTAAACTTATATTTTCCAGGTAATGGGAGATATCTTTTAGGAATCTATCTAATCAGGTCTACTTGAGGGCAAGTAGAGTTCAAGTGGGGGGATATTTGATAACATCAAATTATCCTAAATATTAAGTGTCAATTTTCGCCCGATAATTCTTGTAATTTATATCATTTATATGGATTTACTCTTGTTTTCCATTATATTTCACTTTGAGGTAAATTACGAGCATTGGAGCTAAAGAGACGCGGAATTGGAGAGTTTATTGAAGATTTATCATAGTATGCTCACTTTGAAGAATTTACGGAGTAACTCCTCTCTCACATTACGCCGTAACTAAAGCGTGGCTCAGAAAACCAACTTATCAAAAGATTACGGCGTAACTCTCCCAAAGATTACGACGTAACCATATTAAGTCAAATGAGGTTCCGCACCGCTGATAATTACGCTGTAACTCATGCATCAACTACGGCGTAACCAAGATTTATTGAAGATACGACGTAACCCCTTCCTGAGGTTACGCCATAACCAGCATTTCTAGTGAAATTTAAGAAGAATTATATGTTACGACGTAACTATTTTATTAGTTACGCCGTAACCAAGATCTGGCCTATAAATACCCCACGATTTCCAGCATTTCAAAGCATCCCATTTCACACACAACAATAAGAGAACGTGAGAAGAAGCCAAAGGCAGATCTAGAGGAGCATACAGAGCTATCTCCAAGGGAGAAATCACTCCCCTACGATAAGCATTAGCTTTTTATCTTTTCTTTACTTTCGATTCATGTATTTCGTAACATTAAAAATTGAATTGATTTGTATGGTTAATATGAGCGGCTAAGCACCTCTTGGTGCTGGCCTAGTTATGATTCCTTAATTGTTTGTTTGCGTTTACATTGCTTCCATATAATTATTTCTAAGTGTATGCATGCATAGTTTATTGGTAGCTACGCTTGTTTCGGTAGTTTTGAATGGCGGTAGAGGCTAGTTGCTTAGGAGATATGACCAACTGACCCTAAGTGAGTAGACTAAGGCAGGAAGGGTAAGATATGACCAACTGACAACCCTTTCTACTTGTATGATTTGACCAACTGATCACCTACCGTTTGGATGAACTTAAGAATTAGGGGGTGGGTATCTAAGATGCTAGCGCCCGGTCACTCACTATCATAAATCTAGCATGTAGCGGAACTTAAAGACTTAGCTTAGGGGACCAGGAACAACTGGACTTATGAGGGGACACCTGACTTCTCCAGTGGTGGCTCTTTGTTGATAGGTTAGGACGAACTAACCAAATGCTGTCCTCTCGACCTTAAACCCACCTGTAGTAATTAGACGTAAAAATTACTAGTTAGGATGAGTAACTAGGTTAGCACCACTCTCCTCTATTGATCACATCCTTTGCCTTTATTTGCTTTAGTAATTAATTAGTTAATTCCTTATCGAAATCATATTAAAATCTGTGAAACCTAGACTTAGTATAAATCCACACGCATAGCTCTTGGGACGACCTTAGTTTTACCGAATACTACACTACACACGATCGGGTACACTGCCCGTTAGTGCATTAGGGTAGACCATAGGTATAACGAGACATTATAAATATTAAAACATGGTCAGTAAAACCTGCATCAGTATAGTTTGTGTAGATTCAACATTGTACACCCTAATACTTGTGAGAATATTTGTATTATAATAAATAATATTGAAGCGTCTATTGTTTGTTAATTATTTTCTTCTTAATATTTAATACTAGATTCTACATAGTATTTTATTAAACTCAAGACAGTTTCTAATCTAGTTGTGTTAGTTTATCTAGCATAGGTAAACCTTTACAAGCTAAGGGAATACGATCAAGTACATAATTGGGATCAACAGTAAACTTATTATTTATTTAAGTCTTCCGCTTGACTTTTTATATGTTCTAATTGACACCATAATGTGCCTTTTAACCATCGTCGGGTTGGGGTGTTACAATATATATATATATATATATATATAGGGGAGGGTTAATGTGAGATCAAGCTTAAAGTTGTAAAAATAAGATCAAATCTAAAAAACCACTAAAACATTTATAAATAACAATTTTAGCAATCATATACAAAAAAAATAATATTTTAATACAAATTAACATTTTAGCAACTAATAACCAAATGATACATGAGTTTGGATTAGTGATACACCGATACACATTACACTAATAAATATTCCAAAACATCATACACATACAAAAACCTGATACACATTAAACTTCTAATCAAAGTGTATCACCTAGGTTTCGTAAATTTTAAAAAGAAATTTATCGAAACTTTAACAATTTTAGTTGTAGTAAATAAAAAATTATTTTTATTGTAAGGAGAGTATCTTTTGTCAAATTTTAGTTCGATCTCATTTTAACAACTTTAAGTATGATCTTATTTGATCTAGATTCTATATATATATATATATATATATATATATATATATATATATATATATATATATATATATATATATATATATATATATACTAGATTTCAAAGCCCGCCCATCGACTTATGAATATAGTTGGCATATTTTTCTATATATCAAAAGAAGGGTGCTAAATAATTGTAGTCATATTTTATAGTTTTAAATAATAGTTTTTCTGTTTTTTTCATGGACATATATAACTATATAAGTGTTAATTTTTTGTCCAATATATATTGTATTGGTAGTTTCACCCATTTAACATGTTTGTTTCATGTGTTTTCAGCTATTGAAACAAGCGTGTTAAAAGGACGCGACAATCTAGTTGGTTAAACCCTTTTATCCAAAAACTTTGATTATTAGTGTCATAATATGTATACCTTTTAATCATATTTCAATCACTAATTTAAAAAAAAAAAAATAAATAAATAAAAAAAAAAATAACTATATATTATAGAAAATTTTGATGAGAAACTACCGTCCGATAATGATATTGCTTGGAAGATGGCCTGCAATAGCTACAATAATAAAATATGGTACTTATGACTTGATTGAGGAGTGCATATTAGCATATCCTGATATAATCTACTAAGATTTTGATGGGTTTAATTTGTTCCATTTAGCCATTAAAGAACTCCAAGTGATGCATACATTCTTTCGTACCAAGTCACTGGTCATAAAGACTTACTTGAAGAAGGCCAAAAATGGTTGCCAGCATTCATGAATGCATTTTGTCTTTTTTCCATCCTCAAGATTTATGCAAGTAGTTTATATCTTCGGCCGACGCCCAAGCACCGTCCTGAAATTTCCGATATAATTTGCATATATATGAAGTTAATGTATTACTTAGGAATATAATTGGTTCGTAACTTTTTTTTCTTATAGAATTACTAATAACAAAAAATGTTGAAGTCATTAAAAAGGGATAGATAAATATTTCTTAGTTTTCTCTTCGAACAATTTTTTTTTTGCAACAGTTCCTCATTAAAAGTTGTTTTAAAATGTGCATCTACTCTAAACTCTATAAAGCTATATTCCAAGTATCATCGCCTGCAATAAACCGTTCTAAGTCAAATCCAGTACACACTCTTTGTAGGCTAAATGTTAACAGCATATATTTGTAGCTATAGCTAATATTCACCACAAAAAAGGTGCGTCATCATCAACATGTTCAACATCTTCATTCTCATCATATATTTTTCTTTTAAGGTTACTCAGACCTATATATTGATTTGGGAAATTCCATACAACCTTTTAATCTATCTACACATTCCAAACTCAGGTGTTTAAGCTTCCCAAAAATCTTGTCCTTTATTTTGTGTTGGATCATACTTATTATGTTGTTTGATGATTCGGGTGGTCTTGGATGATGGAAATACATGTTAGCCATTAGAGAGATAAAGAGTAGAGAGGGTGTTCTTGAGAGAGAAAGTTAAACAAAAAAGAAAAGGTTAGATTGAAAGAGAAGCACCACCCCTTCCAAGGATGGAAAGGGTATTTATAGTTACAACTAATATGTCCTCCTGTCGGACTGTGGATAAGGCATACAGTGGGTAAAGACTCGTCCTTCCTCCACTGTGTTGCTCTAAACTAATAACTAACTAGCTAACTAACTAAATAACTAACAAATAACGATATGTCTACGAGCTAAAATATGCTAGATAACATTTGGGTTGACCGACACTTCACTATGGAATTTCTAATTCCTAACATTTTTCCTTCTCCAAGGTGTTTAGACGAAATAAATTTATCTCAGTTTTCTGTATCAAACAAGCATGATACATTGGGGCAGGATATTTATCGGATGTACTCTAATTAATTGTAACCTTAATGATACAGCTAGGGCAGAATATTCTTAAAGTTTTCTATGGAATTGCGATATGTATTGTGACTTGCCTCAGTCAATTTCTTAAGCCACTTCGAGAATGGAATCTCAACATAATCAGTCTTAATACCTAAATGTGGATGTTTAAATTTGGCAGTTTTCGAGGATTTAAACCTTCAGGAATCATATCAAAATGCGGAACGTGTAAAGCCAAATAGGTGAGTTTTGACAAGTTCATTATCTCAACAATACGCTCATAAATTCCTTCAAGCACCTACTTGAATCCAATTAACAACTCTTCTGTAGGACCTTAAATATCTCAACCTTATCACGTTATACCAAAGCTTACCACACAAGTATACCACGTTAAACACAAACACAATATGCGTAAAGAAGAAAGAAAACAAAGATGAGAAAGATGGTGACTTGATATATATTATGTTATGCGTATATGTGTGTAGAGAGAAAGATGAAAAAAAGAACTTAAATATCAAAGGAAAACACACACACACACTTTCAAGCACACCCCTCAAATGAGACTTTGAGGGGTATTTATAGTACAAGTACATATGCCCTAATGGGCTTTGGGATGAGCTTGGATTGGACATGGATTGGATGACAACTTATATAAGGCTAGCTTAACATAACTTCTAGCCATTTAGCTTAGTCCAATCCACAAGCCCGTTGACTATTCTAGTACGATATTTAACACACGTTACAAAGTTCCTAAATGTGAATGACCATCACTTCTAATAAAAATGTTACGGCTAACAATCTCCCCCTAAGGGGTGGTCATTCAAAAGATGCTCCACTTGATTAGGTCTTTACTTTCCTTGAGCTTGAACTTTGTGTGTAGATATAGAATAGTCTTGATTTTCGTTCCTTCATGCTTTGTGATCAGTTAATGTGGTATAGAGCCATTTGTCAACTTCTTTGATGTAGGTGTCTTCACGTCTTTCTCCACCATGCTCACACTTCTTTTTGACTTTGATGTTTGAGAAGTTCTTTAGTCTTTAAACTTTGTCGATTCTTTGACAATGACGAAGAATCATTTTTAACTTTGAGTAGCCTTTGATTTTGATGAGAACTTTCATGTGTTGTTGGTATGAGCATGTGGAGAATCTGCACGATCTCTTCCTCCCGTGAGCATCCATAAGAAGAAAACATAAAAAAACATGGGTTAGAAGTAATCCAGCGCTTACAAGTTTGAACTTCGAGTGTGTTAACAGCATAGTGTGAAAACAGGTCTCTAATTCTCACAAAGGCCGATCCTGAACTGGAGTCCCACAAGTGAGATAACACGATATACCGAAGTACATCTACAATTCAGATGAGTCGCTGAAGTACACCAAAGCATCACTCCACGCCATGAAACCGTTTGAGACACACTAAGCGTAATCCACGGCGAGTTACCGAAGTGACCTGCTGTCAGGGCTGCTTGATGTTGACCTTGACAGGAGTTTCCATTCAATCACTGAAGATCACAGATGTGAAACTTCTCATAAATGTTCTGGCAAATTGCTAAGATCTGCGTAGAACTCTAGAATATATCACTTGTGTCCTTATAGATGAACAACAAGCGATGTCATGTCAAGTGTTCCTATGAGATGTTTTAATGAATCTCGTGGCTCTAGACTCAATAGTGCATTTTGGTTTTCCTGAGCGGAGACTAGGGAGAGGGTCTCCTTCTTCAATACCAACGATCTCTAAGAGAAAGCCGATAGTTTACGTAGGGTTCCCAGTGAGAATGAAACAAATCGTTTTAAGAGGAATTGAGTGGCTAGAGGGTTTAGTGAAGTGCGTCACTGGGTCTATGACGTCTGTGTCTTCAATACCAGTGTCATCTAGTGACAACCAGTAGCAGATGAATTGAACCCGGTTTCTGCCCTAAGGTTGAATATGGAGGGCTATTTCTTTTCACCCTTTTTCATTATATTTCTTTTTAATTCTTCAACCCCTTCTTTCTCCTTTCTCACATTACTCCTTTTTTCAATCATACCTGAGGACTTCTAATACTAACTATTGGTGGTGTCCTTGGGTAGATCCCTCCGGCTCTGGCGGATCATAGGACGGATTTCCTATCCTTAGTCACCTTATAACTCCATGACTATCCCATGTTGGCATAAAACCATTTTTCTTGAAAATCTTTCAAAGTGTTTATGATAGAAAACATGTTTGAAACACTCCATGAGTTTTATATTTTAAGAAACACTCCCCCTTCACATGTTCTTATAAGTTTTGACAGAAATCTGCACATAGAGGGTAGAGTTCGCACTTTTGAATTGATCGGCTCATGATAGACAATTCCCCACGAGACACGGTTACGTTGCCTAGTTAAAGAGTTCCATTGTCAGTTTTTAGGTGACAACTATCTCTAATAACTAACTTGAAGTTGTAAAAACTCCTTGAAAAGGAGGTTAGACCCATGAAAGTGCATATCTATCACAAGTTTCTCGAGATGGTACTTTACTGACTTTGATTCCCGTCAATTCATTTGTTCCGACTGAGTCGAGCTCATTTTGAGATTCAAACACCGATCATTAAACTTTTTGATCACATTTTAATCACGTCTTCTCCCCCTCAAAAATAGCATATTCGTGATATTTTTGATATCAACGGATTAAACAACATTATAGAAACTTTTTGGGGAGACAAACGGATTTGACTTAAGCATGAATTTGGAACATTTTTGTTTTATACTCCCCCTTTAATAAAGCATAATCAATTAAAGGGTTTTAGAGGGAGTTATCTTGAGCACAAAATATTTTGAAAGATTTTGAAAATCTTTTTGAACAATCTTAAAAAGGTGCTCAAGATGATGATGATTTCTCACCAGTTTTAAATGTATTGCACTGAAGCGTACACTTGATTTTTTTCTTTGAAAACACGAGTTTTGATTTGAAAATAATCAAAAGTCATCATTTTAGTACGGTTTTCGTACGGAACTAATTTTTAAGAAATGACATGTTTTGAAAAACATTTAAAGAACTCTCGCTCAAGCATCTGTACATGTCTGTATCATTGTTGAATGACATTTCTAGAAACGTACAGAATATCGACTATACGAGAGACATGTCGTGAGAAGAATATTTTTGGATTTTTGATTTTCTATTGTTTTTGTATTTTTGAATGTTTTTTATTTTTATATTTTGCTTTTGTTGGTTTTTCAAATTTTGTATTTTGTTTTTCAAAAATATTTATAGCGAAGCTTGTTGGAAAATCATTTTCAAGAAGATTCGAGAAGACATTCTAACTCCTCAGGGGTTAGGCTTCGCATTCCAATTCGTCGAACTAAATCGTTAAACCTTTCTTATGGAAGGGCTTTAGTAAATAGATCGGCGAGTTGGTAATCTGTCTTCACGAAGAATAATTCAACAGTACCTTCTTCCACATGTTGTTTTATGAAGTGATTGCGGAATCTGATATGCTTAGTTTTTGAGTGATGAACAGGATTGCATGATATGGCTATGGCACTTTTCGAGTCACAATACATAGGTATTTTATCGAAAGTAAAGCCATAATCTGTGAGTTGTGTTCTTATCCATAGAACTAGAGCACAACACGCAGATAGAGACACATACTCAGCTTCAACGGTTGAAAGTGCAGTACAATCTTGTTTCTTTGAAGACCAACTTACTAACTTTTCACCCAAAAATTGTGCTCCTCCTGATGTACTTTTTGCTGTAACTTGATCACCTGCGTAGTTCGCATCTGAAAAGGCTGTTAGATCAAATCCGGATTCCTTCGGATACCAATGTCCCATGTGAATGGATGTCTTCAGGTACCGAAAGATCCTTTTGACCTCTTTGAGGTGCAGTTCGGTAGGCTTTGCCTGAAACTGTGCTAATAAGCAAACAGCAAAATGAATATTGCTCCGATATTTCTTCAGATCGATAGGTTTCCCAAACAAATCGGCTCCAATTTTTGGTGAAGTTACCATTGGTGTTCCAACAGAGTCACAATTATCCATACCATGATTTTTCAAAATCTCAGTTGTATATTTAGCTTGATTAATAAAAATTCCACGTGGGGATTGATGTATTTGTAAACCAAGAAAAAAATTTAGTTCCCCCATCATGGACATTTCAAATTTGCATTTCATGAGATTTTCAAAATGTTTTGAAAGATTCGGATTAGTGGACCCAAAAATGATGTCGTCCACGTAAATCTGAACAATCAAAATGTCGTTTTTGCATTTGTGTGTAAACAAGGTAGGATCGACCGTTCCTTTGGTGAAATTGTTTAGGATAAGGAAAGAGGACAGTTAGTCATACCACCCTCGCGGAGCTTGCTTTAATCCGTAGATTCCCTTTTTGAGTTTGTAGACGTAGTCTGGATGTTCCATGTCTACGAAGCCTTCTGGCTGACTCACGTACACTTCTTCTTTCAGATTTCCATTCAAGAACGCAGTCTTAATGTCCATCTGATAAACCGTGATGTTTTTGTGAGCGGCATAGGCTAAGAATATCCTGACTGCTTCTAGTCTGGCTACCGACGCGAATGAATCTTCAAAGTCTATCCCTTCTTCCTGTCCATATCCTTTGGCCAAAAGACGAGATTTATTGCGAATTACAGTCATCTCTTCATCCCTTTTGTTCTTCCATAACCATTTGAGATCAATGACTCGAATGTCAATTGGTCTTGGAACCATATCCCAAGAGTCATTTAGACGGTATTGGAGAAGTTCCTCCTGCATTGCTTCTATCCATGCGGGTTCTGCCATTGCCTCGCGAATGTTCTTTAGCTCTATATTGCTAACTGAGAAAAGGTAAATGCATAAGTTGCAATCGGTGGCAAGTTGGCGTCTCGTCTGAATTGGCCTTGACGGTTCACCAATAACTTGTTCAAGCGGATGGTCTTTCGTCCACATCAGAGTAGAAGGATACCGTAGATTATACGAGTGTGAGTTAGATGGTTCTCGTAAGCTTGAAGATGATTCAGCTGATTCTGTAGCAAACGGGTTTTCAAATAAGTCTTCATCTAACGTTGCATCGTTCTAGTTTTGAGTAGGTTCTTCTTGAAATGATATGTTTTGAATTTGCTCATCAACTGCTGGTAAAACTGTTTGAAGAATTGGAGTTGCTAGAGTAGATGTAGATGATGTTGATGGAGTTGGTGCATTGGTTTCGACCGTTGTAGATGCATTTTCTGTTGGTGGTGATAGGTGATGTTGAGCGGGTGCAGCGAAATGATGGTTTGATGCATTTGTCGAGGTTCCACCATAATATTCATCGAACATTAACTCAAAGAATTTCTCCCATTCTTGTTCATGAGGTGTGTCAGCAAAAGTTGATGGAGCTCTTTGTGGTACGAGTCCTGAACTGATGTGTCCAGAAGTCTGCGGGTTTAGTGCGGGTTCTAGAGCGAGTCTCTCTGAAGCCATTTGTGAAAGTTCATCAAAATTCACATTCATCGTCTCCATGATCCTCCTAGTTCTTCTGTTATACACCCTGAATGCCCTCGAGTTATCTCAATATCCAATGAAGATTCCAATATCACCTTTAGCTTTTAGTTTTCCTAGATCTTCTATGTCGTTTGTCGGATAGCACAAAGCTCCAAACATGTGAAAGTAAGAGATATCAGGTTTTCTGTTGTTCACTAGCTCATATGGGGTTTTATTTTATCTTGGATGGATTAGGATCGTTCGAGTAAAACAAGCAGGGCAAACAAGATCACCATAGAAATAACGGTGCACTAGAATAAATTAGCATTGTGCGAGCAGCTTCCACAAGAGTACGATTTCTTCTTTCAACTACCCCATTCTACAACTGATGTCTGATGAGTGATTCCAACATCTTCAAAATAAGTTCTTAATTCCTGATGTGAATTATGTGCTGTTGTCTATTCTTACAACCCTTACTGGAGTTTGAAAAAGTACTTGAATACGTTTCAGAAAGGTGATGATGATGCTTGGTGCTTTGTCTTTTGATCTCAGAAACCTAACCCATGTATATCTCGAATAATCATCCACGATTACAAGAATATACATTTTCCCATTTATGGTTTCAACTCTCATTGGGCCACATAAGTCCATGCGCAACATATGCAAATTTGCTTCCGAACTAGGTACGGATTTGGGTTTATATGATGCTCTTTTGCTTTTTCCTTGTTCGCATGATGGACATATGTGATCCTTGGTGTATTTGAACTTTGGAGGTCCGTTGACGATGTTGTCTTTGGCAAGTATGTTGATGGTGTCAAAATTGAGATGAGATAAACGTCTGTGCCACAACCATGACTTTGTTCCAGATGCTCGTGTCATAAGACATATTGGTGATGAAGAGGCCATTTGGTTTATGTCGATAGAATACAAGTTTGTATCTCAATTCCCAGTTAAGTGATTAGTGCCATCCAAATTTCTAATGAAGCAAGCATTTTTCCTAAAAGCAACCTCTAAATCGCATCACGAATCCGCCCGACCGAAAACAAATTGTGTCCCAACCCTTCGACATAGTAAACCCGAGTGATCAAATAATTTCCAAAAGGTAGATCTCCATAACCCATGATAGTTGCTACATGATCATTTCCAAAAAGTACGGTTCCCATGAAATTCAGACGAAATTGATCACAGCCTTCAGATTTCTAGTTATGTGCTTGGAGCAACCCGAGTCGACGATCCAAAGACATATTCCGATAACCTGCCAATGACAGAAGAAGAAGATTTTGGAAACCGTTTTGATTTTGGTTCCTTTGGGTTAGAGGTAAAATCCTGATCACACTCAAAGAAGTTTTCTACTGGGTATTCTGGTTGGTCACTCATTGTCCCATTCTGGAGTGTGAAAATTCTACCCGTGGGTTTCCAAATGTCATCCTTAAAGTAAACATTATGCTCCCTATCTGTAGTGTAAAGCCTAAGTCTTGCAACTAGTCTTCCTATTCGTTTAGCATAAGTTCTTTTTGGAACGTTCTTCTTAACAGGCTTATCATTCACATTCTTAGAAACACAATCATCTTGAACATTAATAAAGATTTCTTGCAAGTTAAACAAAGAGATTCAACACATTCATTAGACTTATCAAGTTTCATAGGTTCATTACATTCAGATGAAATGTCTTTCTTATTATAAAGCGGTAAATTCCTAGGTTGTTCTTCTACTTTCTTCTCTTTATTCAAGCTACTACTCTTAGAGGCATGCGAGACTCTATTGTTCCTTGTATTGCTCTTAGGCTTTAGTCTGCTGCTCCTAGAGGTGCTTTCTAGTCCTGTAGAAGGTAAGGCACACGCATTAGGATTCACATTTTTATCTAGAGAAGTGGTTTTAGCTTTCCAAGTCTCTTTAAAGTGCTTTTCTAAACTTATGTCGTTTGTTCCATATGTTTTCGATGTGGAGGCAGACGCATTAGTGGTACTCATCTTAAAAAGGCCAGCTGCTAAAACTTTTGGATTCTCGATAACCGCTTTTCCTTTTTCAACATTTTGTTTAGGCAAGCAGGTGTGGAGTGACTGGTTTTGATAAATCATTTTTCTCATTGACTTTTGGAGGAGGCATAGAACAGACATATTTTGGTTTGAAAACCGGTTTGGGAACATTTGCTTTCTCCTCAGTCAATGGTTTTGTAATCTTAGTATCCACTGCCTTTCCTTTTTGACATTCTAGCTGAGCCCTCAAAAGATCATTTTTCACTTTCATGTCATTGTAGGCATGCTCATCACACGGTTTGTCATACTTGCATTCCTCAGTTTTTCGATCAAGTTGTTTAAAATATGATACATTTTCTTTTCAAGTTTTTCAAGAGCTTTTTCATATTTTGAAACAATTTCGGAGGTCTCAGACTCGAGTCTTTCATGATCTTCAACAGAATATGTTTGTAAAATAATGGACATAATATTAGTAGTCAGAACATCTTCGAAGAGAGAATCATTTAAATTTTCCAAAAATTTGATGTGTTCAACACTTTCATTAGCTTGCTTTACCAGGGATTTATGGTCCTTGGCAAAGTCAGCTATTTCTATCAAAAATGCTTGTTCAAAATGAATTACCCTTGAGTTGATGTTATTCAGCTGAGAGGCAATTTCAGTTTCAAAAAACTTTTTATTTTCATCATCAAAACTAGAAAACCATATGTTAGTTGTAATATTTGTTTTAGGTTTGACAGTCTCTTGAAGTCTCCCAATTCTAGTTTTAATATTGTCTAAAATACTTCTAGCATCACTTGTGTTAAAAGGATTGTTTGAAGACATTTGTTCGATTTTTGAAAAAGATTTTGCGACAACTATAGGAGTTGCAACTGGTTTTGAAACTGGTTTTGAAACTGGTGTTGACACACTGTTTGAAACTGGTGTTGACACATTGTTTGAAACACTGGGTGTTATGGAAAACTTTGATTGTTCTTTTTGAGAAACAAAAGAAATACCATTAATTTTGTTCCATTTGTTATAATCAATTGGTTTGATTTCCAGATGATTTTGTTTCATTTTTTATCTACTCTCCTCAGATAGTTCTAACGTTTCAAGAGAATCATGAACAATTATGGGTTCATGCAAAGGTTTTTCATTGTTCAACACATTCCGTTCTTTCTGAGCTTTCTTGAGGAAACAAGGAGGTGTGTTACCAAGAGATATTTTTTGAGTAGTATGATAATACGGATTAACTTGATTATCAGCATATTGGTTGATTTGGCTGAATGACCCGTTGTAACAAGCAAATTTTCCAAATTTTTTGTCTTCTCATTTTTATCAAGAATTTCATCTAGAATAGAATCTTCTCGTTTTGAAAAATCAGTTATCAACTTCTTCTTCTCTTTTTCAATATCAGAAAACGTTGTTTTTTGTTTAGAAAGTTGGTCATTTAGATCAGAAATTTCCTTGATTAAAGATTTTATTTTCAAGTTCAAATTCACATCAAGTGTGTCATACTTGATTTGCAATTGTTTTTCTCTTAAAATGGAATTTCGATAACCAGTTTCTAATTCTGACTCTTTGTTTTTATGAAATTCAAAAGCTTTTGCGTTCTCCTTGTAACTCTCAAGCTCAGTGGTCAATTTAGCATTCGCGGCCTTCACTTCGTGATTGACCGTTTTAACTTTCTCAATTTCAATGCCACAGTTATTGATTAATGTTTCAAAATAAGCACGTTTTTCCTCATCAGTCTCAGTATTTTGTGCCACACAGCCTCCACTAGGATCCACATCTGGAGTTTCGGGGTTAGTATTGCTACAACTTCGGATTGTCCGGTATGTATCATAAGTAGGTGCGGATGTCACAGAATGCTGTTCGTCATGAGTAAACACATCAAATATGACATTGTTATAGCATGGATCAATGATTGGTACTTCAGATACTACGTTGGCGTCATAGACAGGAGGTGCGTCAGAGTCAGTGTCGTACTTAGTCTCCTGAAGATTTTCCATGAAGATGCAGTTCGCATTGATTTCCTCTAGGTCTTCCAAATCATCCATAATAGCCATAAATTCATGTTCCTCAGCACTCAATTGATGTCCAGATTGTTCCTTTTGTACCAACATGATAGCCTTCTGAAGATACGCAAGGTCCTTCTTTTTCGGCTTAGTTGGACAATTCCTTGCCATGTGACCTACTCCTTGACAGTTATAACACTTAACCTGATTACCCTGATTCATATTTCCATAATTCCCAACGACTAAAGCTGCAACATTCCCATTGATTACCCATGCTCTATTCCCAACATTCTGTCCCATCTGATTTCCAACATTCTGACCCAACTGATTATCCCGATACGGAACGCGATTACCCATGCGAAATCCAGAGCATGTCCTGCTGATTCCCAATAACTCCAACCATTTGTCCTTGATTACCCATATTCAAACCCGGTACTGTGCAATTTGCTCATTGCGAGTGTTTGATGAAATCCTTTGGTTGTTGTTAGTTGGTGTGGAATAGCGACTTCTAAATGCTTTACCCAAGAATGCAAATGCATGTGACAAAGCTTGTTCTTGTTCGGTTCAGATCATGATTCCTTGTTCCGGTATTGTGGATACTGTTGTTGTTGAATGACTTGTTGTTCTGGTGGATAGTATTGTTGTTGAGGGAAAACAGCTTGTGGTTGTGGAATGTATTTCTGCAAGTTGGTGTTAGTGGAAGATGATGAAGCTTGTTGTTGTGTATTCACTGTAGTTGGAGTCTTTGCAATTAGTGCCAATGGATCATGATTCTTTGCCAATCTTTCTTTCCTGACTTCATTCACTTCATTTTGGTTTTGTTTCTGAAAATCGTTGAGTTGATCAAAGTTCACCTGATGTAAGTCTTTTGTTTGGTTGACAATAGTGACATATCGTCCCCATTCTTCTAGAAGATTGTTGAGAAATTTGATATTGGTCACGATAGTTCTGGGTGCCAACTTGTTTTTGATCAGCTCGTTCATCAAAGTGCAAAACCTTCCATAGTAGGATTCAATGGATTCTCCTCGAGTAGATGTAAACCTCTCCCATTCAGTTAGCAGCTTGTTCTCCATATCATGTTTACCAATTTCGGTTCCAAAACATAGCCGTCTAACACGTTCCCATATATCGAAAGCAGTTTCACAATTGTCTACTGCAGCAAAGATATCTCTTGGTAAACCCATTTGGACAATGTGAATTTCCATGTCATCTACTTCGACTTGCTTCTTATCCTCTTCACTGTATTCTGATTCATCTTGAGTACGAAAAGACGGTGGGACGGGAGGAGTTGCATTAGGATTTCCAGGGTCTTGGACTTGTCGAGGCTTGAAGGGTCCATTCTGAATGGATTGAATCATGAGTTTTCCATTAGGTTTGGTCTTGATGTAGCGAAGCATATGACTTGTCCATTGAAGATAACCACCTTTTTCCAACATAGGAGGACGGTTTTCAGCACCGGCTGCATGAATGTCTTGTTGAGTAGCCATTGATGAAGGTTTTTGATGATAAAGTTGATGTAGGATCGATTCAACGATAAAGGAGTTGTGTTTGACAAAGATTAAGCTCGGTTGTTGTAGTGAAAATTTGCTCTAAAAACTTAAAAACCTCAATAACTTCTATTCGGAGCGTTTTTAGGACTTGAAGGATGACCCGAAAGAGGCGTGTCATTCTCCTCGTTCTCACGGTCGTTTTGATGGGTAGAACTCTGAAAACAGAGTTACGGTTCAAAAGTTATAGCCGTTTGAAGTTTTGCTCAAAATCTTACTCGTAAACCTGTTCTTAAGCGTAGAAATTGGTGCTTATGCGTAGGATTTGGTTAGGCGTAGACTTCCTTGTGCGTAGGATTCCTTAGGCGTAGGATGCTTATGCGTAGGATACCTTATGCGTAAACAGTATTTTACGCGTAACCTTTAGGCTTAAGCGTAAGCTTATGCGTAAACAGAAATGCTTAGTCGTAGAAACCTTACACGTAAGTGTTAGCTTAGGCGTAGAGTATTACTCGTAAGCGTTTATTCTTATGCGTAAGTTTAGGTTTAAAACCAAAAATCCTTTACACTATCACAGTGTAAAAGATATCCAAAGTCGAAGTGTTCCACAAACATATCCAAGTGAGGGAAGCACTGAGTAACCGTTGTTGCACGAAGATGGTTCACCAAAATCTTATGCGTAAAATTCAAATCTTACGCCTAGAAAACTAGGGTTTTGACTTTTCTTACGCTTAAAAAGAGGGTTTTGACCAAAAGTTGCTTACGAGTAAAAACTACCCAGTTTTGCAAAAACACGAATTTTTCACCAAAAACACGTTTCCAAACGATTTCTTTTGCACGACCTTCTTCCAAAACACTTATAGATCAATAAAGTCAACAACTTTAAGCTTAACAACACGTAAAAATCAAAACTTTATGCAAAAAAAACCCACGTTTATAGGAAAAAACGCAACTTTTCGTGAAAAGCTTTAACAAAAAACGAACACATACACTCCTAAACCATTGTTAGGCGATTGATATCAATTGTAGGACCTTAAATATCTCAACCTTATCACGTTATACCAAAGCTTACCACACAAGTATACCACGTTAAACATAAACACAATATGCGTAAAGAAGAAAGAAAACAAAGATGAGAAAGATGGTGACTTGATATATGTTATGTTATGCGTATATGTGTGTAGAGAGAAAGATGAAAAGAAGAACTTAAATATCAAAGGAAAACACACACACACACACACTTTCAAGCACACCCTTCAAATGAGACTTTGAGGGGTATTTAGAGTACAAGTACATATGCCCTAATGGGCTTTTGGATGGGCTTGGATTGGACTTGGATTGGATGACATCTTATACAAGGCTAGCTTAACATAACTTCCAGCCATTTAGCTTAGTCCATCCACGAGCCCGTTGATTATTCTAGTACGATATCTAACACATGTTACAAAGTTCCTAAATGTGAATGACCATCACTTCTAATAAAAATGTTACGGCTAACAATCTTCCCCTAAGGGGTGGTCATTCAAAAGATGCTCCACTTGATTAGGTCTTTACTTTCCTTGAGCTTGAACTTTGTGTGTAGATATAGAATAGTCTTGATTTTCGTTCCTTCATGCTTTGTGATCAGTTAATGTGGTATAGATCCATTTGTCAACTTCTTTGATGTAGGTGTCTTCATGTCTTTCTCCACCATGCTCACACTTCTTTTTGACTTTGATGTTTGAGAAGTTCTTTAGTCTTTAAACTTTGTAGATTCATTGACAATGACGAAGAATCATTTTTAACTTTGAGTCGCCTTTGATTTTGATGAGAACTTTCATGTGTTGTTGGTATGAGCATGTGGAGAATCTGCACGATCTCTTCCTCCCGCGAGCATCCATAAGAAGAAAACATAAAAAAAACATGGGTTAGAAGTAATCCAACGCTTACAAGTTTGAACTTCGAGTGTGTTAACAGCATAGTGTGAAAACACGTCTCTAATTCTCACAAAGGCCGGTCCTGAACTGAAGTCCCACAAGTGAGATAACACGATATACCGAAGTACATCTACAATTCAGATGAGTCGCTGAAGTACACTGAAGCATCACTCCACGACTGTAGACCGTTTGAGACACACTAAGCGTAATCCACGGGGAGTTACCGAAGTGACCTGCTGTCAGGGCTGCTTGATGTTGACCCTAACAGGAGTTTCCATTCAATCACTGAAGATCACAGATGTGAAACTTCTCATAAATGTTCTGGCAGATTGCTAAGATCTGCGTAGGACTCTAGAATATATCACTTGTGTCCTTATAGATGAACAACAAGCGATGTCATGTCAAGTGTTCCTATGAGTTCTTTTAATGAATCTCGTGGCTCTAGACTCAATAGTGCATTTTGGTTTTCCTGAGCGGAGACTAGGGAAAGGGTCTCCTTCTTCAATACCAATGATCTCTAAGAGAAAGCCGATAGTTTACGTAGGGTTCCCAGTGAGAATGAAACAAATCGTTTTAAGAGGAATTGAGTGACTAGAGGGTTTAGTGCAGTGCGTCACTGGGTCCATGACGTCTGTGTCTTCAATACCAGTGTCATCTAGTGACAACCAATAGCAGATGAATTGAACCCGGTTTCTGCCCTAAGGTTGAATATGGAGGGCTATTTCTTTTCACCCTTTTTCATTATATTTCTTTTTAATTCTTCAACCCCTTCTTTCTCCTTTCTCACATTACTCCTTTTTTTAATCATACCTGAGGACTTTTAATACTAACTATTGGTGGTGTCCTTGGGTAGATCCCTCCGGCTCTGGCGGATCATAGGACGGATTTCCTATCCTTAGTCACCTTATAACTCCATGACTGTCCCATGTTGCCATAAAACCATTTTTCTTGAAAATCTCTCAGAGTGTTTATGATAGAAAACATGTTTGAAACACTCCATGAGTTTTATATTTTCAGAAACACTCCCCCTTCACATGTGCTTATAATTTTTGATAGAAATCTGCACACAGAGGGTAGAGTTCGCACTTTTTGAATTGATCGGCTCATGATAGACAATTCCCCATGAGACACGGTTACGTTGCCTAGTTAAAGAGTTCCATTTTCAGTTTTTAGGTGACAACTAGCTCTAATAACTAACTTGAAGTTGTAAACACTCCTTGAAAAGGAGGTTAGACCCATGAAAGTGCATATCTATTACAAGTTTCTCGAGATGGTACATTTACTGACTTTGTTTCCCGTCAATTCATTTGTTCTGACTGAGTCGAGCTCATTTTGAGATTCAAACAACGATCATTAAACTTTTTGATCACATTTTAATCACGTCTTCTGGTATCAGATTTAATAACTTTAATATGGCACCTTATGCTACATGATATAGATTTTTACAATTAATAACTTTATGGTGCCTCAAATTGACCAACTGACCAATCTCTTGAGGAAGTTCATTGATTCCAGTCTCATCAAGAATTAGAATCTCAAGGTCTCGCATCTCCGCAAGTATAAAAATATCATGGAGTGATTTATTTCCACGAAGATTTAACATGCGAAGTTTTGTGAGAAACTTAAACGATTGTGACAGGGGTTGGACATTACACCAAGGTGTTGTAAGTGAAGCTCATAGTTAGGAAGCTTACTGATCTTTTTTTCATGAGTGAGATCCTAGTGTAGCTTTCTACCTCGTTTTTTATTGGTAGCCATTTTGTTAACCCTTTCCTATCCTCCATTAAAAAATTGTTCTTACCATCACCTTCAGAAGCAATTAACAATGCCACATCACGAACAACATCATGCATTTTGGTACATTCTTTGTCATAAAGTTTCAATAACAAACCAGAATATGTGAGTATCTTCACTGCATCTTCAACCCTCTGTCTTGCATCCTCCATGCTTTTTAGGCCATGAAAATTTGTGAGACCCACCCCATAGCGTACCAAGTGTTCCAACAAAATTTATTCATCTTCTGGGAACATCCTACACAGTAAGAAGCATGATTTGGATTTTTCATCTTCAAGGTAGTCACAACTTAGCTTTAAATGAGTAAATGCTTTCTTTATAGCTGGATCTATACGTGACGGTGCATATTCCTGTACTCAGGTAAGTGCCTTGTGCCAATTTTTGATGCTTTTAGTTTTCAATGCATTTCCTACTGCTTTAAGGAACAGTGGCAATCCACCATATTCTTCAGCAACCTTCATTCCAACTCGTTTCACATCAGCGTCTCTCTCTACTTCTTCACCTACAACAAATTTAAAATGAATCCAAGCATTTACAAATATCTTATGAGCATTCATTTTCTCACACACAATTTCACTTCTAGATGTTAATAAAATCTTGCAATTCATGTGATTAATCCCACATGGAATGCATAATTTTTCCAGATCCACCATCTCCCAAACATCGTCTAGTACGATTAGAATCTTTTCCCCATTCATTATTCTCTTTGTTGTGTCTCAAATGTTTTTCTGAATCTTTTAAGCATTTAACGTTTGGGAAACAGCTGTAAATGCAACCGCGACAAATAAATGTTTTAAATTTGCACTAACATCCACGGCTAGTGTCGTCTTTCCTACACCTCCTATGCCTTAGATTCCAATGATTTGTTTTCTTTCGTCTTTAATAGCTGTGATGATATCCCCCAAAGCTGAGTTTTGGGTAGCAATATCATCAAGTTTCTTGTTTTGGTAGACTTCTAGTGGTCCAGGTGCAGGAATATCTACAGAGACACTAATTTCATAACCTTTGCCACCATCTCGGTGCTGAATAATTTTTCCAGATCCACCAAACTTCACTCAAGAAACAACTCTGTACATCAAATAAAATAGCTAAAATAAGAAGTGTAAAAGTGAGCATTACTTACACTTTTTTATAATCATTGCAACATAATGAATTTTAACAGTGGATAATAAATGCCCTGTAATTGAGTATATATAGATTGGTTTTAAATCATCATATATTTTGTTCTTAAAAATGCAGTATCACCTTTAGTTCCTGAAAAGCAATGGGATCTCCAGAAAGATTCAATGGATCAAAGAGTGCACTGCCTGGATAATTAATGTCACCAGGAAGGTATATTCCTAATGGCTCAAGAGCCTCGATCCCACAGTATCTTACATATTGTGGCCCAACCTATTTGCAGAAAATTCACAACTTCAAGACGTGCATATTGTCTAATTTAATACGGTATACAAATATTTTGATGGTTACCAGAAATAAGTACAACATGTTACCTGAAGTTGGAACAAATTTTTTATTGCTAATTGATTGAGATGAATTCCCTTCTTGTGGCAGTGCAACATCCAAAATAAAATAACTAAAGAGTTAAGATAACCTAACATGGTCTACTCAAATGTATTGACATATTAGACCTAATCACGAAATGTGATATCAAAATAGAAATGAGACAACAAAACGGGAAAGGAGTTTTAGATCAATTGAACTCTAAGCAACTACCCATATAATTCTTATCCTATAACCAACTATTTATTATCCTAGGCCATCCTTCCATTTGATATATACGTCAAGCCTAATCATTTTTTAAACTGTTGTTACTCAAATAATTAGCATTCGATGTGTGCCCCATGACCAACATACCCATTTTCAAACCCGAAATGTTACCACGTTAATAGATACATTTCACTAATATGTGTCACTCCCTTAAGATGTCAGTATCACGCTCTCAATTAAAGTTTATTCAATCGTACTGATAAAGCTTAGAAAAAAATTAATTTTGCCACAAGATAATCATATACCTTGAAGAGTCTTGTTAACATCCTCAACATAGCATGGAACCAACGTACCTATCACTGCATCTATGGAACCATCACTTACATGCAATGATTCTCCAACCAGCATAAATGTGACATTTTCATTAAAAAAAATTGTTATAAATATTAAGACGAACTTATCATTTAGGGATAGAAGTAAGATCATGAAGAAAATATACAACCTATATAAACTTGGAATTAGTCTCATGCAAACCAAAAGCTTTTGCTGCAGACTGAGCATAATTCTCCATCTTTTTATTCTGATCTACACCAACTACACTTACACCAGAAAGCCACCGCCATAAGATTTCACATTAGGACCTGTCCCTATCCTAATCTCCAATATTTTTTAGCCTTTTTTCATTTCAAATTTGCGAATAGCCGTGACTTTAAACCTGCAACCTTATCAAATATCAAGTGTCGTGTACTAATTTAGACTTCAAAATCGGGTTCACAATTAAAATAATTGACTTGATTACTAACCTCGGCCTCATAAGTTTTCATTATTCTATCTATAGCTCCAGCATAGAACTCCTTATGCTAATCCAGTCTTGGAGGGTGAACCCTGTTCACGACAGCCTCTATAAAGCATCAAATCACATGTTTAAAATACTAAATATAAGAAAGCCATGGCTACATGGCTAGTATAGTTAATTAAAAGCATGAAGTGGAGGTCTTCTAATTGATTTAAAACACAGGTCAAGTTAGCAGAATATGTAGCAAGTGACTTGTCCCTTAAAATGAAACTGAATTTGGCTTTTGAAGACAGCTATGATAATTGACATTATTACAAGGGCTCTCATTCTGGCCAATTGATACTCACTATGGCTACAAAAGTACCGAGTTCAGTTAGAGCTAATAGCTCAACAACTCTAGAAATATTATTAATGTGGTAAACTAATATTTTTGTTACATAGTGACTATGTAACAAAAATATTGATGTGGTTATATCAAAATGGTTATATTAAAACTTGGCTCAGATGATTATGTAACAAAAATTAAGGATTATGTAACAAAAATTGATATTATTCAAATGATTATGTAAAAATAAAACTTAGCTTACAAGATTTGGTTACTGCTATTTTAGTTATGCCGGTTCAGGCAGAATGTTTTTTGCCAAAGCTAGTTTATCCAGGGGAATGCATCAAAAGTGGGTGGGAATGAGGTTAGGGATAGTTTTGGCTATCCATCTACGATAAACCTTGACTTCAATGGCTTTGTTGATATCTGTCCATTTCAAATCATTAAGAGCGAAAATCTCCTGGTTTTATGGCTATCATTTTTCCTGCACTTTTGAATAAAAGATCTTGGCCGCTATTGTCAATCATTAGTCTACAAAAGCGGGAAACAAATTCAGTGAATGGTATGTATATATGTTTGGCTTCAATAGTTTTGTTTATTAACAATAATTATCAGTATGTTATGATCATGGCATATTGTCAGTAGGTAGCTATATGATCTTGTTTTCCAAAAATTGTTTAAGGCATATTAGCATGTCTGTTTTGATTTGTGTTTGTAGCTACTAACGGTTAACATATGTATAAGTAGGTGTGAATCTACAACTATTGTTTTGAAACCTACTAAACTCCACCGACAATAACTATGTGGTTGGGTTGACATCTATGGTGGTGGAATTAGAAAGAGACAATAACTGAGTGTACTGGTATATTCTACAAAATCAAGAAGGTGTTGATTAGTATGTGGTTGGATTGACAACTATGGTAGTGGCATTAGAAAGGTGACACATACAAATTGGCGACAACACATAAGACTATACAAATGTATCTGAAAAGCAACAAAACAACGTTCAACACAAATTATCTATGAATTATGCTAATGTTAAATTTTAGGTACTATTTTGACCCTGTTTGCATAAACAGAGTGAATGTTTACCATACACCAAGACCTGTTCATCATCAGGCTTTGGGAACAGATAAGGATTCCTCGTTGAGGCAAGATGACAATTGCAACATAGACCGTAGCTCGTAGCCAAAGAATATGAGCATGCCACCAGAATGTCCCTCTTTTTCATGTAAGGTTAAAGTCATAAACATAGTTACTTCCTGTCAGGATGGAATCAAAAGTACATAGTATCCAGCAAGCCAGGCCCCTCAAGTCCCAACACATACTACAAGTCATTACCATGTTACGTAAGAAATCTACCCCGGAATGTCTCAACCCCAATAAACTAATCCTCTTGAGATTCCTTGTCATGTATTTATACCTTTTCTTAAATCACAACAACGACAGGTACCATTTTTTATTTATTTTTCTCAACTTCTTCTTTATTTAGATATATATAATACTAATAATTAGAGAAGATTAGATTAGGGCATATTCTTCTTGTTATCCCATGGTATTTAATTCATCTCCTTCTTGAGGCATTATTTCAAATTGTGTTACGTATGTTGGTCCATTTGCCCACCCATGCCTAGAAAACCAAATAACAGACATATAAAAAGCCCACAAATTATATTTATTGCTAAATGGTAATAAATGAAGTCTTCAAAAAATGTGATACATACCAATGAATAGACATTTATATTGGCCATGATTTGTAACGTTGATGATAACTCTGTCCCATTCTCGAGCATAAATACTAGGCCCTGGAAACCTCCCATTTACAGTCATGATAAGAAACGTGTTATACCGAAGTTCGGGATTACATTGAAGATAATAAAAAATAAATATGCATCATCAGGGTTTTAAGGGAAAGAGTCGTACATTTTTTTAATGTTATTATGATTTTGAAAGAATTCTAGAACCGAATGATATTAATGTGCTGAGATTAAAAAAATATATATATAATGAATGAATCGGGCTATAATTAAGGAATAGATATGGCTTATCTTATTAATTAAAATGTTTAATAATATGTTGCATAGGTTTATAAATTTAGACTTGCATCATATAACTCAAAAAATGTGTTGGTCTAGTGGTTATCATGTTTGTGAATGTTACAAACACCCTAGGTTCGAATCTTGCAAGTGAATAAATTTTTTAAATATTTAATCTGATTTTAGTTGCTTAGTTGGACTGCCTATATGGAGAAAAACCGATGACATGGAATTAAATGTGCTTATTTGGCTTTAATTGTGATGAGGTGGCTTTAATTTCGATGGTGTGGCTTTAATTGTGATGATGTAGCTTTAATTGTGATGACATGGCTTTATAATATGGCATTAGGGATGTCAAGTGGAATTATATGTGGCATGCATTCTCTTATATATAATGTAGATATATATATATATATATATATATATATATATATATATATATATATATAGAATTGAGTTCAAATGAGAACTTTTTTAAAGTTCTAAAAGTAAGAACCCAATGAATATATGACAAGTGGAATTTAGGTATTAGAAAAACTAAAAAATAAATAAATAACTAAAAGGGTAATATAGGCATTATACATCTAAAACTTAAATAAAATTTAACCTTAATCAGATAATTACTCCTCCCTCAAATCTCTCACTTCCCACATATTTCTCCTTCCTCCCATCCATTTTTCTCCTAATTACCCTAACGTTAAATACAATAACATGCCGCCATCTCTTGATCTGCCATCTCTTCTCAATATAGCCGACTGAAAACCGAATCAGCTAGAATGTTAACCACCACCATTTAAGGTAATACATATATGGTTATTTTTTTTTAAACCAATCGATCTGTATCTTCTTTTTTTAAAACCATTCCATTTTCTAGTAATTCCATTTTACCTCTTTATAAATCTTCAAGGTACGAAATTAACTTGCTTTTTTTATAAACGCTTATTTCTAGCAAAGCTTGTTCTTTAAACAAATATCTAATGGCCTGTTTTTTTATTGGTATTTTGTAGTCTCTTTGAAAAGATTTAGGGGTCACTTTCTACTCGTAAGTTACAGTAGCCGAATAAGAATAGAAATGTTGCCTCACATGTATGGTAAACAATAGTTTTCCTACGCATTATAATTGATACATCTTAACCGCAAAAAGATTTCCTACTCGATCTGATATCACAAAACTATGGTCGAAGGGTTTTCAGTTTGTGTTCCGTTTTGATCTGCATTCGGATGTAGTAGGTGATACATTCTCGTGGTTGTGTACGAGTTCAGGTGATACATTCTTGTGGTTGTGTACGGGTTCGGTTGTAGGTTGTGTACGGGTTCGGTTGTAGCAGGTGATACATTCTCGTGGTTGTGTACGGGTTTGGTTGTAGGTTGTATCAGTTGTGTACGGGTTCGCTTCTATCAGTTGTGTATGGTTTGGTTGTAGGTTGTATCAGTTGTGTACGAGTTTTGTACGGGTTTGATTGTATTTGTACACGGTAAATGAAAATAATTAATGTAAATGTAACAATTAATGCATCAGTCGTGTACGGGTTCCGTTGTATTTTGTATCAGTTATGTATGAATCTTATATTCTTGTACTATCAATTTATTTATCGATTTTTTAGTAAACTATTACAATGGAAAATGATGGAAAAGATTGTTTCCTGAATCATCACAAAAAACACAAGATAAAGAGGTTGACTATCAAAAATTGACAGTGGCTTGTAATTTTTTGTTATAAGTAAATATGTATCAATTATTTAAAAATGACTGGTAAATAGAATGTTGAAAAAATAATTCGAAAAGGTTAAAAATCAATTTCTATTTGAATTCTCCAAAATACCCTTGATACACTATTTAATAACTTTAATGTCAATCATTTAATGTTAATTTCATCTAATCTCAAATAAATAATCTAATGGTCCAAATTAGTTCTTACTTTTATAACTTTAAGAAAGTTCTTACAATATCCCTCCCCTATAATATATATATATATATATATATATATATATATATATATATATATATATATATATATATATATATATATATATATATATATATAACAGGAGGCATTTGGCATTAATGCCACCTCAATGCCAAATAATCATTTTCATGCCACCTAAGCATTATATGTCCACCTAAGCAATTTAATAATCCAACTATTTTTTCCGGTTTTAATGTACAATTTATATTAATTTTTAATATTATTTTTTCAAAATTCGTTTTTATAAAAAATGTCATTGGTGAGATTTGAACTTGGGTTCTTTTTAAGAGTAGCATTAATAACTTGTGTGTTTACCAATTAGGCTACAAGTTATTTTGATAATTATGTTGCATTCTATAATATATAATTAGGTCTATAAATTTGGATTTAATAAAATATTTAGGAATCTGTATTGTTTTATGATTGTGTTTGTGTGTTGATATTTACTTAAAATAAGATTATAATAAGTTTGGTATGAAATCATTGTTATCTTAAGTTTTTTCTTATTTTTTAACCTAATTTGACACTATATATACACCCTTATTTACAATGGTTTTACACAATTACATATTCTGTATTCTTCAATGTCGAACATGGAGTCCTAGAGGTTCTCAAAGAGGCTTTCAACTGCCAAGCACAGCAACAATTCTGAGAAATCAAAAGAAGCTAAATCAATGAGTGTTAAAGATTCAGGTTGTTTAGGTGTTAGATATTTGAATTAAAAAAACAGAATATGATTGTTTTGTTTTTATATTATGTATGTGTTTATTATATACGTTTTGTATTATTTATGTGTTTAGTATATACGTTTTGTATTTTGCAGGAATGAATCTGCAAGGAACAAAAAAACGTGTTGGTAAGAAAGTGCCTACAAAAATTTCATCAGGTACAAGTTTGAGTTTTTTAGAATTTGTAACATGTTGATGTTGTTGTTTAGTTTTTTGATTTGGGTTATGGTTTAATAGGAACAAGTAATTCTGATTTTAAGAAGAAGACACAAATCAATGACACTATAATTGATGCACAAGATGCAGGTAATATAGAAGTTATTATGATATTATTGTTGCATGTTGCATGAAGGTTTTTTGTTTTTTTTTTATTATATTTGTAACCGGTTGTATGTTTTTAGAATGTAAAAGATGTTGATGTTGTTGTTTTTTTATTTGTTTTATTGATGAATTTACAGGAACAAGTTATTCGGATCTTAACAAGAATACATAAACTAATAACATTACAGTTGATCCACAAGCTGCAGATAATAAAGAAGTTATTATGATATCTGTAAAATTGATTTGGTTATGAGTTAGATTATGTGTTCCACGTTTATGTGTTTTATGTGTTTCTAATATTACATTCTGTATACGCATGTTTACATAGTGCATACATGTTTGTAAGGTTTTATCAGTGTTCCACGTTTATGTGTTTTATGTGTTTATAATATTACATTCTGTATACGCATGTTTACATAGTGCATACATGTTTATAACTTTTTATCCTGAAATAACACATATAAGATTAAGGATACAATTGAGACAAGCACAATTAGAGATCCTTCTACAGGTAGTTAATCTTAATGTTGTATAGTGTAGATATTTTTGTTATTGTTAAAATTGAATTGAAACCTAATACAATTTTGGTACCTGTTTTAACAGTTGCCTCACCATTAGATTATAACAGTGTTATCGATATGTCGTTATTTGAAAGTGACACACCCGGAAAAAGATCTGGAACTCATGTGCAGACTGTTTCAATGGCATCAAAGGGTAAACCTGATTTGAGTTATTATATTGTGCATTTTTTTTAAAAATTTGATAATATAAGTATTTAATTTAGAGTTATTTGTGTTAGTTAAACCTACGATTGCCAAAAATTTTGGGAAGCAAGTACCATCTTTAAAGTCTCAGACAGCTTATGATATCTCTCAAAGTGACACACCTGCTAATAAGTCTATATCTAACATTGTTGATTGTGGAAGATCAGAAAAAGGTACAATAGTTTTTTAAATACAAACATATGTTATATTATGAATGATTTGGTACTTATATATTGTATATATGTATCAGATGGTAAAAAAGGCTCAGTTGATTACAATACTGTCAACTTTAAAAGGATGGAATACATTCGGAACCAGCAAAAAGATCCTAGAAGTGCTGCTTATTTGAAGTCAAGAAATTCCAAATTTTGTTATCAAGAAGTCTATTCAGAGGCATCTAAGGCTGGGTTTAAGAATAGTTTGTCAGGCAGAAAACAAAGAAAAGAAGGTTATACTATACATTCTACGTCGTTTGGAAATTCGTCTGATGGTTTGTGTTTTACTGATTTATAAATATTAGTTATTTTGTAAATGTATTTGATATATAACAATAATTTGTAACAGGTAAACCTCATTCTAAAAAAGGCAATGGAATGCATAGTTTGTCCAATGGAAGTGCTTCAGCAGGTATATTCTTATATTTTAGTTTAATAGCAACAAGTATTGGTGATTTTAACAAGAAGAAATAAAACAATGAGACTATAAATGATGCACAAGCTACAGGTAGTAAAGAAGTTTTTATGATATTATTGTTGCATAACAGGTCAATCTTATTCTAAAAAGGGTAATGGAATGCATACTTCCTCCATTGGAAGTGCTTCAGCAGGTATATTCTTATATTTTAGTTTTATTTACATTGTTGTTAAAATTTGATTGCTAGATTTATAATGTTTAAAAATATCCAGATGAAAGACTGAAGGAACGAATCATAACTCCGATAAGAAACGTTAATCCTATGGCTACAAATATGGCAATCAAAGGAAGATGTATTTCTATTTGGCATTCTCACAAACTAAATGAAGAACATGATCCATATAGTTTGGACTGTGTTTTCCAAGATCTAGAGGTAAGTGTTTTATTTTTGATTTATTTTTTATTTAATGAAATTAATATAAATGACCACTAATTTTTAACAATGTATATCCAGGACAACCGAATCCAGATTTACATCAAAAAAGAATTCATGTTTAAATTTGAGCCTCTGCTTCAAGAAGGGCAATGCTATATATTATCTAACTTTGGTGTGGCGGAAAATGGTGGAAGGTTACCATTGTTACCAAACAGATGGAAAATATATTTTTTCAAAGGGACTAATGTTACGCATGTTGAACAAATAAATGATAATGTCATTGGCTTTATATATGAGCCATTTTCCCGTATATTAGACCTAGTGAATGAGTACCATGATCATGATTGTGTTGGTATGGATTTCATTGACAAATACTTATAATATTTATTCCTATTTAATATTGTAAATACAAAAACATTAACCTATGTTATTGAACATGTGATTGGAACAATTGTTGCTATTGGGAAAATCGTAGGTGTAGACAACCATGGTGGTCCAAAAATCCGCAGAACAATTGTTATTGAAGATGCTGAGTAAATAAAAACTTTAATATGATAGTTATATTCTATACAATTTTACAATGTAAATGTATTTATTTATATCATACTATGCAGATCCTACAGGCTTGAGTGCACTTTTTCTGATAATTGGGCGTTAATGTGGAATGAGTATGAAAACAGGTTGGAAGAAATTGGCCATATAGAGATCTTTTTGATGCTTGGGAAGGTCAAATATTGGGCCAGTAAGTTTTTTTGAATTTATTTTTTAATAATTTGCAATACAGTAAAATAATATGGTTTTTGTTAATATAATATTTTTTTGTTTGTTTTCTGTTTTTGTGTTGTTTGTACAAAATCAGATAAACCAGCTGTGCATAATACGTTATTTGGAAGTAGGATTTTTATTAACAGGAATATTCCGCCGTTATTGTTATTCCGGAAAAGGTTTTTACAATAATTATACTATATTTGTTGTTATATAAATACGAATTTTTAAGTCTGTATGTAATATATTTTTGAAACATACAAGGTACGAATCACAAGAAGGATATAATGCAAATGAATTCAAGATCCAGTTGCACAATCAAGAGAAAGTTGTTGTTACACCTGCAGAATTTATGCATGGTTGTGTAAAGAGGTTTGTTGGTATGATCCGAAGTATTGAACCGGTAAGAAAAGAGTTTTTTGTTTCATTTTTTTAATTATGAAAAAGCATAATACATCTGTCATAATATAGTATTTGAATATGATAAATAAAAACTATGCAAAATGCAAGATACATGTTGTGTTGTTTATGCTACTGTGCATAGCATCCAATATGAAAATGGTTGGACGTATACAGCGTGTAAAGCATGTAACACAAGAGTAACAGCAGTTTCTTCAAAAGGTGGAATGAATAGTCGAAACAAGAAGCAAGTGTGGTTCTGTAAGAAACACGGTGAAACGTATGCTGTTGCATCGAGGTATTAATAACATTGTGTTTTAATTATTATTTGAATATATAAAATTATGATTAATTATTGAAATACTAAAAGTTTATTATCTCTTGGTTTTAGGTTCAAGATCATTGTGCGTATTGTTGATGAAAGTGGAACCGCACAGGTGGTCTTATTTGATAACAATGTACACAAGATGACTAATTTGTCTGCTTGGCAAATTATGGAGAAACAAGGCATGGACCCGAGGAATACTTCCCGAAGAAATTAACCGATTATCGGAAACAATATCTATTTAAAATTAAGTATTCTGAATTTAACCACAGCAACAACAGTCATATCTATCGAACTGAAAAGGTGACTGATGATGTTAACACAATCATGCATTTCAAAAATGGTTTCCTAGATGAAGAGGTATGTATATTAGCATTTTAAATTACTTTATGATTGTCCATTTTTTATTATAAACTTAAATTGTATATAATAGTTATAAATATAAATTGGAATTGTAACACATGACAGGATGTAGAAGATGAGGAATACAATATGGAAGATTTTTCAGACAATGCGAATGATGTGTTATACAATAATGAAGGTGGTTTAGATGATAATGTAGATGAGTTTGGCAATGGTGAAGACGATTCTGAAAATGAGAAAGATGATTCTGAAAAAGAAGATTATGGTTTGAATTCCGACAATGTCTCAGATGATAATGAACATGATATTGACGAATCAGATATTGGCGAAGAAGATTTAGATACTCCTCATGTTGATTTTGAAGATGGTACATATGATTTAAGTGATTTAGAAGGCGTGGGAAAGAATGCAGAAAATCAGTTTAAAGTTGGTGAGAATTTAAATACAAAACCATCAAATGATATGGAGGAGGTATTATACATTTTTTATTAAATGCACTTTTCAATTCTTTATTTTATACAATAAAAGTTAAACGAACTTTCTAACTGTTGTACATTGCAGAATGCTGAAGTAGACACTCCAAAATATGCAAAGTATGCAAGTGGTGTTGTAGGTGAAGAAGCTGTTGATACTATGAATGATCCAGTTGGTGTTTTGAAAAAAAGAAATCGTGGAATAGAAGATTTAGCAGAGAATGATTGTGTTGATGAGGAAGATGTCCAACCAAACAAAAAGATGCAAACAAATGATATAGAAGACATTGATGCATAGAGCATGCACTGCATCTTATTTATCCTATCTATTTTATTTTTATTGATAAACAATCTATTGTTTTAGTTTTTGATTTTTGCAAACATATTATTATTTAGGTTATTATAGGATCAATTTTAATTTGGTATTAAGTTTAAACATTTGCGTTTGTTTTCATTTATTATTGAACAAGTATTACGTTACATTTTTTAAATCTTTATGGTACTTCAGAATTTTTAATAAACAAATAAGCTGCATAATACTAAGCAATTTTTTGATAATCAAAGACATTCATTAAAAAATATATCAGCATACATATAATACTTTGCAACTGAAACCATAGTCTTACTTAAGAATACATATGACCAACGTAGAACGTTAAACAGTTGCTTGAATGTTCCAAATTACAAAAGAGTAAAACCATTTGTTGTGCCCAAAAGATAACCAAAGTATTCCTCAAAATCCTTTTCTAACAGACATGAAACACAGGGAACACACCTGTGTCAGGACCATTCAACTCCTCCAGATCGAACATTTACTTGAACCTTAGCATTTTTTCCTTCTTGAATTTGCGAACTTGAGCAAATTTCTTCCATTCCCCATGGATGTTTACATGGTTTGTTCGATCAGGATTTTCTTAGTGAAGTACCATTTTTATACGCATCTTATATACTATGTCTTTGTGTCTTATGAAACAATTTTTATAAGTATGCATTGGATGTTTGTCAAGGAAATCAGCTGGTATGCACTGCAATTAAGTGTAATAATTAGAATAATATGTTATTAAGGTTGACATCATAATCATTAAAAAATCAGGTATAACTACTTACAAGTCATTGTCTGTCTATGGTATCTTCATAAGCCACATAAAAACAATTAGTTTTTTCACCAAAGTGGTCCATGTGTTGATCCCAAAAACATTGATGCCTCATTCTATCATCAGCTGTAATGACAAACGACAAAAAACTACTTAAAACATATTTGATATATCATTACATTTACTCTTTTAAGTATTAAAAGGTTTAACATGTCATACCCTGTTCCCAAAAATCAAGGTTGGGTTGGTGTTTTCTCAGTTTTGTTGCTCCAAGAAAATGACAATCAGTTATTGCACGACCAACCATATTAAACGCCTATAAACGTAAGTAGTTGTTCCTCTCCCTCATCAAGACTACATTCTCCCCTACTCTAAGATTGAATCTTTCAACAATATTTTTCCAACCCACATCAGACATAACATATTGATAACAACCTTTGTTTCCTCTATCTTTTTGACGTTTGACAACAACATTGTACTTACGTTTATTAACACAAATTTTGATGTGGTCCTTTTTCTTTAAACCCGGTAGGAAATCGACTGGAAGTATCTGTAGTTTTGTATAACTTTAATAATTCTGTTTAATTATACAAAATTCAAAAACAAATTTTACGTAGCAAGGGTAAATACCTGAACCATGTTATGTTAAGGGAGAATCCTACTCAAATACCTGCTAGGCCGTCCAACTATTGCCTCATAACCAATTGCTTCATATCAATTTGCATCATACTGGTCACATAATAGGAATCGCCCCTTCTGCACAAAAGTGTAATGCCTTAGCATCGGCTGGTATGAATGCAAAACGTAATCGTAATCACCATTCCAGATCCGTCAATCGTATTTGCTACCAACTTTGGTATTTCAAATTTAACCCCTCGACTCTCTCTACTCTGTCAAGTAAACATGATTGTGCTACCAAGTGAAACATTTTTCGCAGAAAACACATCTCGAAGATAACTTATAGAAACGTAACATGTTTTAAAGGCTTAAACAAACACATTAAATTTAACTTATATCATGATTTGTTTTAGATAAGAACCTCATTGCAGAAATCCTTGCCGATTAATACGAACAATAAATTCCATAGGCATTATCCTACATATAATTATAGGTAAGTAAGAAGTAAGAATGTTGGTTATATTTTTGATTATACAAACAGTAATTACTGTGTTTTAAAAGGCTATTAACATATCCATTCATCATATAACATAATCTTAACCCTAAATTATATTTGGGCGTTTTATTAAACCAAGTATTAAGCAACATGCAACTTCATAACTATAAACATATGTGTATATAAACAGCAAAATTAACTTATGATATTTGATTTTCTACTTAAAAAGTATTTGATTTCAATTTCTGTAACTTTTAAACAACAATCAACATCTACAACTTCATAAAACATACACAGTAACAATGTAATGTAATCTAAAATATGAATTTGTTGTAACATTTACCTTGCGTCATTCAAGATATAAATTGGGACGTTGGACCATCTAATTCAAAGAGTGGTTATGTTTATGTGTGTGACTTTGAATGTGTTTTAATTACTTGAAGAAGATACTATATAATATGATAAATAATATTTTATAGTCAACATTATATACTTTTTTGAAATAGTAAAAAAATAATTAAAAAAAAATATTGTAGGAAACATAAATAAAAGAAAAGCATATATGTGTATATATAGTTTATTTGTAGGAAGCATATTTGTTGTAAAAATTTGTAGTAAACATTGGTTTATTTAGCTATATGTATGTGAACTTTTTTAAAATCATGGCAAATCAAATAAAATATAGTGGAACTATTAATTAGAAAATAAATATAGTTAATAATTCATATAGTAAGTTTTACACACTTATTAATAAAATCAAAGTAAATACTACATAATTAATATTTAACATAACTTCATTCAACATACCTAATGATAATTACCAAACATATGTCTTAATTACAAAACACAAAATACCAAATAAAGTAGTTTGTTTTAAACATTTTAAACCATAAGGAGGAACATTTAAACACGTCCATGATAATTTTTAGCAAATATGGAATATTGGAAATTGTGTGTTTTGGCCATCTTCAACATCCAAACCTTCACCATTGGATATATACTTGAAGCGAATAATCTTGGTGTAAGGAAATCCACATATTGCGGCAAGTTGCTTCCACTTTCCAAAGACATTGACATGATTGTTTCTTTCAGGATTTTCATTGTGAGGTTGCATGCGCACTTTCATCTCCTGCCGATATTCTCTGTATAATCGACTCGATCATACATATGCATTGGATGAGTACTAAGGAATTTTAATGGAATTGACTATAAATTTACATAGTGTAATTAGTAATAAGCAACTGTTTTGAATATTAATAATTGTAAAACAAAATAATTAATCAAAATTTACCAATCTGTTGTAGCATTGAATGTCTGCATATGCTTTGTAAAAGGTCGTGTCATACTCTCCAAAATGGTCCATGTGAGATGGCCAATAGCAGATATGGTTCATCCGATCATCTTCTACACATAAGAAGTATATATAGTATATGTTAAGAATGTTATTAATTAAACAGATGTAATTAGTTAATTAAAACATAAAATACATACTCTCTTCATGCCACTCCAAATGGGATTTGCCTCCTTAATGTAGGAGATCCTTTGTATAGTATCTGGGTAATCATGGTACCATTACCATGAAAAGCATCGACCCACAGTTGATTTCCAACGTTCTTGGTTAACACAATACGCCCAAGCTTCCAAATTCTATATCGTCAACCATTATGTTCCATGTTTCACCCAACAATCGATAACAAAACTCGCAAGCAAGATTATTTACAATTACTTCTTCACGTCTAACATGACATGGGTAATGTTCACCATTTGCTATGATAGTACCACATTCGTCTGTGAGCCCGGAAGAATCTCACCGAATTGTCTCTGGCAGAATGTATAAATATAAAAAATGGAAATTGTAAATAATGTATAGTATCAACTTCCCGTAGTTTTATTCAAAAGAATAAAATGTATTGTTACAAAGAGATTCAATACCTGCGGGTAAACGAGGATCCGAAGAACATGTTTTAAACCTTGGTAAAGTAGACTGTGTCCATCATAAGCAGCCACTTCTTTACCATTACGTAAATATCCAGTGACATAAAAGCAATCCTCTCCTACTTCAATGAAATGCAACAAGTGGACACCTAAAGATAAGCTTTGGTTGCGTAAATCTCTGTCCATTTGGACCTCACTATTGTCCATCACTAGGCCTAACCAACTCAACCTTGAAACAATCCATCGTGAAATGATGTATATGTCAATATTCCCATGGTACTATTCTAAGTTGTAAACTTCGTAACATCTAAAACAAAATAAATAAAACAAATTTAAAATGTTTAATAATAAAACACCAAATTATATATCTCGATTGTCTAATGAAGTTTATAGTACTTGAAACTCTTGGTGCTCTTCATCTTGCTTAATCAAAAACTCTATACACATACTTCCCTGCACAAACAACTATATTTTTTAAAACATATTTTATAAAATAAAAATGAATAAATGTATCATTTACATATATGTTATTATAGTTCTGCTAACATATGACTAAACAACAAAACATGTAACATTTGATCAAAGTGTATCTAAAGACGATACTTACTATATAAGATGAAAGTTAGTCCAATTGATTATGTTATCTACTTTAAATGATATAAAATGCAGCATTTACATAAAAGTACATACTAAAAATCGCCAAAACATAAGATGTAGTAAACGATATTATATACAAACGTATTATACTTCAGAAACATGGCTCTAACAACAATACATGTATCCTTTGATCAAAGTGTATCTAAAGACGATAATTTCTATATAAGATGAAAAGTTATTCCTAATTGTAACATAACATCTCTGTTTTAATTGATAGAAATGCAGCATTTACATAAACGCATCATAAAAATTGCCAAAAACATAAAATGTAGTAAACGTGATATTATATACAAACGATATACTTCTCAGAAACATATGACTTAACAACAATATATGTAACCTTTGATCAAAGTGTATCTAAAGACGATAATTAGTATATAAGATCAAAGTTAATTCAATTGTAACATAATGTTAGATATTAACTTTTCACATACACATCAAACCATAACACAAGGTGGCGTTTAAGATGGAATTCTAGAGAGAGAAAGTTAGAGGTTTAGGGAACTTAGTGAGAGAAAGTGAAATTATTATTATGAGCTCCAACTCTCTACCTTGGGAGGTAGAGAGTATTTATAGTCTTATAATAAAACGCCACACTGCTGTGGATCGTGCATACAAGTAAAAGACCCGTCTCAGCCCTCCTGGTGTACTTAACTAAATACTACTTAACTAAAATACTATGACTACAGCTTAACGATTACATATACTTGAGGTGACCCACTTTAATACCGAATTTCTAATTCTAACAATCTCCCCAAGGGAGGTCACCTCAATCATGCACTAAAATTACATTGAATACAAACAGATATGACATTAACTATTGTTCTTGCATTCTGATGTAGTCTTTGTTCCAAGTCAGAGTCATTGATTCTTCACATTGCATGTTTGGTTACTTCAAGTGGAGGTCTATTATTGATCCACGTGATAATAATTTTGAGCCATCATTGAGATATCACCATAAAAAATCTCTGTGACATCCTTTGTGGTGTTGGTATTATGTGATGTTGTGACTTTTGGACCGACATGCTCACATTCAGGATCATGATATCTTCTCATCGAGTAGCAAGCATTTGTTGATCATGATATTGCAGGCAAGGGCATGAGTGAAAAATATCGAGTCATTGATGCACTAATCATGATTTCTTTTGAGATGAATGTGTTAGGGAGCATGCGGCTATGGATTGACCGCTTCATTCGGTCAGCAGAACGCCAGCGACCGATACAACAAGAAGTTAGTTAAATCTACAAAGTGTCTTTGATCACTTTCGCTGAATTGAGGTACACGCCCACGGTTCCCTCGTTGATCAGCATGCGTACCGTGATCGTATAATTCAAGAATTTCCTTGACAGGTTTCAAGTAATGTCTAGCTCGTTTCAAACCGAACATCTCAAAGAAGACAACACGAGTGAGTGAACCAAATAATTTGAGTCCACCGATTGATGAAAAGATATTTGAAAAACAATCGTGTATTGCTCAATAGAAATTGTTTTTGCAATATAACTAAGGTTTTAATGAAAATCAATTATCAATCATAAAACACCTTTTGATTTGAAAATTAGTACACCACGTATACGCTAATGAAAAGAATTTTTAAAGCACAAAGACCGGTTTTTCAAAGGTATCCGTCAATCCATAACCTGAACCAGGATGGATTCAAAAGATTGAATCACCCCATTGTTTCGCTCAGTTGTCACATGGTTGATTCAGATAATAGATCTCACATGCCACCTACCAGAGCTTGTTAGATGTTGGCTCCTAAGGCTTTCCATCTTCACAAAGTGAATATGTAAACACATCACTGTTTCCGCAATACCACAAGGATATAATGTAGGACTCAAGATATAATCTCTCTTCCACATTGTGTGAAACAGAGAGTCTTCATTGAAAGTGTCCTAATGAGATTTATTGATGATCTCGTGGCTCTAGACTCATTTTGTGCATATTTGATCTGTGTCGAGACTGGGAGAGGGTCTCCTTCTTCAATATCAACAATCTCTAAGAGAAAGTCGATAGATAATGTCGGTTCCTCGTGAGAATGAAACAAGTCCTTTTAAGAGGAACTTGAGTGGTTTCGGAAGTTGAAGTGCAAGTGTCACCGGGTCCATGACGCCTTGTCTTCAATACCGATGTTACCATCAAGAGTATATGAATTGAACCCGGTATTCGCCCTAAGGTTGAATAAATGGAGGGCTATTTGTTTTCACCCTTTTCTCATTCAATTCTTTATAATTCTTCAACCCCTCGTGCTTAATGAGACTTCATAGCTAGAACCTTGTTGGGTTTATTCAAAGACTAGCTCGGCCTAGTCCCGACTCTTCCCATATCTCATTTTTCTCCTTTTATCATCATACCTAAGAACTCTACACTAACTAGTGGATAGTCTCTGGGTAGATCCCTCCGCTCAAGGATCATGGGAACAATACCTAACCTTATCATCCTTATATCACCATACATAAAGTAAGGTTGGTCGGCTATTTGGTATTGTTCCTCTGCCATATGAACCAATTGAAAACCATTTGAAAATCAATTTAGATACTTGATATATTATCAAAGCATTTTGTACCTGAATTGTTTTGATATTTTTAGAACGAGAACTCTCCCTCAACATGTGCATCAAGTATTTGAAAATGTTTTGCACACGGAGGCAAGAGAAAGAATTAACTTCTTTGATTACCATTTTCTAAAGATATCAACATCACTTCCCAAATCGAATCAAGTAGATAAAGCATTTTGGGGAAGGATGAGGTTTTCATGATTTTGCGCCCCCTCAATATGTGCTTCTAGGTTTGAAAGGAGTTTTACACATACTAGAGGGAACCTGCACATTGAGATAAATGATCACGTTTCAAATTATAGATGCTCCCCTCAATGTGCATGGAAAATTTGCATGAAAATTTGAAATCGCTTGTCACTACGGAGGCAAACATGTAATCATTTAAGAAACCATTTATCTAATTATCGCTTTAAATCCTATTTAAATCACAACTTTCCCCATCACAATTATTAAAACATTTGAGATTTGTGATCTCTATAGATTTAAATTGATTTTGAAAGCTTTTAAGGAGAATTGTGACTTGATTATGAAAACGTTTTAACTGATAAGGATCCGATGTTGAGATTTTAAACTCCATTGGTTAAACATGCATGTACATCTTTTGAAAACAATTTAATGCCAAATAACTTTTAATTTAATTGAAATCATTCTCCCCTCAATCAATGACATAGGTTGTTGATTGAGCGATAGAGATTTTGACAGATAAGTCCCGATGATTATCAAAAATAGAGACCGAGTTATTTTTCAAAGCATTTAGTTTTCAGCAGATAAATGTTATAGAATCAGATCATGGAATTTGAAAACATGGTAAAACATGGCTCGTTTTTCTTTTAAAACCGGTTATTGCCCGAAAATGACAATAAACCATTGCTTTCTCCCAAATTTTTATAAGAATTTAACAACATCTAAAGTCCCGTGTCATTCTTTGAATGACAGCACAAAGACCGTAGATATTATCGAACTGAAAAAAAAAAAACATGACACAAAAGACAATATTTTTAAAGATTTTTCGAATTTTTCGCATTTTTATGGATTTTGAAAGTTATATTTTTCTATTTGGGTTTATAGGGTTTTATAATTTTGTATTTTGCTTTTTGGATAAATATATACAAGAGATAGATGAAGATAGACCTTTACTCCTCGTCTTCCTCCTGAAGACGCTTGAGTTTTCCGTTGAAGGCTTTTCAAGCCAAGTCGGGAAGAATAAACTCAAAACGCTCTTGAAGAGCTTTGGTGAAGATGTCCGCTAACCGATATTCAGACCTCACAAAATATAGTTCCACCACACCTTTTTCCACTTGTTCCCCGATGAAATGATGTCGAATGTCGATATGCTTTGCTCTTGAGTGTTGAACGTTGTTGCATGAGAGAACAATAACACTTTTATTATCACAAAGATGAGGATTTTGTTGAATTCAAAGCCATAGTCCGATAATTGAGATCTCATCCATAAGACTTGAGCACAACAAGATGACATGGCTATGTATTCAGCCCTCCAGAGGAAATAGAAGTACTCATGTGCTTCTTTGAAGACCAACTCACAAGCTTATCACCCAAAAACTGAAAGCACCTCCGTGATGTACTTCGACGGTATCTTGACAACCCTGATGATCAAGATTCCATAGGCCGTTAGTGACATACCGGTGTCCTTCGGGTACCATAGTCCCATATTGATGGTTCCTTGGAGATACCGAAAGACCCGTTTAACTTTCAAGGTGCTTTTAGTAGGCTTAGCCCGTATCTAGCACACATGCAAACAAATGTAACAAGATGTCCGGTCTACTAGCCGTGAGGTACATCGTGGATCCAATCATACTACGATATTTTGTTTGGTCAATCATGATCCCCGAGTGGTCCTCATCTAGTTTGGTTCGATCAATCATGGGAGTGTCAACAGGTCACATGAATCAAATCCAAATTTCTTTAAAATCTCTGTTGCATATTTAGATTGATTTATAAAAATGCCTCCTGACTTTGTGAAATTTGTAATCCCAAGAAAAATGACATTTGTCCCATCATTGACATTTGAAACTTAGAACTCATTTCATTAGAAAATGATCACATTCCATTGGGTCAGACGAAGCAAAAATAATATCATCAACATAAATTTGAACATGAGTTAAATGTTTGCCCGACTTCCCCGGTGAACAATGTAGGATCAATCCCTTTATCAATCCGATGATAGAAGAAACTTTGACAGGTATCATACCATGCCTCTGCTTGCTTTAAACCGTAGAGAGCCTTCTTCAGACGATAAACGTGAGTAGGATGCTCTTGATCACAAATCCTTCAGTTGGCCGACGAACGACTTCTTTAAGATCTCCGTTCGAAATGCCGCCTTTACATCCATCCGATACACTACCATGTTCTTACTAGCAAAGTATTTAAAGATTCGGATTGCCTCGATTCGAGCAACAAGAGCAAAAGATTCTTCAAAGTCTATACCCTCCTCTTGACGATATCCTTTAGCAACTAATCGAGCCTTGTTTTTCAACACATCACCATGCTCATCAAGTTTTACTTTGAAGATCCATTTTAGAGCTATAATCATAGACAAGCCCGAGCGTACTAACTCCCATACATCAAGTCGATCAAACTCATGAATTTCATCTTGCATGGCATTGAACCAACTGTCTTCATTCATGGCGGTTTTAACATCTTTTGGTTCGATCTTAGAAAGCCGAGTTGAAGAAACACCATAAGGCATCGGTTGCAAGTTGTTTCCGTGTTGATACAGGACGAGAGGATTTCCAATGATGTTGTCTAATGGATGATCGTGAGTCCATTTTCTAAGGTGTTCATGTGGCAGTTGTTGAGGAACCGAGGTAGCCGAGTCGATGTCTCCTCAAGAAGATGGTTCTCGATGATGATTCAGAGTAGCAAATATGTTTTCAAATGGAGCAACCTCAGGAGTAGCAAAGGGATTAACTTCATCATTGATGCCGTAAACAGTTCCATGATGTACATTTGAAGAATGATGATTTGTTGATGAGATCAAGGATCGCCAGCAGGTGCTTCTTGACTTAAAGATATTGAGACTCAAGGATTGACTTCATTCACAGGAATATGAGCATCCTCTGTTTCAGGAATCATTACCTCATTAGTGTTTGAATCATACAGTTCATCAAACATAGGATCAAACAATTTCTTTACATCATCTTCCGATGGAGGTACATATGGAGTTTCTTGAGTAGAGTTTGGAACAAGAGATGAACCAATGGGACTGTCTTGAAGTGCGGGTCCTGAGCCGGATTGTCCAGAGCCATTTGACCCGTCACCATCAAACGAACGTGAATGGTTTCCATGATATTTCGGTTCTTTTGTTATAGATTCGTATCCCTTTTTGTTTATCCTACAAATACCCAATGTCGTTTTAGCCCTTAGTTTCCTAAGTCTTGACCCTCATTAGTTGGATAGCACAATGCACCAAACACACGAAGGAAAGAGAGATTAGGTTTTCTGTTGTGGACAAGTTCATATGGAGTTTTTCCATGTACGGAGTGGATTAGGGAATGATTTTGTGTATAGCATGCAAGGGCGATTGCCTCAGCCCGAGAAACATTGGAACCTTTGAGTAAATCAACATTGTTCTAGCGCTTCAACCGAGTCCGATTTGCCTTTCAACTACACCGCTCGTTGAGGAGTTCGTGAAATACTTTTGATGACCGATTCCAACGCTTATGAATTCATTGTTGTTTGTTGACAAACTCGGCCCATTGTCTCTGCTCGATAATTTCGACGGTTTTGTTAAGTCGAACTCGCAAATGCTTGATGAGTTTGATGATGATATCGTGAGTTTCATCCTTTGTCCTTATGAACTTGACCCATGTGAATCTAGAGTAATCATCAACCACCACTAACACATATTTCTTCCCAAAGATATTTTGTACCTTCATTGGTCCACATAAGTCCATATGAATCATATGAAGGACTTCGTGACAGAGTTAGTAGGTTTGGGTTTATGGGCATATTTCTTGCTTTTTCCCAATTGACATGCCTAACAAAGATGATCCTTTTCATACTTTAGTCTAGGTAAACCTACAACTAGGTCCTTTCCGGAAAGATCGTTGATGGTGCCGAGGTTCAAGTGATTGAGACGACGGTGCCATAACCATGACTTTGTTTTTGAAGCCTTTGATAACAAGCTGATTGGAGAAGCCCTCATCATGTCATCGATAGAGATGGTGTAAAGGTTTGACCACGAAGTTCCTTTTAACGTTCTTACCATTAAGATCTCTAACAAAGCAGTATGTTTTCTCAAGGCAACTTCTAGATCGAGTCACGAATTGACCAACGGAGAACAGATTATGACCCAACCCTTCAACATAGTAGACTCTCTAGATGACACTATCACCAACAACATAATCTCCATAACCCATAATAGCACCGAAATGATCATTACCAAATCTAACAGTCCCGATGAACTTGCTCACGAAGTTCATGAGCAGCGACCGTCTCCGCCATATGCTTGGAACGTAAACCGAGTCCGTGTACCACGTAATCGATTTGAACGACCGCAGCTTGAACACGTACAAAAATGGATAATCGATAATTGGGATCCCCATGCAAGAATGGGTTCCATTTGGTTAGTAATGCGATTTGGAACACCCACATCGTAATCGAACATCCATATCAGTAGAAGCAATGGAATCATTGGGAATAGATGCAATGTCGGTACGTATTTGCCCTATTCAAAGTATGTTTACTTCTTAAGGGAATAGTTCTACCAATAGGCATCCATTTTCTAGTGGGCATAATCTTAGCAGTGTGAGAACAAAATGATTATTCTTATGACCAAAAGGTATCCAATAATAACCTATCTTTATAAAAGTTCTGCCTGTGGGTTTCCACTGCTTAACAGCTTCTTCGCTTTTGCCTTTTTGCCTTATTTGCACGATTATTAGCATTAACAATTTTAACTGGGCATTTGACAGAATTAGACAAAGCATTCACACCACATTCATGATTAGCAAATGAATCAAGCATGCAAAGATACAAGGTTTGCGTGATAGTATCGAATTAATTAATTACAAGACGCCTAAGGCTAATACTAGAATCAACACGATTCGCTTTATTCAACTCAAGCCTAACGTTCCTAGATTGGTCTTCTACTCTCTTCCAATGCACAATCTTAGCTTGCAAGGTCCTATCATTCCTTGTATTGTCTTGAGACTTTGACCTCGCCGCTTTAAAGTCACCGACACCCTGTAGAGGGAATGGAACATTAGTTGGTTGATCTAATTTTTGCATTCCTGAACTTGATGTGCAAGGATTCAAGTACTAGGGCACATTAGTGTATACTTTAAGACGTGATTTGAGCTTTTGCGTGCACACTAAAGTTCACTTTCTTAGCACTAACATATCCGAATCGAACTACTTGAAGGCACATTAGTGTTTCTAAGATCGGGCATAGAACGGATTTCGCTTGGCACTAGGCATAGAACAAGGCATCACAGCTTTGCCTTTTTCACCTAAGGTTAAGGATTTTGGGCATGTGGCAATTACACATTCTCGCAACTCTTGAGATCGCTTTGGCCCTGGGAAGCAAACCTAATTTCACTATCAAGAGGTTTATTAATGAAATCCTCTTCACAATCTACTGAGACATTCTAGACTATCCTTAAGGTGAAAAGCAGATTCATGAAAAGCATGTTCATTATTCCTAAGATGAGGAGGAATATATTTAACTGTCACAGTGTATTTGCAGTTTAAGGGTGACTTTGAGACAACATTCTTATTGAAAACAAGTGGCGCTCCCATTTCTCGACTTCTAGATTCTCAATTTCCTTTTGTAAAGACGTTATTTTTTCGTTGTTTTGGTCACGGGTGACTTTTGTTGAATCATATAACTCTTTAAAATGTCTCTTAACTTTTTCATTTTCTTCTAGAAAACTCTCGTTTTCCTTTTTTAAGGCATCAACTAAGTTTTGAAGATGAAAAGTTTGAGAATTCCGAGAATCTGGAGGGATTGGAGCTCGCCTTATTGTTCGCTTGACCCTTTAATTGAGAGATTTGGGCTTTCAACTTTTTCGATCGTGTTAATCGAGCTTGAATCGTTCATCACGCTGTTAATTTGAAAACGTGATCAAACTCGGAGCATCCGACGATGTCTTGACATTTGAAGTTTTAACATTTTCTTTAAGATGTTGATATTTTAGTTGTAAATTAAAATGCTCAACTTCCAGGTTAGAAAAATGTTTAACCAAATTGTTGTGATCATCTAGTTCAATTTTCTCGTTTAGTTCAGAATTAGTTTTTCAAGCTCAATGACACGATCATGGGAGACTTTCGGCATGATAGTTCATGAAATTTGGAAGCATTAATAGAGCAATTTGAAGCAATGAAAAAGATATCTTGAGCAACACATTCAGTAATAAGAGTCTCATTTAGGTATGCAAGTTCTTCCTCTCAATCTCATTATATTTTAGTGCACGCTCATAATCACTAACTTCAACTACCATAGCATCAAATTCCTTTCCATTTTTAATATCTCATTTTGTTCCTTTTTAAGACTCTCAAATGATCTTTTAGTTGTTTAAAGGCATGACCTCAGTAAATAACATTCTTTCATTTGCTCAAAACCCCTTTCCCCTTCTATATCCCGCTGGGTGTGATCCTTTTCTTACAAGTTTTTCAAAATCGGTAATAGTTGAAAATAACATATTGACTAATTAAGGTCTTGTTTTAGTGGCAATAGTTCTAGGAACTAAATGCATTGGTGTATTTGGAGGATACTCTGTCGCTTTAGGGAATTTCCCAAGGGGATTCTTTTCAACAAGATTTTCACTTTTGCAAGTCCATATCCTTTTTCCAACACTTGTTCGTGGGTCGCAATGTTTGAGGCTTAAACATGTTCAAGGAAATCCAGTTTCCTTCTTGTAGTCATGGGGAGTGATAATAATCTTTTTTCTTTGCATTTGGGTCATCTAGTTTTGTTCATCCTTTCCCTAGTGACTTCATCTGATTTCTTATCTTCCTCAGAGCACTCAACGCAACTAGGTTTCTGCCTAGGCTTAAGAATTTCATTACCATCATAAAGCACCTTATGAGCATTCCTAGCCCTTTTAATTACCTCGATTCTGTTCCTCAACAAGGGGAATGCTATGCTTATCGCTAAGACTCATGTTTAGTGACCATGTGAGCAAATTGAATGGTGTTTCCTTGTATGTACAACTTGTTTTCAAGTTTGTTTTTCAAAGTTTTCACATTAGAAAAATCTCTCAAGAGTTTTGATTCCTTTGCATTAAATTCTTGCTTAAGCATTTTCACATTTTCTTGAAGTTCTTGTTTTTGTTTTGATGTTTTAGAGAGTTTTTCTTGCAAGGAATTTAATTCTTGTTTCAATATTTCTCTTCTAACTTACTTTTTCTAATTACTTGTACATACTTGGTTATCCATTTCCTCGCCACAGTGGTCAACTCAAACTTAGCACGTTGTTCATAAATAGCAACACCTTCTTTATAGGCATTTAGTTCAGAAATAATGGAATCATCAGGGGCACATGCAGTGTATTCATCACAAATATAGTCATTGTTGATCTAAGATGCATCACTTGGTACAACTTCACTTTCACTTTGTTTCACATATTGATCATATGGGAGAACATTGATATTACCCATATTTTCAATATTTGATTCAATAGTTTCAGTTGACTGTACTTTGTCATGCATCCGTGCACATCAGATCATCGATAGTTTTAATACCTCCGAGATGAGCTTGTCATGAGGCCCGCCTAGTGATGTAGAGGAGACCTTGGGAGAAACCATTGGAGAAATGCTAGCAATAAAAATTGTGTGTGTCCGAGGTCCATCATCCACATCCGCACGTATGCATCACACGACTTGAAAGGCATTCTGATGATTGTGACCTATCTCTGAATAGGTCGCCATCCACATCCGCATCATAGGTCTTGGCATTGCCCTCAGCAAGAAATAAATTCCTCTTCATCAAGTAGCACCATTGTCCCGAGCTTGAGCCAAGATCATCTCTCGGTAATCAAGATTCTCGTGGGCGCTTTGGAGATGTACGTTCTTGCAATGTGTCCCTCTCCACCACACTTATAACATTTGATGAGCTTAGTTTGACCTTGGTTACCATTCCTTCCTCGATTCTCGTTTCCAACATAACCTCTCCCAGCCCACCTCGCCCCTCGATCATATCGCGTCTTTCCTGTGATCTGGTTGCACCATCCTTCCATCTTTAATAGGGCTTGATTGTGTGGGTTAGATGCGCTCGAGGTTGTTGTTGGTTTGTGGAGAGTATTCATGTTTTGACTGATGAGAAGAGCTAGTTGATTAATGAAGCTATCCACGTGAGTATCAAAGACGCTTGTTTTACATAGGATCGTGAATGAGTTTGTGATTACCATTACCCAAGGGTATGACTTGTGATGCTTTGGTTGTGATTCCGATGTTTGAGTAGAAGTCAGAGAGTCATTAGGCGAGCTTGTCTCTCCTCGGTTGGTTTTGAACCTGATTGAGAATTAATTTTTCAAACATAGCATGTCTCTCATTCTGAAGGAGGAAGGCATAGAGTTGCTCATAGTTTGTGTTCTTCAATCCTTTAGTGAGCTTCACAGATGTAACAAACTTGTGCCATTCGGGATTCATGTTGTTCACAAATTTTGAGTTCAACTGAATGTTAGGCATAGTCATTCCGATGTTCCTCATGTCATTAACTAACTTATGAAATCTCACATAGTACTCATAGACACTCTCATCCGGTTTCATCTTGTGCTCAAATTGGCCATAGAGTTGGGATTCTCTCGCCTTATAATTCGTAACCCGAGAGAAGCATCTTAACATTGTCCCAAACTGCCTTTAGCACTGTGTTATGATTGATCGCCTTAGATGTCTTTAGGAAGACCTTGAAGAACAATGTTTGAAGCCCCGATTCTGCATCAAATCTCTTTTTATCCTTATCATCAAGCTCATCATACATCTTAGGTCCTTTCAATTCCGAAACAGAGTACCATCTCATTAGTATCAAGTATGTCTCTAGTCGTCTCAACTCGACATGGTCCTTCATCAATGGATTTGAGAATGTTGACACCATTTTCCTTCCAAGGCAATACAGTCAATTGAGCCCAAGAGTCGAAGTACCGTCAAGCATGGGTGGACGAGTATCCGAACCAAATGCTTGAACATCTCAAAGAAGGGAGATAACAAGTGGGAACGTTGGTAGACATGTTAACAGATTATACGGGATTTTATAGCTCTATGATTAAACCGGAAAATGGATTCTTTCACGGGATTTTATCAATCAAGAGAAAACCGTAAACAATCACTCAAGACTCTAAATGATAAAATACTAAATCGCTAGAAGATAATGCACTAAGTCGCTAGAAATTAGTGCACTAAGTCACTAGAAATTAATGCAATATATGCACTAAGTCGCTAACCCTAATTGCTACACCCCTAAAGTCGCTAGAGTCCCAAGTCGCTAATGTAAAAACAAGTCGCTAAGTAGTAACTCGCACGACCAAGTCGCTAACCAAATTTTACACCGCCATAATAAGTCGCAAGTAGAGACACAAGTCGCTAAAGAGCAACTCGCTATCACAGTCGCTACCACAAAAGCTACCGTAGTGGAGAATCCACTACTTGTACTTTAACTCGCTAGGTCTAACTCGCTAGTTCCAACGCTGTAAGTCGCTACAAAATGTGAAGCAAGTCGCTACCAAGAAACTATTCCGTGAGCTAAGTCGCTAGCTTGAAAAAACATATAAACCTCACTTTTCAATCCAAAAACAACCCAACCAAGATGATTCAAGCTAACCAAATGAAAACCTAAACACTTTTGATGATTCTAAACATAAAAGTACAACCAAATCGAACTTTAACACTAGAAATCCATCAAATGATGCAAAACCACTAAACTTTTTCAAACTTAAAAACCACCTAAAACCACTAGAAATCCAAAGATGTGTAAGATATGATCTAACCATGGCTCTTGATACCAATTGTTAGATATTAACTTTTCACATACACAGCAAACCATAACACAAGGTATGCTTAAGATGGAATTTGTAGAAAGTTAGAGGTTTAGGGAACTTAGTGAGAGAAAGAGAAATTATTATTATGAGCTCCAACTCTCTACCTTGGGTGGTAGAGAGTATTTATAGTCTTACAATAAAACGCCACACATCGGCTTGGATCGTGCATACATGGGTAAAGACCTCGTCTCCCTTCACTGTTACTTAACTAAATATTACTTAACTTAAAATAACTACGACTACGAGCTTTCTAACGATTACATATACTTGAGGTGACCTACTCTTTAATACCTGGAATTTCTAATTCCTAACACATAACATCTGATTTTAATTGATATAAAACAGTTCATTTACATAAACGTACATCCTAAAAATCGGCAAAAACATAAAATGTAGTAAACGTATTATTATATACAAATGTATTATACTTCTGTAAACGTATCATTAAACAACAATACATGTAACATTTGGTCAAAGTGTATGTAAACAATTCAAAACTATGACATCATATTTATTACTATTTTGACAAACAATGCTTTTTCATTAATGTAGCAAACTTAATACATAGAAAAATATATAAGTGAAAACCAAAGACTATATCATTAGATAGTTAAGATTGTTTACATTACAAAATTTGTGAATTAAAAGTACAAAATTAAAAACATATTTTCGCTAATCCTTAACCAACACCTAGAAATACAAACTTTCATCAAAGTGGATCATTTACATTACAACGTTAATAAGTATAAAGTACCAAATTAAGATCATATATTGTTTCACAGATAATGTTAATATACACCAACAAATCCATCTTTTGATCAACCTTTTTTTGAAACCATACTTCCAATAAAAATTAAATGTATTTCCTTAAGGCATATTCTAAAATAATATCTAATGAACATTAATCTAATATCCTTAGAAGATAAAAAGTATATAAGTTCCACCAATTTTGATCTCATATCACAGTTTCTAACTATAACACTTAAAACCTTTGATAAAAGTCTATACCAAGGCATAGTAAGTTGGAATGATATATGACAATTAATATACACCTATTCTAACAAAAGTGGTCCGCATCATTGATCTAACAATCATATTAGATTGTCAATACACCCTAACTAAAAACATCACATGCAACCTACGATGAGTTTATAAACCTATTTTTGCAACCACCATATACGTTTGATCAATCTTAAAGCCAAAAAACGGTATATTTTTCATAAAGAAAGACTAAAAACTTACACTTCTAATGAAGATCTGCAACTTCAATTGATGGCGAAAGAATGAATGAGTATGTATAAATGATGATTAGATTGTACTGTGATAGATTAAGAAGGGATACCTCGATGTATGGAACAAGTAAACAAAAAAAAATTATGTAGCTAGTAGATACTATATTGCAATATATGTTGCATAAAATCTTTTAGAATATTTTGTAGCCAAAAAAGAATTTAATGGTAGGTATTTAATCTTTTATTGATAAATACTAAATTATTTAAAAAGTTGACATATTATCCAAAAAATATATGTTTCTTCAATTGCAATTGACTTTGCATGATATTAGAAAACTACTTTGTCATATGTTTTAAACTGAAAATTTGAAACCAGTTAACACAATATAAGGAAAAACCATCAAAGTTGATCAAAATATCACTCATAAGTATGAAAATTACTTTTAAAAACCTTGCGTACGTAAATATAATTTTTAAACAAAGAATTCAATAAAATTAAATGTTGTAAAAAACAAATTTTTTTTTTAAGTTTTAATTTATTTATTATTAATTAAAACCAAAAATATAAATATTTAAAAAATAAAAATTAAAAAAAAAATTGGAAAAATGAGAAACTTTTTCTAAGATTAATTTTGTTTAATAATTATTTTTGAAAAATACTACTTTTTGAAATCCCAACTTCCATTAAGCTCCTATTGAGCTTATAACCAAGATAAGCTTAAACGAAAAAAAATACTTACGTTATTAAATGTTGCATTACTAAACGAAAAAAACCAAAGGGCAATGATGGTTGAGATTGTGTGTGTAAACAGGAAAAGTGTGATGAGGTCTTGGTTTCAAGCCTTACTTGCCCAAGAATTCCCTAACTCCCTTTTTCCCAATTGTTGCCAAATTGTTTTGGTGTAAAAATTTAAAACAATTACACTTATTACATGATTATGATGATGTTGTAGGTATGGTCATTGTTAATAATTGAATAGACGAATGATAACAACAACAAAAACTAAGTTTTATTAAAGGGAAATCAAACGGATACATTTGCGACATATAACAAGTACAATAACATAAGGAACATTAACTTGAACAACTAATACAACAATTACGACATCCAAAAAATACACATAAAGAAACATCATAAAGAGCGACATCGTTGATATACCCAAAGAACATCAACGTATTGCAACATGGGCTTCACGTAACAAACTAAAATGCAGCTTTGATTAGATCGTAGTGATTCCGAACATGTCAAAAATCTAACTGAATCACGAACAACCAAGCTTACGCTGTTGCAAAACCTCTTGAATGAGGTTTTCTAAATATTCCACCGACGTTCCAATTTCAAAACAACGCCCACGCAGCATGCTTTCCCATTCACGTGCAGCTAGAACCTCCCTTTCAAACAAAAAAACCATCTGATCTTGCAAAACGTGCCTATGACATGCCAATCCAAGTTCATCAAGGCAATGAAAGTCCGTCATGTTTTTGAAAATTGTGTTAGGAACAAATAAAAAGACACATACATTCACAAATCCTAAAGCATTAATTTATACATAAAAGAAATGAAACAGAGTTGTCCATTGTCAACAAAGACTCCCACTTACACAAAACAATGTAATCTGACTAAGCAAAGCGTCCAAGCACAAATGTGATATTTCAATCAAAAGACTATATATATAACTGTTGCAAATAAGCATACCATAAAAAATATAAACAAAACAATGTTATTTATTATGTTTGGATAACCATATTCTGCTGCACATAAGAATTGATTGACAAATTAGCATTGAAAAAACCATTTGTAAGTTACAAACTGATCATCAAAGTGTTTGTGAACAAAAGTATTTTGAAATTGAGTATCCAACATATGATAAATATATATTCAAATTCAATTAAAAAAAATTACATAAGCAAATGTAAAAGACATCACCTGAATTTACAAATTAACAATTATTCTTTTTGTAAAACTTTTTTAACACAGGTCATATTAGACAATTAACAATATAATTAAATATGTTTTATATTAAAATGTAATGAATAAAAATGAAAATAATATAGAATATTAAATATATATATATATATATATATATGTATATGTATATATATATATATATATATATATATATATATAATAAGTTTATCTTCATTCTAATATATAAACGAGAATATTAACATAATCTTTAATTTTACAACAACTATATTAGGAAACGAATTGGTTACTAAGTAAAGTTTATCTTAAGAGGCTATAAATAAAGCCATGGATTACACTTCACAAACTAAATATTGAATACACGTGAGTTACGAAAAAACAGAACAAGGCAAGTGGAAATTCAACACATAACCACAACATCTTCACCAATAAAACGTGAGAACATCTCAGCTATTGTGATCTCAGATGATGAGGAGGTAAGATTTTTAATTTGAAGTTGTATACTTTGTAATGAATACAAATAATTTCTGTAATACTTAAACATAATTGGCACTTACACCCGCTATTGTTTTGCAGAATAATGAAAAAAAATTGGTGTATCTTTTAAAAAGCACACGAAGGTTACCTCTTTCCATGTTCAAGACAACGACATCTACGTAATACTTATATCGGATGATGATGAAATGATTTACAAATTTTAGATGTATCTTATGTAATAAGTTAAACAATACTTGAAACAATTATAAATAATTGCGACTGCACCACCTTGATTTATCGAAGGTGGACACAAAAACAATTGTTTTATCAAATGATGAAGATGTACTAAGAGTATGCTCTGTAAGTTATTAAACACAATATTGCAAGACAAACAAATTTAATTTACCACATGTTTGCGGTTTTCCGGCATTTAAAAATACAAAGAATCAAAGAAGCACGGAATAATGGCAACAAGGTTCATAATGGCATGAAATTTCATAATGACATCAAGGCACACAAAAACAAAACAATTTGAACACGACACAATTTGATGACACAATGGTATTTGTTTGACAAATAAATTTATGTTTTAAAACAAAAACACATATATTTGTTCAATAAACATGTAGATAATTTTTGTTTTCACACTAGGAATCTGATGATGAAACACCAATCAAGTTTAAGCGAACAAAAAGAAGTGAAGGCTCTAATGTTGAGAAAAACCGCAAGTATATGCTATGTGATGAAAACACACGGATATTCAATACGTTACCAACATATGTTTATTGAAGATGGTGTTTGGGTTAACATCAATGATCTTGATGAGCCTTTTTATGATTTAGATAACAACAAACCTAGATATGCTATCCTAGATGAAGATATCAAAGAAGATTCTTTCACAGGTTTCATTGAATTGAAAACAAGAATATTGTACTAAACAGAATTATATAGTGTATAATCATGTTGATGTTTTATGATGTGTTAAATTTGCAGGTGACTCAAAATACACAGCAATAGATGAAGGGCACAATGAATCCCTTGAATGCAATGAAAACATTAACAAAGACATGTGGCCTGATATGGTTGATGTTGATGGAATGCTTAATGGTGAACATGCTATAAATGACTATTTCGATGATGAAGCTTGGGAAGTTGATTCGGATGCATCAAGAAAAGATCATTATCCGGAGAGACTATGATGACAGCTTCATAAATGACACATCTATTGACTATGAAACAACTGATGACTCCAACACCGATGACGATTTTTAAGATTACATACCAACATTCTACAATTTTTATGTTTCTTTACGATTTTTGTTTTTGAATAATTAAAGTTGATTCTTTTGATACAAGAATCAACTATCATAAATAATGTTTGGTTAATAATAAAATTTCACTTTTCTTATCATGTTTTTGATTATTTATATTATGAAGAATTACATACTTCAAAAAGCTAATACCATTCTGCAAGTCTCTGTGTTTTTGTTGTTTTTTTTATTAAGGAATACAAACAAACATATTCACTACATTTTATTTTCGTACATTCAAATTGAATTAATTATTTGCAAACCTATAATAGTTTTGGTAATAAAAAATTGATTTGCAAAAACATCAAACAAACAGAAAAACAAAATTACTTAAAAAAACCACTATGCTATACGATATTACTTTCGATTAAGTAGCTCGGTTAAAGAAACTTGATATTCTGAAAAACAATGTGTTTTCACTTTTCTTATCATGTTTTTGATTATTTATATTATGAAGAATTACATACTTCAAAAAGTTAATACCATTCTGCAAGTCTCTGTGTTTTTGTTGTTGTTTTATTAAGGAATACAAACAAACATATTCACTACATTTTATTTTCGTACATTCAAATTGAATTAATTATTTGCAAACCTATAATAGTTTTGGTAATGAAAAATTGATTTGCAAAAACATCAAACAAACAGAAAAACAAAATTACTTAAAAAAAACCACTATGGCACGATATTACTTTCGATTAAGTAGCTCGGTTAAAGAAACTTGATTTCTGAAAAACAATGTGTTCAGTGTGTTTAGTTATTTCAAAACCTACACGAGAAGAAATTGATGTTGTTGGTTTTTTCCATGACAAACGCTAATGCAAATCTATTATTTAGTCATATGAAGTAAAAAAAAATAATATATCCAATTATGATAATGAATAGATTAAAATTTCTAATTATCTATTATAAGTAATTATTTTGTTACTTTATATTGTTATCTTATTCAGAATTCTTTTTAAAAACAAATTTAACAAAAGATTATCATACAAAATTAATATCACTTATCCATTAAATATACAGAAAAATAAAATTCTTAACATATGAGCTACATTTAAAACTAAAAGAATGGAGGAATCAACCACAAAGTATGTCTGAGGAGCAACTACCGGTAACAAAAGATCTACCATGAACAGAAAACCAAAGGCGCCTCAAGTGTATCCAAAAGAACCTGTACACCGATATTGAAAAAAAAAAAGTTTAATCGGGAAAACACAAAACTAATTGTTTACTTATAACAAGCACGATTATGAAGAAATTCATAGAGCGTGTCGAAAGACTAACAAACATACATCATATTGTTATTCTTATACGAAACCACAAATGTCTCTCGAGGATTAACCACCGGCAACAAAACAAACAACTACCGCAACACAACAAAGCACCTCCAACGAATCTAAAACAAACAAGGCAATGCTTATATTGTAAATAAATATATCCGCTTACATAACTGCAGAAAACACGAAGTAATTTTAAACATATAACGGATACAAAGAATCATATAAGAATTCAAAGACGGGTAGAAAGTCAAACAAACATACATCATCTTCTACTTCATCACCGCACGAAAGTGTCTCGAGAATCCAAACAAACAAGGCACGCTTATATTGTAAACTAAAAATTACCACTTACATAACTGCAGAAAACACAACAACTAATTTTAAACATATAACAGGACGAAGTAATGATATAAGAATTCAAAGACCAGGTAGAAAGACAAACAAACATACATCGTCTTCTACTTCATCATCGTTACCTGCAAGTGTCTCTGAGGAGCAATTACCAAAATCTAAACATACAACCAACGGACCACTTTCAACGCTACAACCTTCATTCTATCAGAACCAACCAGGTACACTGATATTGCAAAATAAATACACCTGTTTACAAAAGTGCACAAATTAAACAAACTAAATGCTCAAATATAACAGCTGACAGTAATGATCTACTAATTCAAAGACTGGAGAAAGCTTAACAAACAGACATCATACTCTGTTCCTTCAAGTAAGTAAACAAACATAAAGAAATTCACAATTTAATTATTCCATGTATTTACATAAAAATTATATGTTTAAGAATTAATTCATTATACTTATGTCAGGTAACAACGATGTGTTACTTCCTTTTAATATTCACACGCCTCCAACGAAAAAACCAAAAGGTGTAAGTAAATTCCATTTTTTAATAACATCCAAAAACTTCAAAAATATTGTATATTGTTAATAACATTCACCAACATATGCAGGTACAACAAACGAAGAAGTCATTGCAACACCTAGACCAAGGGGACACCCACCAAAAAACAAAACCCAATCCGGTGTATATTATGTAAAAGTATCCGCAAGCAATTATAAAAATTTTAAACAAAAAACACAAATTAAAAAAACTTTTAATGTGCAGCAACAATTCAAACATCAACATTATCCGAAGATGATCAAGAGGTTAGATATTCACAAAGCGCAAAGTCACAAAGACTAAAAGACAAAACCAAAGTTGTAAGACAAAAAACATCTCATCAACAAGTGTTGAGTGAAACAAACATAAATCTTGAACGTGTCATACGTGAGGAGAATGACTGGAATTTCAAACGGTACTAACACTCTATTTTTAATTGCAACAAACATAGTAACATTGTTTAAACATATTTAATACTAATGTTATTGTATTGGAATATCTCTTATTGTCAGATTACATAGACCACGGAGATGCAACTTTCCGATGTGCATCATAAGCACTATTATGGCATCGAGTGTATGATAGGCAACACACATTCAACATCCGATTCCTTTTCGTGTTGTAGCAGAGGAAAAGTAACATTAGGAGGAGAGGAAGACACCACCAAAGTTGTTGATGGATCTTCTTAATGGTGAAAATCCAAAAAGCGCAACATTCATTGAGAATATCTGATATAGCATAATGTTCTCATTCACCTCGATGGGCCAAACAAGACATGTCATCAAGCGATGGTAGAGGACCATATTGCTATAGGATACAAGGAAATTTACCATCAAATAGGTACTTTGTTACCTAAGTAAGGAAAACCACCAACGTTTGCCCAACAATATATTTATGATCCAGAAAATGAGATACAAAATAGATTAACTATAAGGGGTATGTAGGAATCGCTTGACATGTTTTTGTATCGAAATATTTCATACATATTCAATAAAATCTTTTATTTAACGTTAAAATAAATTCTTATTATATTATGGTTATTTTAAATGTGCATTACAACAAATACGAAGAGAAGTCCTCAACCAACCATATGTTGGACCACCAACTAATAGTTGATCTACGAGACCTGCTAGATGGCATTAACCCATTGGTGCGTCGTCATCGCATGGCTGGAGAGCGTTTTCAAAATCAAGCTGAACAAAATAACTTCAAATTACGACTCATTGGCACTAGAGAGCGTGACGGAAGAAATTACAACCTCAACAGCCACGGAGGTGGCGGCACTAATTGTAGGAGACTTTGACTCTTCAACAAATCAAAGAGACTCATCTTGCATGAAAGAAGGTGGGCTCAAACGAATAAGTGAGCTACATCCATCATATCTTGCACTCCAATACCCATTGTTGTTTCTGTACGCTGAAGATGGTTATTCGAGCAGGACATTTACCACAATGGTATCCTTGAGAATAGCAACAAATAAAAAAACAAGAGTTATAATGAAGGAATATTTTGCATACCGACAAAGAGAGACTGGTACTTTCTCAATGGTTTTAATGCACGAAGGCATGTCAACAGTTTATTGCAGACGCATACACGATGGTCGAATCTGAAAGGATGTCATACATCAAAACCACAAAAAGATCTAAGGTGAGAAACATACTCCAAATTAGCAAAATTATTTTAAGATGAAAACTCTAGAGTTAAGTTGAGGGGGAAAAAGTTGTGTTGCCATCATCTTTCCACAGAAGCCCAAGATATATGATGCAGAATTTCCTAGATCTAATGACAATTTGCAAGGTTTATGGATATCCGGATCTGTTCATAACATTCACATGCAACCAAATTGGCGGAGATTGAGCGCTTTGCGAAAAAGGATTGAAATCTGAAGACAGGCCGGATGTCATAACACGTGTTTTTAAACAAAAGCTAGACACCATGATGAGATTAAATCAACATGTTATTACCGGCTAAGGAGCGGTTCTTACATTTCTAAACTTTGTTAAAAAAAACAAACTAACAATGTAATTAATGCTACATTATCTACTACCAAAAGTATACTCCATGTAGCTGTTGTCTACACCAATCAATTTCAAAACTATTACGACATTATTTTTCACTTGCTGTCTACACCATTGAATTTCAAAAAGAGAGGACTCCTCATGCTCACATTTTTCTGTTTCTGTAAGAAGAATACAAAATTAAATATCCAGCACAAATAGATCGGTTTATTCCATCTGAGAAACCGGTAAAAAAATGAAGATCCAGAACTTTATAAAATTGTTACCGAACACATGATCCACGACCCATGTGGTCCGGATAGACCCCACGGTAAAGAACAAATGCACCAAAAAATTCCCAAAGGAGTTTAATGATAAAACCTTCATTGATGAGTCTGGATATGCAATTTATAAAAGAAGAAATGACAGTACGATAATAAAAAAGAGCGGGATCGATTTGCATAACGGATATATGTTACGTACAATCCGAAGCTACTGCGGCGTTTTCAATCACATATTAACGTAGAGTGGTGCAACCAAGTGGGTTCCATAAAATATCTATTCAAACATATTAACAAGGGACCCCAATGAGCAACAAAGGCACTTGAAGATGAAGATGTTGCGAAATCAAAGATTATTACGCATGAGATATCTGGCCGCATGGCGGCATGGAGGATCTATGGGTTTGACATACACTACGTGTTCCCACGTAGAAAGATTACCGATTTCACTTAAAGGAGAGCATCTGTTATATATTTGGAGAACCGTAGCATTGATTTTGCATTAAGCTTCGTGAATGAAACAAAAGTTTGTTATGCGGATGGAACGAACAAAAATCCCATTAATAAAAGCTCGCGCAAACTTTTTACCAGAGAGTTTCCGTAAGATTATGTATGGAAGCAAAGAAGAAAGATCCGGGTTCCAAGGCAAAAGGCATCGCGTATTGGAGGCGCATATCATGTACCACCTTCTTTATAGAAATG
>OU343222.1:224638367-224717930 GCA_910596185.1 Chrysanthemum makinoi | reverse complement strand
AATTTTGATAATTTATGTTGCAATTCTATAATATATAATTAGCTCTATAAATTTCGAATTTTAAAAAATATTTAGGAATAAGATTGTTTTGTGGATTGTGTTTGTGTGATTATTTACTTAAAATAAGATTGTATGATAAGTTTCCAGTGAAATCATTGTTATCTTAAGTTTTTCCTTATTTTTTAACCTAATTTGACACTATATACAATTCTTATTTTACAATGGTTTTATATACTACATATTCTCAGATTCTTCAATCTTCAATGTCTAATATGGAGTCCAAGAGGTTCTCAAAGAGGCTTCAATCCAAGCACAGCACAACAATTCGGATAACCAACAAGCTAAATCAATGAGTGTTAAACATTCAGGTTGTTTATGTGTTAGATATTTGAATTTAAAAAACAGAATATGATTGTTTTGTTTTTATATTATGTATGTTTAGCATTATACGCTTTGTATTTTGGTAGAATGAATGGCAAGCGAACCAAAAACTTGTTGGTAAGAAAGTGGCTGGCAAAAAATTACATCGTGTACAAGTTTGAGTTTTTTAGAATTTGTAACATGTTGATGTTGTTGTTTAGTTTTTTATTTGCTTATGTTTTAATACAAAGTAATTCTCGATTTTAACAAGAAGAGACAAACCAATGACACTATAATGATTTACTGCAAGATGCGCGTAATATGTATTATTATGATATATTGTTGCATGTTGTAATGAATGTTTTTTTTTTTTATTATATTTTGTATGTTGTTGTATGTTGTTAGAATGTATAAGATGTTGATGTTGTTGTTTTTTTTTTGGTTTTATTAATGAATTTACAGGAACAAGTTATTTGGATCTTAACAAGAATACAGAAACTAAAGACAGATTTGTTGATCCGTTTGTAATAAAAAGTTATTATTGTATCTCAGTAAAATTGTTTTGGTTATGAGTTAGATTATGTGTTCCACGCTTCGTGTTTTATGTGTTTCTAATATTACATTCTTTATAGCGCATGTTTACATATCATATGTTTATAAGGTTTTATCAGTGTTCCACGTTTATGTGTTTTATGTGTTTGCATACATGTTTATAACCTTTTATTAACCGGGATTAAGGATAATTGAGACAAGCACAATTAGAGATCCTTCTACTGTGTAGTTAATCTTAATGTTGTATATTGTAGATTTATTTGTTATTGTTAAGATTGAATTGAAAACCTAATACAATTTTGGTACATTTGTTGAGCGTTTCGCATCCATTAGGTGATAAGAGTGTTTGTGATATGTCATTATTTGAAAGTGACACACCCGAAAAGATCCGGAACCCATGTGCAGACCGTTTCAATGGCATCAAAGGGTAAACCTGATTTGAGTTTTTATATTGTGCATTGTTTTTAAAATTTTATAATATAAGTATTTGATTTTGAGTTATTTGTCTTAGTTAAACTCGATTGGCAAAATTTTGGGAAGCCAAGTACCATCTTTAAAGTCTCGACATTATATTCACAAAGATGACACACAAGCAACAAGTCTATATCTAACATTGTTGATTGTGGAAGATCAGAAAAAGGTACAATAGTTTTTAAAATAGAAACATATGTTATATTATGAATGATTTGGTACTTATATATTGTATACTAGCTTCATAGCCCGCCCGAATGGGCGGGCTAGCTTCATTATAATAAATGTTGAATTCTAAATGTATGTAAAGCAATCATGTTGTTTGAATACAAAAAAAATAATGAATTTGTTTGTTAATACTGTACAAAACTATGTTGCGTATTCAAATACGAACTAAAACTTATTTGTAAACTACGTTTGTTGTAGAGTTTGAGTAGTTGTTCCATCTCAGCTTCAAACTATCGATTTAAGGTTCCAGTTTAGAAACCTAAACAATAATAAGAAGATGCAGATATGTTGGCCTACTCTAGAATATATAACCTTATTTTATCCATACATACTATTGTTTCTAATAAAACACCAACACATGGCGTCAAATGTAATACTTAGGTTAGTAAGGCAAACAAAATGAAGAGAGCATGAATAGGCTTACCACCAGAAGTGTAAATCTATCATCCTCTTGTTAGATTGATGTTCATTCTTTTTTCTAAGTTATCTTCCATTTTAATGTTCATTTCATCGCGGCAATTTTAAATTGCTTCCAATTCAACCTCCAACTTTAAAACTCAAATTTGTAAAATGTGGTATTCTTCTTTGGCTTTGTCATATATTAAGTAACATGTAAAGAGTTAACAGAAAGTTATTTCAAAAAAACTAATGATATGTTTGCAGGATGTATTCAGGTCGTGAATGGCGGGCTAATCTTGCAGCTTGTTATAAATTTAAATATCCTTGATCCTTTAGATAATCCTTGAAATAAAGAAATGTTTAACTACACATTCTTATCTTGTTTTGCTTGTTCACCAAAAGACACTTGTAAACAAAAAGGGCCTCCTCTCTGTTAACATAGTACATATGGTTGAAAGGGTAAATGCACCATCATCCAATGGAGAGCGGTTGTCCTTTAATTTATAAACCGCCATAAGCGAGCTCCTCAGAAAAGACCATAAAGCAGATAGTCATTATGGAAGATATTTACTGGCTCTTCCAAAAGAACAAAGCAAGCCAAGTAAATAAATGTTGATATATTACATCAGGTATAGGAGAAAACAAAACAGAATGAGCTACATTATCGAGCATACAAAAGCATAGTAAGTTTTGAGGTTTAAGTATTTTGGTAATTTGAGGTATAATCATATAAGTAAGTGTTGCGAAATTCTTTACTTCCAATTTTATCAAACAAACTACACCTATGAGCTCCATCGGATGTGCATGGTTGCTTTGATAGCTTTATAAAGGCCAAAACAATAAATTACCTGTTAGAAGGTCCCGATAAGAGGCATTAGGGTAAGCGGTGTTTGAATTGCCAGGTCTTGAAGATCATAGAACGCCTAACCTCGCCGAACACAAGTTCAATCACATATAAAACGGAGAAGGAAGCAATAACAAAAGAAAAAAAAAATGTTATGCCAACTTTCAAGTAACGCCACAAACAGAAAGCAAGAAAGTTAGCAATAACATAGAAAGAAAAAAAATGTTATGCCAACTTTAAAGTAACATCATGAACATAATGCTATTGCCAAAAATAAACCTTATTTAGTCTAAGATCATAAGTGATACCAACACGGGTAATTGGCATAGCAATCACGGTCATCTAGACTTAAAGGGTATAAATTTGTAATCATAAAGTGGTTACCTTGATTTTTTCTCATATCCAACACATGGATTCTGGTCGTATAGAATTTCCTTTAGATACAACATTAGCCTCTCCGGACTCGGATATTCATCTTCAACGAATCCAAGTTGAGGTTGTTACTTCATCTCAAGGTTTCACCTGCTCTTCAAAACACCAAATGATGTTGTCATGGGTTGTTTGGATGGCTACTTTAAGGAGATGTTTTGTTGTTGTCAGGAGGTGTTTGGATGGCTACTAAGGGTTGTTTTGTTGTTGCTCATGGATGGCCACCGTAAGTGTGTGTTTAGATGGTTGTTTTAAGGGTGTGTTTGGATGGTTGTTGTGAGGTTGTGTTTGTTGTCGCTTTAAGAGGTCTAATGGGTGACTAATTTGAGATTATATGATTAGTATACTTTAAAAGGTTGGGACAATCTGATACATATTTTGCACATATTGCTAGAGAAACACCTCAATTTACAATGTACTACATAAACATAAAAATTTATTAGCATCGGGCCACAATGCACAAGGATGCAACATAAACAAAAAACACACGGGGAAATTTTATATAGTAGTTCAGAAGAAATGGGCTCCTCTAAGCGGAATGGTATTCCTATTGAACCTTTTACTCTAGACGTCATGAGTTCAAATCTATTACTTAACAAATTACCAAGTGTGCGTCATTGAGAAAACAACAAATTTTCACCTAATTGTGCGCAATGAGCTGAGCCACACACGAAAAATAAGTGAAGCCCTAAAGTCCACATAGTAAAATGAATCCATTGAAACCATAATATTCCAAATAGATTGTTGATCAATTATGTTATATTTTTATTATGAAATTGGACTGACCTTGGTCGAGTAAACTCTTTCATGATATTCATCAAGAATAATATTTGTAGCTTGATCAAACCTCTTTCAAGAGACCCTAATAAAGCCAATATTATGGACATAGCAATTTAGATTTGTAAAACTATTGTACCATACCGATCTAGATAAAACAAAGAACTTACCACTATTTTGTGCCGATCATTCAGAATAAACAAAGATGATTTCAAAAAAAGAAACAAAGATAGAAACAATGTGTTCTTCATAAGAATTAGAATGATGACTTAAACTGTTTGTTCATTGTAAAGTTCTTACCCGTATGAAAGATTTGTAGGATTCTGAGGGACTCGTCAATGAAGTCAAGGCACTTTAAATAAGTATTTTGATGACAAATCATCATGATTAAAACTCATTGGTCAACATCAGAGAATACAAACTCACATGAAATTTTGCTATGTTGTTCAAGATTTGATTTCAAATGAGTTCGATATTAGATGTACCTTGATGCCAACTCACGTTATTAGCCTATGATTCTTTGATAGATGATGACTTGCGGATCTCGCAAAAAAAATAGCAATTACATGTAAAATCAAGAAGATATTGAGGATATTTTAAAACGCTATTAGCCTATGATTCTTTGATAGATGATGACTCTTTTTATTCTATTAACTCTTTACGAGCATATCCGTGAAAGGTTAACTCGATCGATCTGTTATGGTTCCACAATTATAAAGTTCATTCATACGCTTAAAAGTCCAATGATAAAATTAAAACAACACTATATATAAAATCAAAAAAACACTATATCACCAATGCATCATATTGGAAGGTAGGAGATTGATGGTCAGCTTGACTCCATATTATCAAATATAGAAAGCAAGACAACTCCAACCCCATTACCTCAAGAGCTAATGACAAATTTGGAAGACCCATGAACAAGTTATAAGAACCTTACACGTAATCATAAACTTTTGTTTCTAAATTACTTGTTTTACATAATCTATACATAATGATAATAGCTGCCTCTCATTTGCGACTTTCATGTGACAAACATGAAAATCTAAGTTTTTGATCATGGCTCTTTTTAACTACAAATAATGTTTTACATATTCTCTCTAATTGCAATCTTCTTGGCTTATCGTGGTGCCACAACCAAACTTTGTGAAGCTTAAACTGTAATGATTTTATGTGATGCTAGAGCAAACCTAATGATGACAATTCAAACCAAGATATCTTCATTATAAAAGTAGAGCTTTCAGATGATGTGTTTATTATCATTAGCAACACTTTAATATTAAAAAGGAATCAACATGAGATGCTAAATTCCGTGACTTATGATCCAAATGTTACTTTACAGCTACCATTGACAAAATAAACTTATGATCCAAATGTTACCTTTGGTGGGATCACATGAATCACATGTCATTTATGCAAGTTCACTCATATAAGTAAGCAACATTTCTTTTCTATTTTCGTGTTATAATCAAGTTTCTTGAATTACCATTATGAATCACGCACTGAAAAGGATTACAAAACAGAAAATGATAAAAAAAAATGTGATATTATTCTAAAGTCATTGTTACTATATCTTTTGTTAGAACCTCTTAGGTGGTTTTATCTTCGCTTGAAGACATCTTCTTTGATACCTTAAAAATATACTGAACAATTAATCATAGATTGTAACTTTAACTTCAAATTACTAAAAAAATCAAACATAAAAATCATTTAAATGTAAACCAAACACAATCATTCATTCTAGTAAAAAATAACACAATCAAAATAATCGAAAATAATAATTAAATTTGTTTTTACGAAAATACCGGTGAATCCTACCATCTTTATTTCATTTGGATCACCATCATGTTTATAATTAGGTTATGGGAAATGAAGTTATATAAATAACATTTTCAAAATCAAACATCATACCCAAAAATAATCTAACAAAACATGGTAGATTGATAGATCTAAACATAGTATTGATTTGGTGAATATCATTTTTGAATTAGATACGTTTTGAAATTGGATGATATGATTTGAAAAGTGGATGTTGAGTATGTTACTAAGATATAAAACATAGCTATTTTGAAAGAAGAGTTTGTATCATAAAATGTGATTGCTCCATTATGGGGCTATGTGTGGCGGATATAACAACGAGTTCGAATCTTGCAATTGACAATTACTTTTTTAAATAAGTAGCCGGATATAGTGCCTCGTCATCATTTCCACCTCATCAAATTATGCGCCATGTCAACATTAAAGTGCCTAATGAAACATTAGTGATATTATCATATGTAGTCTCATATATATGTATAGATATGTATCAGTTGGAAAAAAAGACTCAGTTGATTACAATACTGCGAATTTTAAGAGGATGGAATACATTAGGAACCAGCAAAAAGATCCTAGAAGTTCTGCTTATTTGAAGTCAAGAAATTCCAAATTTCGTTATCAAGAAGTATATTCAGAGACACCTAAGTCTGGGTTTAAGAATAGTTTGTCAGGCAGACAACAAACAAAATAAGGTTATACTGTACATTCTACGTCGTTTGGAAATTCGTCTGATGGTTTGTGTTGTACTGATTTATAAATATAAGTTATTTTGTAAATGCATTTGATATATAACAATAATTTGTAATGTAAATCTCATTCTAAAAAGGCAATGTAATGCATAGTTTCTCCAATGGAAGTGCTTGCCAGAGGTATATTCTTATATTTTAGTTTAATAGGAACAAGTAATGATTATTTTAACAAGAAGAAATAAAACAATGAGATTTTAAATGATGCACAAGCTACAGGTAGTAAAGAAGTTTTTATGATATTATTGTTTCAACAAGTCAATCTTATTCTAAAAAGGGTAATGGAATGCATACTTCCTCCATTGGAAGTGCTTCATCAGGTATATTCTTATATTTTAGTATAATTTACATTGTTGTTAAAATTTGTTTGCTAGATTTTTAATGTTTAAAAATATCCAGATGAAAGACTGAAGGAACGAATCATAACTCCGATAAGAAACGTTAATCCTATGGCTACAAATATGGCAATCAAAGGAAGATGTATTTCTATTTGACATTCTCACAAACTAAATGAAGAACATGATCCATATAGTTTGGACTGTGTTTTCCAAGATCTAGAGGGTGTTTTATTTTGTTTTTTTTATATTTAATTAAATTAATATAAATAACCACTAATTTTTAACAATGTATATCCAGACAACAGAATCCAAATTTACATCAAAAAGGAATTAATGTTTAAATTTGAGCCTTTGCTTCAAGAAGGGCAATGCTATATATTATCTAACTTTGGTGTAGGAAAATGGTGGAAGGTTACCATTGTTACCAAACAGATGGAAAATATATTTTTTCAAAGGGACTAATGTTACGCATGTTGAACAAATAAATGATAATGTCATTGGCTTTATATATGAGCCATTTTCCTGTATATTAGACCCAGTGAATGAGTATCATGATCATGATTGTGTTGGTATGGATTTCATTGACACCTACTTATAATATTTATTCCTATTTAGTATTGTAAATACAAAAACATTAACCTTGTTATTCAGATGTGATTGGAATGTGGTTGCTATTGGCAAAATCGTAGGTGTGAACAACCATGGTGGTCCAAAAATCCGCAGAACAATTGTTATTGAAGATGTTGAGTAAATGAAAACTTTAATATGATAGTTATATTCTTTACAATTTTACAATGTAAATGTATTTATTTATATCATATTATGGATGCTGTGCTGAGTGCACTTTTTGGGATAATTGGGCGTTAATGTGGAATGATTATGAAAACAGGTTGGAAGAAATTGGTCATATAGACATCCTTTTGATGCTTGGGAAGGTCAAATATTGGTGTAGGATCGTTATTTTATTGTGTTAGATGATTCGGGTGGTCTTGGGAGATCAAAATACATGTTTTCTTTTAGAGAGAGAGAAAGAAAGAGAGGGTGTTCTTGCAGAGACTTGGTTCTCAAATGTAAAAGATTGAATGAGTACACCAAACCTTCCATGGATGGAAGGGTATTTATAGTTACAAGAAATACCTAACCTCCTATCGGCCTGTGGATCGTATACAGTGGTAAAGACCGTCCTTCCTCCACTTACCTTGCTAAACCATAAACATAAACAACTAATTCGGATCATAAGTTCACAATCTAGAAACTTGTTACAACATTTAAAGAACCGATTCTTCACTATGGAATTTTAATTCCAACAATCTCCCCTAAGGGAGGTCACCCCATACTATACATTTCATCCTAGCATTCTATTCTTGACTTTGTTCTTGAGCTCGACTTCAATTCTTCAATTCTCAATTGTGTAAAGCAATTCTTCAAAGTCCGACTGATTTGTATTTTAGTGGAGGCCTTTAATGATCCATCTTTATGATTTCGATGATTCGAGTTGAACACGTACCATACAGAATCTCTGGATCACCATTTATTGTGTTGCCATCATGTGAAGTTGTGACTTTTGGACCGACATGCTCACACTTTTGAATCGCGAGATTCTTCACCGTAGGAAGGAAGCTTTACGGCTCATGATATTTGCGAAGGTGAGTTTAATCTTGTAGAAATATCGCCGATCCGTGTGGAATGGAGGGACTCCTGAATGGAATGGAATGGAGTGCAGATCTGATCAGTTGATCCCCGAATCCCGAACACCGATGAGTCTGAATCCGGACGGAGGACCAAAGAACGATCTGACTGATCGATGAAACGATTGAAAGACCAGATATTCGGTTGACGCCCGGATATTCGAAAGAATCAATCCGACCGTATTAGAATGATCCGACCAGATCTGATCATACAATCGACGTGCTTTGAGAGAAAAGCATGTCATATTGATCTAACCGGTTTTACCAAAGTATTCGTCAATTCCATTCCTGGACCGGTTGATTCACGAATGAACGCCCACGTTTCTGCCTCACAAGTTTGATCTTTAGAAAGATCTCATATGTCACCAAGAGCTTGTTTGATGTTGGGCTCTAAGGCTTTCATCTTCCATCGAATATTGTCACATATCACTCGATGTTCGGCACCACAAGGATAATGCATAGGACTTAATTATTATTACTTTCCACATTATGCAATGTTAAAGTCTTCGAATTTAGTGTCCTAATGAGATATTGTGGATGATTCCGCTCTAGACTCAATTGTATTTGGTTCCTATGCAGAGATTCGGAGAGGGTCTCTTCTTCAATATCAACTATCTCTAAGAGTTCGATAGATCATGTAGGATCCCCTGAGAATGCAAGCCCTTTAAGAGGAACTTGAGTAGCTTTGGAAGTTTGAAAGTGCCATCCGGGTCCATGATGTCTTATCTTCAATACGGTTACCTTAAACACCGGCATATGAATTGAACCAAGCCGCCTAAGGTTGAATTATTGGAGGATATTATTTTCACCCTTTTTCACATTCATTTCTTTTTCATTCTTCAACCCTTCTAACAGACTCTTAAATCCTTAACCTTAAGGTTTATTCCAATCTAGCTCAAATGCACTCTTCCCATATCTCACTTTTTCTTTTTTCATCATACCTAGGACTTCTACTATCTAGGTTGTCCCTGTAGATTCCTCCGCTGGGGATCATGAACAAGTAATAACCAACCATCCTTATAACTCCACATAAAAGTAAAAGGTCTTTTTCAGAGTTCATTCTTCCTTAAACCAATTGAAAAATCATTTGGAAAAAAATCAATGTACTTGTGATACGAGATCAAAGCATTTTGTACCTTAATAGTTTTGATCATTTAGGAAAATTCCCTCATCATGTGCTTATGATTTAGAAATTGTTTACACATGGAGGCAAGAGGACTTTAAAATATTTCTTTGATCACATTTTCATAGAAAAGCCATTTGATTTTCTTGTAAAATTCTCCTCTAATAGAGATAGAGAAATCTTTTACATTATAGAGGCAAGAGTTCTTTTAGCACATCCACTTGAATCACAAAGCCGTTAGAAAACCATTTGAAAACTCATCAGGAACTTTATGTTAAAACATAAAAGCTTTTAACCTCAATAGTTATTTTCTTTAAAATGCTCCTCAATATGTGCTTCAGATTTGAAAGTGACACACAAGAGAGCAACATGCAATTTGAATCAAAACGATCACCTTTATCAAATCATTATTAAATCACAAATTCTCCCACGATCAAAAATATCAAACCCTTTGAGATTTTGGATCCCAAGTGATTTAATTAAGGTTTTGGGAGAAAATGTGGCCTTGTTTAAATACTCATCTGGTTTTGGATAAATCCTCCTCCTCAACATGTGCATTGTGTATTTGAAGTCAAGTTTACATGGAGGCAGAGTGCCTTGAAGGACTAAAACCAATTCCAAAATAAGAGATTTAACTCACGATTCTACCCCATCAAAATTTCAAACCTTTAGAGATTTGTGATCCCAATTGATTTAAATCATTTAAAAGATTTTGGGGAAAGATGTGGCTTGATTTAACTTTGAAAATGACAGAAGAACCATTTTAAGACATTAAAGATTGTTAGAATGTGATTGTTTTGAGAGATCTTTAGGTAAAATAAAACAATTCACAATCAAACAGAACAAAAAATTTCATTTTTGAAAGATCTTGATTCTAAAGAAAATCATACCATGACATAACATTAAATCTTTAGATCACCACTTAATTATTGTACAAACGGAACTTTGTGAAGAATATAGTTTGAAAATATTTTATTATAATAACTCATCCCTCAATTCATGAGAATAAGTCAATAAGTTGACTTAGGTTTGATAAAAGAAGTCCATTTTCAAAATTCACAATTTATTTTCAAAGCAATATTTTCCATTTTCAAAACAATTTAATCAAATTATTCAAAATTGTTTAAAAATGGTATCCTCTATATAAAATTACGTTAGTGGTGGTGAAGCTTCTTTGTTTTTGTAGGGTTTGAAGAAAAACCGTCTGCTGATGCAAGGAGATTTCTTCTTACGTTGCATTTTGAATGCCAATCGAGGTCAATTAAGCTCCGTTTCAATCAATACTTAAGAAAACCATCATTTATGCAAAGGAGACCTCTTACGTTGCATTTATGCCAACTCTCCATAGAAGTCCAATTGCTCCGCTTCATTTGTCAACCCAAGATCTAGTTTACCCTTCTTCGCATCCAAACATCATATATGGGGATCGGATCGGGAATTCTTATACCAAGATACTCTGATGCTAAACACACATACATATATGGTGGTCCGATCATCAAACAATCGCATCACTAATAAAGTCAATTCAACAAATCAATCAGTTCATATAAGGTATGGGATTAATGTGTTCATCAAACTCTAATCATCTAAACTCAATAATACCAATAGAAACCTAGTCCTTCAACATAGGCAATTATCATTTTAATTAAGCAATGATAATTAAGAAAGCTTGTTAGAAGATATAGATTTGAAAACATTATCCCCCTCAATCAATGACTCAATTTATAAAAGATTTTAAAAGCTTCAGTCATTGATTGAGTTTCAAATTTATATAAAAACTCAACCGATTGATTTTAAGCAACTCATTTACCACCATTTTTGAAAACACAACAAATATTTTTCTTAAGAATTTTAGACGGAAAAACATTTGTGTGGGCAATGTACCTTTTTATAACGACATGCTTTCCTTGTTTTGTTTTAGGATAAGTGCCCGAAATATTTGAAAAATTGGTTTAGCGCAACACTTTCCTTTCATGAAGAACGGGTTGCTATCATAAATAATAGCAAGCCATAGTTTTAGCACGGGTTAGCCTCGAAATAAGCGCAGCCATATTTTGAGACATGTATAAAAAAGAATATTTACACCTTCTCGCGAACTTCATCTATGGTCACATGCCATTATTGAATGACATTTCTAAGACCGTAGATGTTATCGATACCAGAAGACATGTCACGAGAAAACATATTTTTGGTATTTTTGAAATTTTCTGATTTTTATGGGTTTTGTTGAATTTATTTATTTTGTTTTTGTTGGTTTTATATTTTTGTATTTTGGTTTTTGATAAATATTTACAAAGATAGAGAAGATGATATAGTTTTAAGATGATGATATGGCAATGAGATAAGGATATCGAAAGCAAGACGTCGTTGAAGATAGAAGTCATCAACTCTTAAACATTCACCACCAAAGCTTCCGTGGCTCTTAATCAAGAGAAATTGAACCATCTGAAAGTGAGACTTTGGTTCCTCCCAAACCAAAATCCATAGCAGAGCATATTCAAAGCTTTCTCGCTTTCATTAGCCGTGCACAAAGACGACACCATTATCATCGAACTTGCTGCTTCTTTTAAGAATAATCACCGTGATTCTTCGTTCGAGGTTATATCATCCAATAGAACAACAGCAGAACGTATCATCCCACACATAAAACAATCTTTCAAATTTCTTTTCATGAAGTCCAAGCGATCCATTCCAAAGGTGTCAAGAGAATAATTCCCCAGTAGTTGAATTGATGTAGTCTCTTCTTTGTATAATGCTCAAGAACTCTCCATTACATCAGAGGGGAATGAAAACACCTTCCCATGTTCACATTTTCTTCCCGGATGATCGTGTATGAAGCTCAAGAACCCGAAGTACACCAATACCCAAGAGCTCTCCAATACACATCATGAGGGAATGAAAACACCTCCCATGTTCACATTTTTCTTCCCGATGATCGTATGAAGCTCAAGTATCCGGTATACCAATACCAAGGAAGGAATAACGATAACATTAAAGAGGCAGCCAAGTCACCGACATTCTCATCTGCGGATGTCAACTCCGAATAAGTGATTATATCTCCGATCACGATTAAGCCTCGTTCACGGAGCCCCCAATGTACACACTCTCTCCTGATGATTGTGATAATAAACGAGATCATCACGACTTGTGTACCTCTTTATCTTCGAAACTAACACTTTCATCGCTTCCCCCACATAGTTGGAATAAGAATACTAAATGCCTTGATGAGTAAAACCTTGAGTTTCTCTGCGGTCATGACATTTGTTTCCTGATATCTCAATTACTTAGAAGAATTAAGTTCATCAAGTTTACTCATGGTCAAATTTGAGTTTCTCTGCATGTAATAACATTTGTCTTACCAGGATATCTTCAATTACTTAGAAGTATTAAGTTCATCAAGTTTACTCGCGTTTAGATGCTCGTCTCCTTACCCTTGCTTTGGTTTTTGACACTTCAGACTCAAAGAATTTTGTAAGTCCGTATACTAGAAATATTTTTGGAAGAACATCATTCGCCAGATGTATCTGATGAGAATCAACTTGTCAACGTGAGCAAGTCTAATTAGGGATTAAATTTGACTTTACACTCTTCCCTAATTAGTGCTCTCCCCTAAACCGACAATCTTTATGATGAATGCTTGAATTGAGAAGAAGTCTTTAAATAATCAAATGCAACTCGTCTTTAGTCTTCTAACATGTAGCGAAAAATGCGTAATCGATCAGATTCGAATTCTTCAAGATTGTCCTAATGGGGAATACAAGCAACATCTTCAACTACACCAAAAAGCATCCCACCAAAAGCATCCAATTAACTACATCTTGAAAATCCCCTTAACTAAAATCCCTCCCAATCAAACAAGAGCCCAAAGATGTTCATCAGGAAATCACAATCAAATGCGAACGAAACACACAAGATGGTAACACCAAACTACCAATCACGTCAAACAAGAACATAGAGATTGTTCAGAATCATCATGTTGATGTATACGTGGATTAACCGAAGCACTTTGTTGATAAACTAATCAATCCAGTGAAGATGTCAACCAACGCTCTTAGAAAAGAAAACTCCATGTGAAGATGACCCGATCAGAAGAAGCTCGGTTCTTACATGAGTTTAGAGCCGTATGACCATTTATATTCTCAAATATCAATCAACAATGCAAAAATTCACACTTCTTCTCAAGAATTGCATACGGAGATGCCATTCTTGACTAAATAAGTGAACATTATCCAAATGTTCTATTCACACTTCTCCCGAAAATAAGCACATGATGTCGCCATCTTCATTATAATCGAGCACGTGAATGAGAACAATCGTGGTAGCCCGTTCAACTTTATGATCAAGGCGCATGGAAAAAACATGAATATGTTGAGAATGGTCATTAATTAGAAGATTTCTCTTCTTCAAGATAAAGCGCATCGACATACACCTCCTTTCTTTCTTTAGAGTACGAGGCATGAACAGTTGTGTTCATACGTCATAATGTTGAAGTACGAGGCCTGAACTGATGTGAACATACGTCATAATCTCTCTCTTTTCAATCTCTTTAGGCAAAACATGTAATCAACCCCATTATCATTCAGAGAGGCTCTTTGTAGTGACATGATGGAGAAACCCAATATGATGAATTTGACCCAAGTAAACTACCTCGAACTCGACTTAAACTTGCACATATGTAACAAAGAGCGATGCAGATTTCCATTAGCATCTCTAAGTACTCTCTATGTACTCTATACTCTTCAACCAACCAACCATCAAGTATAACACGTACATTACCTCTTGAAATTCCACAAATGAATTGACGAGCACTACAACGTAACTCCTTAAAGTGATAGTTATTTTGTGGTGGTATGAGCCCAATTTCCCCAAGTGGTAAAAGAAAAGGTAAAAGACACCCAACAATAACTAGATTTCCAAGTCTTCGTTTTTGATAATAAGCTCGAACAAGGATCTTGAAGAGTCTTCATCCAACCATCCCCGATACCTTCAGATACTAAGTACACTCGCCCGTGATATTTCACTTCAACCTTAAATAAATAATACTGAATTAACCCCGTTGTCACATCTTCTGGTTAACTACTCAAATCTAGCCTCCTTTGAAGTTTTAAGTGAACTCTGATAATAGTTTCATCCCGACCATGGTTTAATGAGCATAACCCCGTAAAACCATGTAGTAACCAAACTGTCATGAAGACAACCCAAACACACATCCAATTCATGAAGTACACCTTTTTATCCCTTCTTCGAAATAGAAACCGTAGCACCAGCATCAAGTAAGATCCAGAATTACACTTTCTCTTCTCCAAGATGGTTCCATCATTGCGGGATTTTACAACTCTATGGTTTAAACCGAGAAATAGTTTCTTTCGTGGGATTTTACAAAACCAAGAATAAACCGTAAGATAGATCCGGAAATGCACTTTACTAATACTAGGATGTTTCCATTGTCACGGGATTTTACAAGTCTATGATTAAACCGAAATAGATTCTTTCGGGATTTTACAAAATCAAGACAAAACCAAAAAATGTTGGTGAATGTGTTATGACAACTTTGGTTTCGTGAATATCTGCTTTAGGGGAACATGCAGCGGCTCATCAACGGTTCAAAATCCAACATCATCAACCATCCAATCAACACTTTGGTAAACATCATCACATTCGTCACTATTGTAGTGACCACATGAGAAGTAAACCCGATATGTCAAACTCGATCATGAAGTGAACTTCTCGATTCGTTACTTAAAATTGTACTAATCCTTGTGAAAAGAAACGGTGTACCCAATGTACAAAACCTCTTGATTTATCCTCAATCAGCTGGACATCGAAAAGTAGCTACTTTGTGGGTTAAGAGAGAAGAATCAAACCGTAACTAAATAGCCAAGTCTTTATCACACTCAATAAACGCCCAAACAAGTCATCTTCATGGAAGGGTAGAAAGAAAGAAGACGAAATAAGTAAACGCGCCCGAAAAACCTCACTTCAAATCCAAATGAGATATATCGTCCAAACAACCCCGTGGTCAACTTTGTTCAACCATTAATTTAAGCCGTGAAATAGTATTTTCCGTGAAAGTGTATAAACCATAGTGACAAACCTCATAACATAACGACTCATTAACAAATCTCAACAACTCTCATCATCACCAAAACTCATAATCAAATCTCATGATTAGATCTCCTAAACTCCTTTCAGGTTCTCAAGACTTATTATCAAACCATATCGGCCCACTTCAATCATCCAATTCAAAATAATCAAATTATCATCCAATCAAAAATCCATTAGTTCAGACCAATTTATCATTTTAATCCATATTTCCAAGACAGATCACGGGTCCAAGTCCATCAGAAATTGTTAGTCCATATTTGCAAAATCACCCATTGCCAATATAAAATGTGTACCCTCAATATTTAGTGATAAGAAAATGGGTAACACATTTTATCCGTGATATCTAATACATCATATATATCATTTAAGCGTATATATATCATCACGTCACATTCCATTCACATTTTGAATTTTAGCCCATAATGAGGTGATACCAAGTCCATGTTTCAAATCAAACTTGCAGCCCATGTACGTGCCCTACACATGATTAGCCCAAACAAATAGTCACCCAATACATAATCCGGCCCATTGATGAAACATACCACACACAGCTCACCCTAAAATCGTGGGTATTTAACACAAGTATTACACCACTTGTAACCCTAATATATCACACATATAAAAATCCAAGTAAAACATAACCAAACCCTAAATAATCTCTCAAAAATCCGCCCCCACAAGTCAGCTAACTACAAACGCAGACAAAAAAATGCTACTCTCCTCTTATTATTCTTCCCTGATTAAAGCACATTCAATCCTTAAAACGATTCAAGTACATCTATACCTTGCCACAGGGATGGCGAATGGTTATGACTTGATATTAAGAGCTTTCGATGAGAAACAGGTAGGCTCTTTATCAATTTTTGACATGAATAGTCTATACGAGTTCATGAAAAATGTATTGACATCAATTATTAACGATGTTTCATGATTCGTACACTTTTACTTTGATTTTCGTTTTACTTGACCGAAAGAAAAGTGGACTAAACAAATTTGTTTAAGTCAATCTTTTGAATTTCGAATACTAACCATAAACCGATTAAATCTTTTGAAAATAATTTGAATAGTCAATGAAGGCATGAGACTTTGTAACACCGAACGAAAAGAAAGGAAGAAATCATAACAGAATAGTTATGGTTTCATCTGGGTTTTTCGGATATGATGAAACAAGGGTTTTGAAAATGGTCCATGATGATTTGTATACGTGTGATTGTTCTTTGAGTTGCTTGAAGCTTAGGTGAACACATGGTACATACAAACTGAGATCCACAATTGTTTTCCATTAGTTTAATTTGTTTCTGAGATTTGTATGGTTGAATCTGTGAAGGTTGTGTTGTGATTAAATCGAAAGAGATATATGATGATGAGTTCGAGATAAGTGCCCTCGAGGTCATGAAGAATCATGTATTCGAACATATCTGAGATCAGTTATCATATATGATAGATGAGTCTTAGTATTGTGGTTGAGGTCTTGGTCACTTCTTATTCTACCTTTCTGTCTAAGTCACTAGGTCAAAGTCTGAGTCAAGTCGCTAGCCATTTTTTCACAAGTCGCTACTTGTTAAATAACAAGTAGCCAAGTCGCTTTTTAGTCACAAGTCGCTAGCTTAGCTTTAAACCAAGTCGTTACATCTTTTTTCTTTACAAGTCGCTAAGGTCTTATATTTGACTCAAAAATCAAATAACCAAGTCGCTATTTCAATTTGACTCAAATCGCCATAAGAAAGTATTAGATAAGTCGCATTCTAACAAGTCTCTAGCATGTACAAGTCGCTATATGTTACCAAGTCCCTACGACTTGTAACAAGTCGCTAGGTGACCTAACTCGCTAAAAAGATTAATGACAAGTCGCCATTGAGGTCTTTGAACCGACATTAGTGAGGACAAGTGACCAACTCATGTGAAGAAATAACCCAGAAAAACTGCTTTTGACCTTAACTTCACTGTGAAAAACATCATGACCATCCAGACTTAACATTAAAACCAGATTAAAGACCATTTTTACCACAAATGAAGATGACCAAGAAATAAAGATGACATTGACAAATAACATTCACATGATTTGGTACAAGAAAAATCATACAAATAGATACAAACTGTTTGGACCTGAAAAAGAGACACAAGACAATATTGTAAACTTGATAAAGCAAGACTTTTTTGACCAAAAAGGATTATACATGTATGAAAACAGTTAACACAATGGACAAGAAATATTTCAGAAACCGCTTCAAACCATATACGAAACCACACAAATCATCAAGACACAATAACCTGTCTCTGATACCAATTGTAGGATCGTTATTATTATTGTGTTAGATGATTCGGGTGGTCTTGGGAGATCAAAATACATGTTTTTCATATTTAGAGAGAGAAAGTAGAAAGAGAGGGTGTTCTTGCTAGAGACTTGGTTCTCAAATGTAAAAGGTTAGATTGAATGAACCACCACCCCTTCCATGGATGGAAGGTATTTATACAAGAAACATGGACCTCTATCGGCCTGGATCGTGTATACAATGGGTAAAGACCCGTCCTTCCTCCACGGTGTTGCACTAAGCTATACTACGCTACAAACTAATAAATAAACTACTAAATAACGTGACTAACGACAAGTCTACGAGCTAACTTAAGCTAGACAACATTTGGGGTGACCGACTCTTCACTATGGAATTTTCTAATTCCTAACAATTGGGACAGTAAGTTTTTTTGAATTTATTTATAAATATTTTGCAAGACAGTAAAATAATATGGTTTTTGTTAATATAATATTTGTTTTGTTTGTTTATTTGTTTTTGTGTTGTTTGTACAAAATCAGAAAAACCAGCTGTGCATAATGCGTTATTTGAAAGTAGGATTTTTATTAACCGGAAGATTCCGCCTTTATTGTTATTTCGGAACAGGTTTGTATAACAAATTATACTAATTTTGTTGTCATATAAATATGTATTAAACTTTAAGTCTGTATGTAATATATTTTTGAAACATACAAGGTACGAATCACAAGAAGGATATAATGCAAATGAATTCAAGATTCAGTTGCACAATCAAGAGAAAGTTGTTGTTACACCTGCAGAATTTATGCATGGTTGTGTAAAGAGGTTTGTTGGTATGATCCGAAGTATTGAACCGGTAAGATAAGAGTATTTTGTTTCATTTTTTTTATTATGAAAAAGCATAATACATCTGTTATTATATAGTATTTGAGTATGATAAATAAAAACTATGGAAAATGCAGGATACATGTTGTGTTGTTTATGCTACTGTGCATAGCATCCAATATGAAAATGGTTGGACGATACACGATGTAAAGCATGTAACACAAGAGTAATGCAGAGTTTCTTCAAAAGATGGAATGAATAGTCGAAACAAGAAGCAAGTGTGGTTCTGTAAGAAACACGGTGAAACGTATGCTGTTGCATCGAGGTATTAATAACATTGTGTTTTAATTATTATTTGAATATATAAAATTATGATTAATTATTGAAATACTTAAACTTTATTATTTGTTTGTTTTAGGTTCAAGATCATTGTGCGTATTGTTGATGATAGTGGAACCGCACAGGTGGTTTTATTTGATAACAATGTATACAAGATGATTAATTTGTCTGCGTGGCAAATTATGGAGAAACAAGGCATGGAATGGACCTCAAGAATACTTCCCGTGATGAAATTAACCAGATTATTAGCAAACAATATCTATTTAAAATTAAGTATTCTGAATTTAACCACAGAACAACAGTAAATAAATATATCTATCGAACTGAAAAGGTTACTGATGATGTTGACACAATCATGTATTTCAAACATGGTTTCCTAGATGAAGAGGTATGTATATTAGCATTTTAAATTACTTTATGATTGTCCATTCTTTATTATAAACTTAAATTGTATATAATAGTTTTAAATATAAATTGGAATTGTAACACATGACAGATGTAGAAGATGAGGAATACAATATGGAAGATTTTTCAGACAATGCAAATGATGTGTTATACAATAATGAAGGTGGCTTAGATGATAATGTAGATGAGTTTGGCAATGGTGAAGACGATTCAAAATGAAGATGATTCAAAAGAAGATTATGGTTTGAATTCGACAATGTCTCGATGATAATGAACATGATAATGACGAATCTGATATTGGTGAAGAAGATTTAGATACTGGTCATGTTGATATTGAAAATCGTACATATGATTTAAGTGATTTAGAAGGCGTTGGAAAGAATGTAAAATCATTTTATAGTTGCTGAGAATTTAATTACAAAACCAACAACTGATATGGAGGAGGTATTATACATTTTAAATTAAATACACTATTCAATTGTTTATTTTAAACAAAAATAGTCAAACTGACTTTGTAATTGTTGTTTATTGCAGAATGCTGAAGTATACACTCCTAAATCTGCAAAGAATGCAAGCGTAGGTGTAGTTGAAGAAGTTGTTGATAGTATGATTGATCCAGTTGGTGTTTTGAAAAAAAGAAATCGTGGAATAGAAGAGTTAGCAGAGAATGATTTTGTTGATGAGGAAGATGTTCAAGCAAAGAAAAAGATGCAAACAAATGATATAGAATACATTGATGCATAGAGCATGCACTGCATCTTATTTATCCTATCTATTTTATTTTTATTGATAAACAATCTATTGTTTTAGTTTTTAATTTTTGCAAACATATTATTATTTAGGTTATTATACAATAAATTTGAATTTGGTATTAAGTTTACACATTTGAGTGTGTTTTAATTTATTATTGTGATACAACTGTAATACTTCCTGTTTACCTGCTTTTGATTTGAGAGGGTTCATAGAAATGTTGATGTTCTAATTGATAACTTATGAACAAGTATACCCTTCTATAGTTAATTGTAGAAGTGGATATATCAGCCCAATTTGCATGAATTAGCAGATTCAGGTTATCTTTGAAATTATTAGTTTGAATATGTTATGAAACACAGGGAATCTATTTCATTTAATAAACAAATAAACTGCATAATACTAATCAATTGTTTGATAATCAAAGACATTCATTAAAACATATCATCCTAAAATATATATCATCTTATAATAGTTTACAACTGAAACCATAGTCTTACTTAAGAATACATATGACCAACGTAGAATGTTAAACAGTTGCTTGAATGTTCCAAATTACAAAACAGTAAAACCATTTGTTGTGCCCAAAAGATAACCAAATTATTCCTCAAAATCCTTTTATAACATACATGAAACACATGGAACACACCTGTGTCAGGACCATTCAACTCCTCCAAATCGAACATGTACTTGAACCTTAGCATTTTGTCCTTTTTGAATTTGCAAACTTGAGCAAACTTCTTCCATTCCCCATGGATGTTTACATGGTTTGTTCGATCAGGATTTTCTAAGTGAAGTACCATTTTTATACGCATCTTATATACTATGTCTTTATGTCTTATGAAACATTTTTTATAAGTATGCATTGGATGTTTGTCAAGGAAATCAGCTGGTATGCACTGCAATTCAGTGTAATAATTAGAATAATATGTTATTAAGGTTGACATCATAACCATTAAAAAATCAGGTATAACTACTTACAAGTCATTGTCTGTCTATGGTATCTTCATAAGCCACATAAAATGAATGAGTTTTTTCACCAAAGTGATCCATGTGTTGATCCCAAAAACATTGATGCCTCATTCTATCATCATCTGAATGACAGACACAAAACCACTTAAAACATAATTGATATATCATTACATTTAGTCTTTTAAGTATTAAAAAGTTTAACATGTCATACCCTGTTCCCAAAAATCAAGGTTGGGTTGGTGTTTTCTCAGTTTTGTAGCTCCAAGAAATTGACAATCAGTTATTAGACGACCAACCATATTAAACGTACCAGAACGTAAGTAGTTGTTCTCTCTCTCACTAAGACTACATACTCCCTACTCTAAGATTGAATCTTTCAACAATATTTTCCAACCAACCTCGCACATAACATATTGATAACAACCTTTGTTTCCCTTATCTTTTTGACGTCTGACAACAATATTGTACTTACGTTTGTTAACAATAATTTTGATGTTGTCCTTTTTCTTTAAACCCGGTAGGAAATCGACTGGAAGTATCTGCAGTTTTGTATAATTTGAATAATTCTGTTTAAGTATACAAAATTCAAAACAAAATGTACGTAGGAAGGATATATACCTGAACCATGTTATGTTGAGGGACAATCCTACTCAAATACCTGCTAGGTCGTCCAACTATTGCCTCATAACCACCTGTTTCATACCCATTTGCATCGATACACATAATACTAATCGTCCCCTTCTTGCACAAAGTGTAATGTCTCAAAGATCATTGGTATGAATGCAAAACATAACTGGGACCATCTATATCCGGTTAATTCGTATTTGTTACCACCAACTTTGAGTATTTCAACTTTAACCCTGACTCTCTCTCTACTTGTCAAGTAAACATGATTGTTACCAGTGTAACATTTTTCAGTAAACACATCTGGAAGATACTGTATACAAACATAAAACATGTTTTTAAAGGCTTAAACAGACACATTAAATTTAACTCATATCATGAATTGTTTTAGATAACAACCTGTTTTGCAGGAAATCCTTGCCGATTAATATACAATCAAATTATCAGAATTTTAAAAAAGATATTAACATCTTGCATAACATAATCTTAACCCTATTATTTGGGCGTTTTATTAAACATTAAGCAACATCCTTCCTACATATAATTATAGATCAAAATCAACTTTTATCTTTGTAGCTAGTAAGAATCACTCATAACTATACTTGTGCCGTTTTGTTGGAAGAAGAACATCAAGTAGGTGGTTTTGAAAGACAAGAAGCCATATTTTTCAAGTGTGCATTAGAAAGGTACACGGCTGTGGAGCTCAGAAAATGATGAAGCATTTTGGCCAAGAATCAAGAAAGTTAATAAATTCCAATTAATAAATAAAAATATGCAGAGTACATTAGACGAAAGTCATGCTTCGCCTTCAACAAATGCTTTTTTATGCTAAGCCTATAAAGATAATAAAAACAAAATAGAAGATTTGGCATACCTTCTTCATGATACAGATCAACTACAAAAAACCTAAATTATATTTGGGCGTTTTATTAAACCAACTATTAACCAACATGCAACTTCATAACTATAAACATATGCGTATATAAACATCAAAATTAACTTCTGATCTTTGATTTTCTACTTAAAAAGTAATTGATTTCAATTTGTTTATCTTTTAAACAACAATCAACATCTACAACTTCATATAACATACACAGTAACAATGCAATGTAATCTAAAATATGCATTTGTTGTAACATTTACCTTTCGTCATTCATGATAGGAATTGTGACGTCGGAGCATCTAATTCAAAGTGTGGTTATGTTTATGTGTGTGACTTTGAATGTATTTTAACTACTTGAAAAGGATAGAATATAATATCATTAATAATATTTTATAGCCAACAAAGTATAGTTTTTTGTAATCCTAAAAAATATAAAATATCCTTAAAAAATATATATATTGTAGGAAACATAAAAAAAAAACATATATGTGTATATATAGTGTATTTGTAGGAAGCATATTTGTTGTAAAAATTTGTAGGAAATATTTGTTTATTTAGCTATATGTATGTGAATTTTTTAAAATCATGGCAAATTAAATAAAATATAGTGGAACTATTAATTAGAAAATAAATATATTTAATAATTCATATAGTTCGTTTAACACACTTAATAATTAAAGCAAAGTAAATACCAGATAATTAATATTTAACATAACTTAACATACCTAATGATAATTACAAAACATATGTCTTAATTAGAAAACACAAAATACCAAATAAAGTAGTTTGTTTTAAACATATTTAACCATACAAAGGAACATTTAACACGTCCATGATAATTTTTAGCAAATATGGAATATTGGAAATTGTGTGTTTTGGCCATGTTGAACATCCAAATCTTCACCATTGGATATATACTTGAAGCGAATAATCTTGGTGTAAGGAAATCCACAAACAAAGTTGCTTCCACTTCCCAAAGATATTGACATGATTGTTTCTTTCAGGATTTTCATTGTGAGGTTGCATGCGCACTTTCATCTCCTGTCGATATTCTCGGTGTATAATAAGGACTCGATCATACATATGCATTGGATGAGTACTAAGGAATTTAGCAGGAATTGCCTATAAATTTACATACTGTAATTAGTAATAAGCAACTGTTTTGATTATTAATAATTGTAAAAAAAAAAAGAATTAATCAAAGTTTACCAATCTGTAGCATTGAATGTCTGCAAATGGTTTGTAAAAGGTCCAGTCATACTCTCCAAAATGGTCCATGTGAGATGGCCAATAGCAGATATGGTTCATCCGATCATCTTCTACACATAAGAAGTTTGTATACTATATGTTAAGAATGTTATTAATTAAACAGATGTAATTAGTAAATTAAAAAATAAAATACATACTCTGCTCATGCCACCTCCTGATGTTGTTGCCTCCTTAATGTAGGAGATCCTTTGTATAGTATCTGGGTAATCATGGTACCATTTGCATGAAAAGCATCGACCCAGAGTTGATTTCCAACGTTCTTGGTTAACACACACAGCAGTCCTTCCGCCCTATATCGTCGACCATTGTGTTCCATGTTTGACCCAACAATCGATAACAAAACCTGCCAAGATTTACCAATATCTCTTCACGTCTAACATGACATGGGTAATGTTCACCATTTGCTATGATAGTAACAACATCGAGTTCCCTGAGCCCGTGAAGAACTCTCAGCCGGAATTGTCTCTGCAAGAATGTATAATAAAAAAAAATTGAAATTGTAAATATAATGTATAGTATCAACTTCCGTAACTTTTATTTAAAAAGAATAAAATGTATTTTACAAGTATTCAATACCTGTGGCAAACGAGGATCTCGAAGAACATAAGTTTTAAACCTTGGAAAAGTAGACCTATGTCCATCATAACCAGCCATTTCTTTACCATTACGTAAATATCCAGTGACATAAAAGCAATCCTCTCCTACTTCAATGAAATGCAACAAGTGGACATCTAAAGATAAGCTTTGTTGTGTGAAATCTGTCCATTTTTGACCTGTCAAATACCATGGTCCATCACGACGCCTAACCAACTCAACCTTGAAACGATATCCATCAGGTGAAATGATGTATATGTCAATATTCCCATGGTACGCTTCTAAGTTGTAAACTTCAGGTAACATCTAAAACAAAACAAAATAAAAACAAATTTAAAATGTTTATTAACAAAACACCAAATTATATATCTCAGAATTTTGGAATGAAGTTTTTAGTACTTGAAACTCGGAAAAGTGCTCTTCATCTTGCTGAATCACAAACTCGATACACATACTTCCCTGCACAAACAACTATATTTGTTAAAAAAATTTATAAAATAAAAAATCAATAACAGATCATTTACATATATAAAAAGTTATTATAGTTCTGTTAACAAATGACTTAACAACAACACATGTAACCTTTGATCAAAGTGTATCTAAAGACGTTACTTACTATATAAGATGAAAGTTAGTCCAATTGAAACATAACATCTGTTTTTAAGTGATATAAAACAGAGCATTTACATAAACGTACATTCTAAAAATCGGAAAAAACATAAGATGTAGTAAATGTATTATTATATACAAACATATTATACTTCAGAACATATGACTTAACAACAATACATGTATCGTTTGATCAAACTGTATCTAAAGACGATAATTACTATAAAAGATGAAAGTTATTCCAATTGTAACATAACATATGTTTGTAATGATATGAAATGAAAGCATTTACATAAATGTGCATCCTAAAAATTGCCAAAAACATAAAATGTAGTAAACGTATTATTAAATACAAACGTATTATACTTCTGTAAACATATGACTTAACAACAATACATGTAAACTTTGATCAAAGTGTATCTAAAGACGATAGTTACTATATAACATCAAAGTTATTTCAATTGTAACGTATAATCTGTTTTTAATTGATATAAAACAGAGCATTTACATAATCGTACATCCTTAAAATCGCCAAAAACATAAAATGTAGTAAACGTATTATTATATACAAACGTATTATACTTCTGTAAACGTATCATTAAACAACAATACATGTAACATTTGCTCAAAGTGTATATAAAAACAATTCAAAATATATGACATCATACTTATTCCTATTTTGACATACAACTGTTTTTCATTAATGTAGCAAACTTAATAAATACAAAATTTATAATACAAACCAAAGACTATATCATTAGGGAGTTAAGATTTGTACATTACAAAATTTGTAAATAAAAACTACAAAATTAAAAACAAAATTTGTGTCATATAATCCATACCAACACCTACAAATACAAAGTTTCATCAAAGTGGATCATTCACATAACAACGTTAATAATATAAAGTACATAAATCATATATTGAATAATGTTAATATACCAAATTCTTTGAATATTTGAAACATACTTCCAATAAAAATTAAATGTATTTCCTTAAGGCATATATATCTAATGAACTTAATCTAATATCCTTAGAAGATAAAAAGTATATAAGTTCACCCAATCTTAATCTCATATCAGAGTTTGTAACTATAACAATTAAAAGCTTTGATAAAAGTCTATACCAAAGCATAGTAAGTTGGAATGATATATGACAATTAATATACACCTATTATAACATAAGTATTCCGCATCATTGATCTAACAATCATATTTTTATTGTGAATAAACCCTAACTAAAAACACCACATGCAACCTACGATGACTTTCTAAACATATTTTTGCAACCACCATATATGTTTGATCAATGTTAAAGCCAAAAATCGGTTTATTTTTTAATACAAAAAGACTAAAAACTTACACTTCTAATGAAGATCTTGAACTTCACTTGATGGCGAAAGAATGAATGAGTATGTATAAATGATGATTCGGTTCTAAAGTGATAGATGAAGAAGAGATACCTCGAAGTATGGAACAAGGAAACAAAAAAAAATGTAGGGAGTAGATACTATATTCCAATATATGTTGCATACAATCTTTTAGAAGATTTTGTATCCAACATAGAATTTAATGGTAGGTATTTAATATTTTATTGATAAATACTAAATTATTTAAAAAGTTGATATATTATACAAAAAATATATGTTTGTTCAATTGCAATTGACTTTACATGATATTAGAAAACTACTTTGTCATATGATTTAAACTGAAAATTTCAAACCAATCAAACACAATATATGGAAATAACATGAAAATTTATTAAAATATCACTCATAAGTATGAAATTTACATTTAAAAACCTGGACGTAAAAAATTTTTAAACATGAAAGTTGATCTAAATAATTTTTTAAGTATGAAAATTACTTTTAAAACCAAAAATACGTAATTTTAAAAATAAAATTAAAAAAATTGGAAAAATGAGAAACTTTTTCTAAGAATAATTTTGTTTAATAATTTTTTTGGAAAATACTACTTTTATAAATCCCAACTTCCATTAAGATCCTAATAAGCTTAAAACCAAAATAAGCTTAGACCATAAAAAAATAATTACGTTATTAAATGTTGCATTACTAAACGAAAAAAGACCCAACGGCAATGATGGTTGAGATTGTGTGTGTAAACAGGAAAAGTGTAATGAGGTTTTGGGTTCAAGCCTTAATTGCCTAAGGATTCCGTAAGTCTCTTTTTCCCAATTGTTGTGAAATTGTTTTGGTGTAAAAATTCTAAACAATTACACTTATTAAATAATTATGATGATGATGCAGGTATGCTCATTGTTAATAATTGTATAGACGAATGATAACAACAACAAAAACTAAGTTTTATTAAAGGGAAATCAAACGGATACATTTGCGACATATAACAAGTACAATAACATAAGGAACATTAACTTGAACAACTAATACAACAATTACGACATCCAAAAAATACACATAAACAAACATCATAAAGAGCGAATACTGTTGATATACCCAGCAACATCACGTATTGCAACATGGGCTTCACGTAACAAACTCTGAAATGCAGTTTGATTAGATCGTAAGTGATTCTGAACATGTCTAAAAAATCTAACTGAATCACGAACAACCAAGCTATTGCGTTGCTGCAAAACCTCTTGAATGAGGTTTTCTAAATATTCCACGCACGTTCCAATTTCAAAACAACGCCCACGCAGCATGATTTCCCATTCACGGCTAGAACCTCCCTTTCAAACAACAAACCATTTGATCTTGCAAAACGTGGCTATGACATGCCAATCCAAGTTCAGCAAGGCAATGAAAGTCCGCCATGTTTTTGTAAATTCTGTTAGGAACAAATAAAAAGACACATACATTCACAAATCCTAAAGCATTAATTTATAGATAAAAGAAATGAAACATAGTTGTCCATTATCAACACCACTTCCACTTACAAAAACAATGTAATCTCGACTAAGCAAAGCGTGCAACCACGAATGTGATCAAATTTGACAATCAAAACACTATAGATATAATCATGGGCAAATAAGCATACAAAAAAAATTGTTTATTATGTTTGTAGAGCAATATTCTGCTACACATAAGAATTCATTCCAATTAGCGTTGACAAAGCCATTTGTAAGTGAGAAACAGATCATGAAAGTGTTTGTGAAAAAAAGAATTGTGAAATTGAGTATCCAATATATGATAAATAGATATTCAAATTTAAGTATAAAAAAAATTACATATGCAAATGTATAAGACATCACCTGAATTTACAATTATTATTTTTGTAAAACTTTTTGAACACAGTTCACATTAGACAATTAACAATATAATTACATATGTTTAATATTTAAATGTAATTAATAAAAATGAAAATAATATACAAAATTAAATATATATATATATATATATATATATATATATATATATATAATATATAATGTTTATCTTCATTCCTAATATATAAACAGAATATTAAGATAATCTTTAATTTTACAGCAACTATATTAGGAAACGAATTGGTTACTAAGTAAAGTTTATCTTAAGAGGCTATAAATAAAGCCTAAGATTACACTTGACAAACTAAATATTGAATACTTGAGCTATGAAAAAAGAGACAATGGCAAGTGGAAATTCAACACATAACCCCCAACATCTTCACACAATAACACACAGCAACATCTCAACTATTGTGATCTCAGATGATGAGGAGGTAAGATTTATAATTTCAAGTTGTATACTTTGTAATGAATACAAATAATATCTGTAATACTTAAACATAATGGCAACCTACACCCGCTATTTTTTTTGCAGAATAATGAAAAAAAAAATTGGTGTATCTTTTAAAAAAGCACAAACAAAGGTGACCTCTTTCCATTTTCAAGACAACGACATCTCTGTAATACTTATATCAGATGATGATGAGGTATGATTTACAAATTTTAGATGTATCTTATGTAATAACTTAAACAATAATACTGAAACAATTATAAATAATTGCACCGCACCTACTGATTTATCAAAGGTGGACAAAAAAACAATTGTTTTATCAGATGATGAAGATGTACCAAAGACTATGCTCAGTTATTCAACAAAATTTATAAACACAAACAAATTTAATTTGGGACATGTTTGCAGCCTTCTCCAAATTAGGAAAAGACAAAGAATCAAAATGCAAGAATGACATCAACACACATAAAAAAAAAAAACTTTAGCACAAAATTTGCGAATGAATGGAGGAAGATGTAGAAAGAGTATGCTCTGAAGGTTCATAATGGAAAGACATGAAATTCCGCTGATAATGACATCAACGACACACAAAAACAAAAACTATTTGAACACGACACAATTTGATCGACACAATGGTATTTGTTTGACAAACAAATTTATGTTTTTAAAGATAAAAAACACATATATTTGTTCAATAATCATGTAGACAATTTTTTTTATCACACTAGGAATCTGATGATGAAACACCAATCAAGTTTAAGCGAACAAAAAGAAGTGAAGGCTATAATGTTGAGAAAAACCGCAAGTATATGCTATGTGATGAAGACACAGATGACGAATACGTTACCAACAGAAGCGATACTGAAGATGGTGTTTGGGTTAACATCAATGATCTTGATGAGCCTTTTTATGATTTAGATAACAACAAACCCAAATATACTATCCTAGATGAAGATATCAAAGAAGATTCTTTCACAGGTTTCATTTAATTGAGAAACTAATGAATAATTGTAACTTAAACAGGAATTATATAGCGTATAATCATGCTGATGTTTTATGATATGTTCAATTTGCAGGTGACTCAAAATACACAGCGATAGATGAAGGGCCCACAATGAATCCCTTGAATGTAATGAAAACATTAACAAAGACTTGTGGCCTGATATGGTTGATGTTGATGGAATGGTTAATGGTGAACATGCCTATAAAAGCTATTTCGATGATGAAGCTTGGGAAGTTGATTCGGATGCATACAAGAAAAGATCAAGATCCAAAGAGACTATGATGATGACAGCTTCATAAACGACACATCTATGGACTATGAAACAACTGATGACTCCAACAACGATGACGATTTTTAAGATTACATACCAACATTCTACAAGTTTTATGTTTCTTTAGGATTTTCGTTTTTGAATAATTAAAGTTGATTCTTTTCATACAAGAATCAACTGTAACAAATAATGTTTGGTTAATAATAAAATTTCACTTTTCTTATCATGTTTTTGATTCTTTATATTATGAAGAAGTCTATGTCTTTTTGTTGTTTTTTTATTAAGGAATACAAACAAACTTATTCACTACATTTTATTTTTAGAATTAAAATTGAATTAATTATTTGCAAACCTATAATAGTTTTGGTAATCAAAAATTGATTTGCAAAATCAAACAAAATAAAAACAAAATTACTTAAAAACCACTATGATTTCCAAAAACTTGATATTCTCAAACTAATGTTTTTGATTATTTATATTATGAAGAATTACACAAAAAGTTAATACAAACTCTGGTTTTGTTGTTGTTTTAAAAATAAAACAAACATTTTAAAACCACTATAATAGTTTTGGTAATGAAAAATTGATTTGCAAAAAACATAAACAAACAAAAACAAAATACTTAAAAAAACCACTATGATATTACTTTTGATTAAGTAGCTTTGTTAATAAAACTTGATATTCTGAAAAACAATGTGTTTAGTGTGTTTACTTATTTCAAAACCTACACAAAAAGAAATTGATGTTTTTGGTTTTTTCCATGACAAACGCTAATGCAAATATTTTATTTAGTCATATAAAGTACAAAAATTATTATATATCCAATTATGATAATCAATAGATTAAAAATTATAATTATCTATTATAAGTAATTATTTTGTTACTTTATACTGTTATCTTATTCAGATTTTTTAAAACAAATTTAACAATAGATTATCATACAAAATTAATATCACTTATCCAATAAATATAAACAGCCACAAAAATAAAATTCTGTACAGCATATGAGCTACATTTAAAACTAAAAGAATGGAGGAATATGAACCTGCAGGTATGTCTGAGGAACAACTACCAGTAACAAAAGATACAGCGATATCAAAGAAAACCACAAGGACGGTCTCAAGTGTATCCAAAAGAACCAGGTACACTGATATTGAAAAAAAAATTATTTTGTTAACTGTGGAAAACACAAAAACTAATTGTTTACTTATAACAGTGGTCTGTGATTATGAAGAAATTCATAGAGCAGGTCGAAAGACTAACAAACATACATCATATTGTTATTCTTTATCTGAAACCACAAATGTCTCTGAGGATTAACCACCAGCAACAAAACAAACAACTACCGCAACACAATCAACAACAACGCCTCCACAGAATCTAAACAAACAAGGTACGCTTATATTGTAAACTAAATATATCCGCTTACATAACTCAGTAAAACACGGCAAGTAATTTTAAACATATAACAGACGCAGAATGATATAAGAATTCAAAGACCAGGTAGAAAGACAAACAAACATACATCATCTTCTACTTCATCATCGTTACCTGCAAGTGTCTCTGAGAATCCAAACAAACAAGGTACGCTTATATTGTAAAATAAATATATCCACTTACATAACTGCAGAAAACATAGCAACTAATTTTAAACATATAACAGACGCAAGTAATGATATAAGAATTCAAAACCGTGTAGAAAGACAAACAAACATACATCATCTTCTACTTCATCATCGTTACCTGCAAGTGTCTCTGAGAATCCAAACAAACAAGGTACGTTTATACTGTAAACAAAATATATCCACTTACATAATCGCATAAACACAACAACTAATTTTAAACATATAACAGACCCAAATGCTATAACAATTCAAAGACCAGGTAGAAAGACAAACAAACATACACCATCTTCTACTTCATCATCGTTACCTGAAATTGAGTCATAGAATCCAAACAAACAAGGTACGCTTATACTCTAAACTCAGCACATAACTACATAAAACAGAGCAACTAATTTTAAACATACACGACGACGCATTAATGCTATAACAATTCAAAAACCAGGTAGAAAGACAAACAAACATACATCATCTTCTACTTCATCATCGTTACCGAAAGTGACTCGAGGATCAATTACCCAAATCTAAACATACAACCAACGGACCACTTTCAACGCTACAACCATCATTCTATCCAAACCAACCACGTACATAATCGATTGCAAAATAAATACATCTGTTTACAAAAGTGCACAAATTATACAAACTAAATGCTCAAATATAACAATTGACAGTAATGATCTACTAATTCAAGACCTGGAGAAAGCTTAACAGACAGACATCATACTCTGTTCCTTCAAGTAAGTAAACAAACATAAAGAAATTCACAATTTAATTATTCCATGTATTTACACAAAAAATATATGTTTAAAAATTAATTCATTATACTTATGTCGTAACAACGATGATACTTCCTTTAATATTGACACGCCTCCAACAGAAAAAACCAAAAGCAGGTAAGTAAATTCCATTTTTAATAACATCCAAAAAGTTTAAGAATATTGTATATTGTTAATAACATTCACCAACAAATGCAGGTACAACAAACGAAGAAGTCACTACAACACCTCGACCAAGGGGACGGCCACCAAAAAACAAAACCCAATCAGGTGTATAATATGTAAAAGTATCCGCAAGCAATTATAAAAATTTTAAACAAAAAACACAAATTAAAAAACTTTAAATGTGCAGTACAACAATTCAAACATCAACGTATCCGAAGATGATCAACCGGTTAGATATTCGTCAAAGCGCAAGTCACAAAGACTAAAAGACAAAACCAAAGTTGTAAGACAGAAAACATCTCATCAACAAGTGTTGAGTGAGACAAACATAAATACTGAACGTGTCATACAGAGAGATTCATTCGCTGGAATTTCAAACGGTACTAACACTCTATTTTTAATTGCAACAAACATAGTAACATTGTTTAAACATATTTAATACTAATGTTATTTTTTTTAATATCTCTTATTGTCAGATTACATAGATCACGGAGATGCAACTTTCCGATGTGCATCATGTAGCGCACTATTATGGCATGCTGAGTGTATGATAGGCAACACACATTCAACATCTGATTCCTATTCGCTGTGTTGTAGCAGAGGAAAAGTAACATTAGGAGAGGAAGTGCAGACACCACCAAAGTTGTTGATGGATCTTCTTAACGGTGACCATCCAAAAAGCGCAACATTCATTGAGAATATCCGGCGATATAACGCAATGTTCTCATTCACCTCGATGGGCGCCAAACAAGACATGTCAGTCACTGATGGTCGAGGACCATATTGCTATAGGATACAAGGGCAAAATTACCATCAAATAGGTACTTTGTTACCTAAGCAAGGAAAGCCACCAACGCTGCCCAACAATATATTTATGATCCTAAAATGAGATACAAAATAGGATTAACAGTGTGAGGTATGTAGGAATCACTTGACATGTTTTTGTATCGACTTATTTCATACATATTCAAATAAAAAATTTATTTAACGTTAAAATATAGTCTTATTATATAATGGTTATTTTAAATGTGCATTACAACAAATACGAAGAAAAGTCCTCGTCCAACCATATGCTCGACCACCAACTAACAGTTGATCTACGAGACCTGCTAGATGGCATTAACCCATTGGTGCGTCATTTCCGCATGGCTGGAGAACGTTTTCAAAAAGCAACTGAACAAAATAACTTCAAATTACGACTTATTGGCACTAGAGAGCGTGACGGAAGAAATTACAACCTTCCAACAGCTACGGAGGTGGCGGCACTAATTGTAGGAGACTTTGACTCTTCAACAAATCAAAGAGACATCATCTTGCACATGAAAGAAGGTGGCCTCAAACGAATAAGTGAGCTACATCCATCATATCTTGCACTCCAATACCCATTGTTGTTTCCGTACGCTGAAGATGGTTATCGAACAGACATTTACCACTTTGGTATCACTGTAATGCAACAACAAATAAAAAAACCAGAGTTACAATGAAGGAATATTTTGCATACCGATTGCAAGAAAGACCATGTACTTTCTCAATGGTTTTGAATGCACGGAGGCTATGTCAACAGTTTATTGTAGACGCATACACGATGGTCGAATCTGAAAGGATGTCATACATCAAAACCAAAAAGATCTAAGGTGCGAAACATACTCCAAATTAGCAAAATTATTTTAAGATGAAAACTCTAGAGTTAAGTTGAGGGGGAAAAAGTTGTGTTGCCATCATCTTTCACAGGAAGCCCAAGATATATGATGCAGAATTTCCTAGACGCAATGACAATTTGCAAGGTTTATGGATATCCGGATCTGTTCATAACATTCACATGCAACCCAAATTGGCCAGAGATTGAACGTTTTCTTGCTGAAAAAGGATTGAAATCTGAAGACAGGCCGGATGTCATAACACGTGTTTTTAAACAAAAGCTAGACACCATGATGAGAGAATTCAAAGACAAACATTACTTCGGTCGGCTAAGAGCAGGTTCTTACATTTCTAAACTTTGTTAAAAAAAACAAACTAACAATGTAATTAATGCTACATTATCTACTATCAGTTAAATTGTGTTACTCCCGCAGCTGTCTACACCAATCAATTTCAAAACTATTACTGACATTATGTTATTCACGCAGCTGTCTACACCATTGAATTTCAAAAGAGAGGACTCCCTCATGCTCACATTTTGCTGTTTCTGTAAGAAGAATACAAAATTAAATATCCAGCACAAATAGATCGGTTTATTCCATCTGAGAAACCGGTAAAAAAATGAAGATCCAGAACTTTATAAAATTGTTACCGAACACATGATCCACGACCCATGTGGTCCGGATAGACCCCACGGTAAAGAACAAATGCACCAAAAAATTCCCAAAGGAGTTTAATGATAAAACCTTCATTGATGAGTCTGGATATGCAATTTATAAAAGAAGAAATGACAGTACGATAATAATAAAAAGAGCGGATCGATTTGCATAACGGATATGTTGTAAAACCGCATACAATCCAGTTATCGGCGTTTCAATCACATATAAACGTAGAGTGGTGCAACCAAGTGGGTTCCATAAAATATCTATTCAAATATATTAACAAGGGACCGGACAGAGCAACAATGGCACTTGAAGATGAAGATGTCGATGAAATCAAAGATTATTACGATGTAGATATCTCGTGCGGCAGCGTGGAGGATCTATGGTTTGACATACACTACAGTGTTCCCACCAGAAAGATTACCGTTTCACTTAAAAGGAGAGCAATCTGTTATATTTGAGGCAACAGAAAGCATTGATTTTGCATTAGAAAAGGCTTCTGTGAATGAAACAAAGTTTGTTGCGTGGATGGAACGAAACAAACCGACACAAAAGCTCAAAAACTTCTTTACCATGAGTTTCCAGAACATTATGTATGGAAGCAAGAAGAAAGGATCTGGGTTCCAAGGCAAAAAGGCACATGTATTGGACGCGTACATCATGTGCCACCTTCTTTCGGAGAAATGTTCTACTTAAGAGTATTGCTAAACAAGGTTCGAGGAGCAACAGAATGGAAGGATTTTAAGGAGTACGACGGTGTTGTTTACCCAACATTATAAAGAGGCCTCAAGCACGCGTCTATTGGAAGATGACAAGGAATATATAGACGGTTTGTTGGAAGCCAGCCATTGGGGAACAGGAAATTACTTGCGGTCTTTTTATGTGATGCTACTTATGACGGACAACATGTCTAGGCCCGAGATTGTTTACTAAAAACATGGGGAAAAATGGCGTAAGACGTTATATATATCGAAAGCCAAAAAAGGAATGACCTAGTATGATACTACAACCACGACCTTCTACTTAAACATAACCAAAACAAATACATCTTAACCTTAACACTCTGCACCAACATCACTAAAACACTACTTATGTCTTTTACCAACCAAATCTAAAAATGGATAACAGAAACAAATGCAAAAAAACATATGGCTAACACTCAAGTAGTAATTCAATAAAAAAATATGAAGAAACAAATATAATACTTACACGTAAATGCAAACGCATCCACCAGATAATACTTGCCGGAAGATAATCCTAACTTACTGGATAATTTAGTCATCTGAACGACAAACTACACAGACGACCTCATTCTCCAATTCCCTGCACAGAAACAATAAAAGTCAAAAATACAATTTTAAAAATACACCATACTAACACAGACTAATAAAATATACGACTCAAAGAAAACAAACCTGAAGCTCCAGAACTGAAAACGGTATACGCTAAAACCAACTCTGCCGCATAAAAACACAAACCATGTACATATCAAGTGACACATACATAATACGATAACCAATAAACAAACAACTTTCGAATAACAAAAATACAATCAAACCTACGCAACCCAAACAAAATAATAAAAAAGTATAATGTCGTTACACATACAAACATACAACCAAACATCTGACGCACTCACATTTTTAAAAACACAGCGTGTAGGGGAAAATAATGTGGAAAATTCATTTAAATCAGAAAAAAAACCATACAAACACAAAATAGAATAACACGTCATAATAATATAACATTAGAATATCTTACGTAAACCAGAAACATAGTCTTCCAAATTCACATCCATACTTACATATTACACAACCTACAAACATTAACATACATCCAAACAGAGTGTTTAAACATAAACACATAACCAAATATTCAAATACATATCTACACCTTCCTGATATATTCTGCCACACACTTAAACAACTAAATCATACGACATCATCTTTCAACCACCAACCAAAACGCAAAATACTTTGTGCATCTTCCACCCTTAACACCAACAACAAGGACTCTGTCTTTCAACAGATATGGAAGATCGGATATTCAGGGTTTTCACCTTCTGGAGCATCCACCGTATAACCATTTCCAACATACTTAAACCTTATCAACTTCGAGTACGAAACCGACATGACTCGCTAATGCTTCCACCTCCCAAACACATTTACATGGTTAGTCCGGTAGGATTTTCTCGGGTGAAAATCCATACGCACTGAATTCGTCCCTGTATTCTTGGTGTATGATCAAAGTCCTATTGTAGATGTGCATAGGGTTGTTCACTTGGAATGACGCAGGAATGGCCTGGGACAAAATTACAGTTAAAACCAATACGGATGCCACAGATTTTAAAATATACAAATTTCATCGAAAAGTAAAAACCACACATACGAATCTGCTTTTAGCTTGAATATGCGCGTAACTCTTATAAAAGCTCCTGTGACCTTCTCCAAAGTAATCCATGTGGAACGGCCAGTAGCACATATGTTTCATCCTATCATCATCTACAAAAAAAAATTATAAGCACTACATCCTAAAAGAATTACGCAAACAATTGTAAAAACATTTGTCTGGAAAATATATAACCCACTCAACTTACGCCATTCATCACCCGTCAACTCAAGCTGCTGCCTTCTTAAAGTGGCTGCTCCTTTGAAAACAGGGTCAGTAATAATACTCACATCGTCACTGAAACCATCAAACCAGAATCTCCATCCCCTATTCTTTGTCAACACACATAACGTCCTGGGTTCAAGTCCTATTGCTTCAATCATCGCGAAATGAATCAAAGAACCAATGATAGTCAGTACTTCCGGGTTGACGACGCACATTACACCCAAAAGAAACACCATTTACAGCAACTCTTATTTCATCCTCCTCTCCTAATCCCAACATGAGCTCACCCGGGATTGTCTGAAAACGGCCAAAAAAACAAACGTTAATCAAAATACTATAATTTTAAGACACAACAACATACAAAAACATTATGTTTTAAAAAAAAATTTAAAAAACATATAGCATTAAACTACACCACTGAACCACGTATGGATACGCAACACAAGTAATCTTAAACCTATTAAACGAAGCAAACGACCCTTCATAACCAAAAGCTTCTTTGCCGTTGCCATAGTAGCCAGTCACGTAAAAGCAATCGTTCCCTTCCTCCACAAAGTGTAAAACTTCAACCTCCTCATCAAGGTATCGGTTGCAAAACTCCCTCCATTTTTCGCCACACAGGTACCATTGCCCATAACGTGGTTTCTTCAACATCACTCTGAAACGATAACCATCCGAGCTGACAATATAAACGTGGTCACTACCATTATAAGCCTCAAAATTATAAACAAACGGAAGGATCTGCAAAACAAAAAACCACATATATTAATCAAATTATTAAACATACAAGAGCATACCATAATCAATCCCAACGTGACAATGAATACCTGAGAATCAGGAAAAGTAAAAACATCCAGCATTGCAACAAACTCAATGGCCATTTTCTTATCGATTTGAAAACATACAAGTTAAACCAACATAACAAAACGTGATACAACCAAAATTACAAGACGTAAATATGACTTTACAACAACCAAATATTTGCAATTAATCATAAACAAACAAACTCATAAAAATTATGTATATTCAATTTCAGCACATTTTTAACATCAACTTTATACACAACGTTTAACACGTGACTTATTAAAATGTGTCTTCTCACCATTATGCTTATCTAAACACAACAACATATACCTCATACAGGTACTTACAAATATGAATGTCTAAACACAAACACCACTTTGTCCATTGACATTCTTATTCAACAAGATATACATATAAAATCCCATAACTTAAACAACAAGTAAAGAAATTAATTATTCCCATATTACATCATATTACATAATCGTTTCAAAAACATGTACAATAACAACACGTATTCACAACTATAAAAACTTGAAAACATCATACACCTATCAATATTGCAGAATACCTAACGACAAGTTTGTCAAAAGTATAAAACCAAAATGACTATTCCAATTCATATATCGATCACAATAAGTCAAATAACAAGTCAAACTGAATATCAAACAGGTAGAACATGACACTACTTAAGCTTCTAAAGTAGGTTAAACCAACAATGATCACATCATCTACAAAAAAACAAGTGACAAACACAAAGCTACACAACCACAAACCCACAAAAAACATAAAATCAATTGGCCAAATATATTATAGAAACAATAACATATGTTCAAAAAGCAGATGCAAAGAAAACAATACTTAAACAAAAAACAATTAAATTACCAACACCCACCACATAGTACAACATCAAAACAAAACAAACAATTTGTATTCAAAACATTATTATATCAATCACTTTCCACCCAATAAAACCAATTCATAAACAACACCCGAAAACACAGGTACAGTTTTAACTATTACAAAAATTAGGCGTTTTTTAAATATAAAAACAAACAACAATGAAACAAAACAATCAAATAACAAACAATTTGTAAACATAATAGCGCACTTATTATCTTTTTTTTTAAAAAAACCTTAACTAACAAGCACTATTCAAACCGGAAAAGTTAAACAAAGAATCGTTTGAGAAATTAAAATATACGACTAAACCAACAACAGTACAAGTGTATCAATCCAAAAACATTTCTGACTCTAACGGGTTAGGAAAAAAAATGCAAAATACCTTGATTGATAGCCGGATAATCGCTCAGAGAAAAAGTTAGGTAGGTGATTAATGATTTATGAGAAACATAAAACAAAACTATGTTTTAATTAAAAGAAAATATAATGGTGGTAAAAAATAGGTGAAATGATTTCCTATCTTCTAAGGGCAATGCAAATTGATATAGTGTGTAACATGCAGAAATACGTTGAATAAATAAATTAAAATAAACAAAATTTACATAACTAACCCATTTATTTCCATTTGCAGACTTGGAGCTTACAGAAATTGAGAGGAAGAATATATGTCTAACATATATTGAGCACATGCTACTTTGTAACAACAAAACCTTAAAAAATATACCAAACATGCCATACCCTAACGAGATGTTAACAATGGGAAACTACAACAAATTGGTGGATGATGAGTTGAAATACAAGAAAGACGATTTGAGAATACAGCACGGAACGCTTTACAAGACATTGACACACGAACAAAAAGACATATACCGAACAGTAATGGACACTGTTACCCATGAAAAATGAGGAATGTACTTTGTATACGGATATGGTGGGACCGGTAAAACATACCTATACAAAACATTATCCACCACATCAAGATCAAAAGGCGAAATAGTCATTAACGTTGCATCTAGCGGCATCGCATCACTTTTGTTAGAAGGCGGACGGACCGCACATTCTCGATTCGCAATCCCTATAAACGTAGTGGAAGATTCAGTATGTCATATTCCAGCGGACAGTGACCTAGCCGAATTGTAAAGAATGTGTAAACTGATAATATGGGATGAGGCTCCTATGACACACAGACACTGTTATGAGGCATTCTATAGGACACTAAGAGACATATGTCGGACGTCCACGTTCGAACAATCAGAAAAAGTATTTGGAGGTAAAGTGGTTCTCTTTGGCGGAGACTTCCGCTAAATATTGCCAGTTGTTACAAACGGCAGCCGACATGATGTCGTTCATGCGTCGATCAACGCTTCATATCTGTGGCAACATTGCAAAGTCATGCGGCTGGCTATAAACATCAGGCTTCGAACAGGATCAACTAACTCTGAGAAAAAAGAAATACAAGACTTTGCGGACTGGATATTAAGCATAGGAAACGGTACAGTCGGTGGAAAGAACGACGGAGAAGCGATGGTTGAATTCCCTGATGATATGTTGATACCAGATTCGGACGACCATATCGCTACAATTATCGAACAAACATACCCGAATTTGGTACAAAACCTCTACAGACCAAAATTCTTCCAAGAAAAAGCAATCCTCGCACCGACTCATGAGCTTGTGGATAAGATCAACGATCGAATGTTTCAAAAACTATCAGGAGAATCAAACACGTACGACAGCTACGACTCAGTTGGTATTATCGATATGGATGCGAACTTTAACGAGTCACTTTACACAACTGAGTTCCTAAATAGCATTCGAATTCCAGGTCTTCCACACCATTCTATAACATTTAAAATAGGTGCTCCAGTTATGTGTATGAGAAACATAGATCAAACGGCGGGATTATGCAAGGAACAAGGCTTCAAGTGCTGAGGATGGGCGTCAACATAATAGAAGCCAAGATTATATCAGGCGGTAATGTAGGTACAATTTGCGCAATCCCAAGGATGGTGTTAAGTCCTTCTGATAATAAGATCCCGTTTAAATTAAATCGTAGACAATTCCCGGTCGCATTGTTTTTTGAAATGACCATAAACAAAAGTCAAGGACAAACGTTAACACAAGTTGGATTGTTTCTACAATGGCCGGTTTTTTCACATGGCCAACTGTACGTAGCTGTTTCAAGGGTCAAAAACAGAAAAGGGTTGAAGATTTTATGCTGTGATGAAGAAGGGAAGTACGCAAAATCAACTACTAATGTTGTGTACAAAGAAGCTTTGTTTAGAATTTAAGTCCATCGTTATATGAGATTAATACATTTTCGTTATCTAAACTTTACAAACAACCGTCGATTCATTAACGGATCAAAAAATATATACGACGTCTTACTAACAATCCATCATTTTACATAAACATTGGGTCAATTTGGATTTCGGTTTTATGTGAACGTCACTTTGCAGAAATAAAAAAAATTAGCTACAAGGAAAGCAACCAAACGGGTTTAGACTTACAGAAAACTCAAAAAAAAACTTTTACTAGCCAACATCCTAATCCTTTTATTCAAGCTTTACATTTTTGTGCAACTAATAAATTTCATTATACGAACTAAACGCCTACATTATTTAAACAAATGTAATCATAGGGTCAAACAGATATTTGCTCCGGCAACTGAACAACCTGCATTCACTTCAATCCATTCCCTACTGAATCTTAATATTTTAATCTCTAAATCTGAATATGCAATATACTCATGTTTAAGTGTGTCAGTTGTCAACTTACCTATACATGCTTCAGCATGTATACCGATTTCGATGATGCCAACACAGACAAATAACTTCAGATATAGAACATCCAAATACATAGAACTGATGTCTGTGGCAATTTAAAACCATACTTTAAACTTTAATTAGACATACATAACACACATTAACTTATAACCACCTTATCAGGTAGCATTGTTCAAAAGACTATCATGACAGACACAACCACACAGAAATTACACCTACATCAGCAAATAAACAAAAACATAAAATATGTTCAAATCCAACATACTAACGGTTGCGTCTGATACGGTACCAAAATATATTCTACCATCCAAACCATTTTATTCTAACACATATGGAACAATGGAATCATCACCGGCTTACGTACATTCACAGTTTGCTTTTCATCCTTTACCATCCTCATAAGTTTGAACCTTACAGTTTTGTCTTTGTCCCACTCGCACTACTTCTCAACATCCTTCCAATTAGTCTTGATAGTCACATGATTTTTACTGTCAGGCCTATCTTTATGTTTTTCCCAGTCAACAATCACATAGAAAGATTCATCATGGTGTAACAGAACTGCATTGTGGTACTTATACATTTCATAAGGCCCAGCAAAATCCCATGGTATTGTCTGCATTCAACAAATGATTTCCATAAACAAAACATAAGTTAATGCACAATCCAAAAAGTAACACGAAACTGTATGTTGCAAAAGTAAAACATTCCCGCATTAAATATAACAAACGCTTACCAGGCGACCTCTGTCAGTTACGTAAGCCACAACATCTTGATAAAAGCAGTCTTTCTCATCATCATGAATGGAGTGATTAAACCAGTCACATTTATGTTTCATACGAGGATCTACATTTGCAAAATTACAATGACATTAAAAGATGCAACTATAATATTATCAATCTTTTAAAAAACCAAAACACATGTTCCTGAAAATTACAATCTAATAACATACCTTTGTCAATGGAACTTATTTTGAACGGTTTTTCAGCATTCAAAATAACACGCGGTATGTTCTCCAACCGCATTCCTAAACCATCGTCGAAATGAAATCATAGACACGGTACCTTCTTCAATCTCAGTGAACACCATACGCGATCCAACCTTCAGTCCTTCCAAAAAACCAGCAAATCCCATCCAACTCCACTAAAAACATATCCGTGTGTTACCAGAAGAGGAATGCGATTCTCAATGACGGTCGAGCCAGCCGCCACCATAACTCTGAGTCTCTTAATTTGAGGCACAAATTGATGAGGAAGCAGTTGCATAACAAAGTAAATATGTGTTAAACATATCATATCCAATATCAATTAAATTATGACCATCAATAAATTAAGGCCAAATTACTTACATATGACTGGTCAAGCCTTTCCAACATACCAAAACACCACCTTTTACGAGTTCCTACATCAGCATTCTTATATCCACCAACTTCAGCACCAGCATTATCATACGCAGTTACATAGTACATGTCTTCTCCTTGACGTATGAAATGTAGTATTGCCACTTTCCGGTAACGACTCTCATCAACAAATTGCTTCCATTCGTCCGAATAAAGTGCATAAAGATTACCGGGAACTTTCTTGATCCATACTTTGTGCATTGTACATTTGTTGTGAATTAAATACAGCCATGGACTGCCTGTGTACAGCTCATTCGTAAAGACACTTGGTAGAATCTGCATTCATGAACAGACAACGTAAATTAATTTCAAGTTTCTTTATATCCATATTGGAAAATTTAGTAACATATATATATTATAACTAACAATGGCTAAAAATTACCTGTAGTGTTCTAAAGTTTCGTGTGTTTGCCGGCACGATAAATTGAGTCGTCATTCTATTTAATCAAAAAACAAACGTCTATTAGAAGAAACTCTCAAGTTTTCAAAAACTACAATGTAATACTACAAGCATGCTTCAATTACCCATCATATACAACAATGTTATTTCCAAACATCTCCCTATAATTCAAAAAAAAATATTTACGTATTAATTTATATTACAAACCTACAAACACAAGTACTAATCAGCTAAACCTAACTATTTTACTGAATTTTAACCATATGAAACATCTACCATCATTAACATAATCATTAACTCATACAACATGTTTCATCATCTGATGACACTAATAACAAATGTAATCTCGCCACTAATTGATCTTCATTAAAAATAACTATTCCTTCAACTAAAATCATATACTAGAATAACAAAGTTGTTAAAAACAAATCATAATTTAAACGAAAAAATCATCACTCATATTATAAAATTCAACATACATCTTCATTCAACCAAATATCATAACTCAAAAATTGATCGTCACTATTATTACCAAAAAACCATGTTTCTTGATGAGTATCCACGAATATGATAACTAACATCTTTAACTTTTATGCTACACTACACATGCACTCAAGATTGGAATATATATCGCAGATTCAAGATCATCTTAATAATCATTCTAACAATGCTATAATCATTCAAAGATTGATAGATCAAGTAAAACTACTATATCAAAAACAAGGAAAAAAATTTTAAAAAAAACAAACATATATGATACGATTAAACCAAAACTAACTGGTTCTTGATGGCTTATTCGAGAAGAGAGAGTAGGTGGGATGAAGAGAGTAAACTAAAAGTCAATATATATAATAGACAGAAAAATCATACCGATAATCTTTGTATACACTAATATCAACTTCTTTTAGCAATGATGATATGCATTGATAGCAGTAATCTATTTTCTTTTGTGTATTATGTACAATTATTTAAAAACATACACACATAAAACAAATACATCTTTTAAAATTGAGTGCTATTTTCTAACTTACAAAATGATAGGTAATATACAAATATAATAAAATTCCATCTACTCATTCGTAAAATATCGCAAACATGAATTTTACAAGTTTCGTATCATACACATGTGTTTATGTTATAGTTTTACATGATAGGTATTATACAAGTTTCGTAATATACATGTCGTATTTTCTAACGACATGTGTTTGTCATTTGTATCTCAATATATTGTTTAAAGTCTCCGAACAATACGTTTATAAACAACATACAAAATCCTTTTTGTACATCATATTTATACTTACGACGGTTATCTTATTTAAAAAAAAAAAGAAAAAAAAAAAGAAACTAACAATGTTTTTTAAACAAGTATCAAAAGCTTCACATTAACTATATAAGAAGGTCTTTACTAACACGCTTTTACATGATAAATTTTAAGTTTTTTATACTTTAAATGTTATTCAACATATTTAAAATCAAACGTTTATGTTACATACTTATAATTTACATATAAAAACAAATACAAACAAACACTACATTATATATTACAATTATACTATTCAACATATTTAAAATCAAACATTTATGTTACATATTAATAATTTACATATAAAACAAAATACAAACATACACTAAATATAATTGTTTCATTAAGTTTCTATAATTTACATAGACACAACCAATAACATTATTTATAAATATTAAGAAAACAAAATTTTAAAAAAATACAAAATCAAAACAAAATTATTTAAATGTTTTTTTTAAAACAATTCTAAATAAAGTTTTTTAATTCACAATGAATAACAAACAAATAATTATAAGTCATGCCCGCCCATTGGGCGGGCTTCGAAAACTAGTATATATATATATATATATATATATATATATATATATATATATATATATATATATATATATATATATATATATATATATATATGTGTGTGTGTGTGTGTCCTCCATGTATCAACTTATGAAAAGTGTTAGGTTAATCGATCCTTTTAAAAAATGATTTGCAATTTGGAACGAGGATAATTTATCATACCATGCGCGTGGGGCTTGTTTGAGACCATAGAGAGCCTTTTTGAGTCTGTAGGCATGATTGGGATGCCCTGGGTCGATGAATCCTTCTGGTTGACTAACATACACGATACGCGTACAACGCGAGTTCAGGGTCAAAGGAAACTTTCTTTTTTCTTCGAGCAAGTTTTTCAACCACCTAGGCAGTGAACCTAATCGTTGTAGTGTAGTATTAGGGTAAGCCTCGGGATTTATATCATTCTCTAGGGGAACAAGAATGTGTAACATATTGGATTTCACAAACACATTAAACCATAATCTAAGTGGGGCATTCAAGTAAGTTTAGAGAGAGAGAGAGGGAAATGTTCTAGTAAGAGAAAACTTATGGAAGGTTAGATTCCAAGTGAACATCCAACCCTCTACCTTGCAAGGTAGAGGGTATTTATAGCTTACAAACTAAACGACCTCCTGACGGCCTGTGGATCAAGTATACAGTGGGTAAAGACCCGTCCTTCCTCCACGGTATTGCACTAGACTAAAACTAAGCTAATAACTTACTAACAACTTAACATAGTATACAATATATCTACGAGCTAACTTAAGCTAGATTATACATGGGGTGACCGAAGCTTTACAACATAATTTCCAATTCGTAACAATCTCCCCCTAAGGGAGGTCACCCCATGAATTACATTGTGAATCCTAGCCTTCTTATAAATCTTCAGTCTTGAGCTCGTAGACTTTGCTTCATCAAAGAATTAGAATTATGTGCTTATGTGGTGAGTTCATCATTGTTCAACTACAATGTATAGTTCGTGGAGGTTATTGAGCAGATCCACATTGATGACGAGTTTTGAGTCAACCTTGAGATCATTAGCCTCATTAAATCTCTGACTCATCCATTGGAGTGTTGGTATTATGTGATGTTGTAACTTTTGGACCGACATGCTCACATTATGGATCATGGTTTATTCTTATCAGAGTAGCGAAAGCTTTCGTTGATTCATGATATTGGCAGCAGCGTAGCAGAAGCATGGAGTGAAAATATCAGAGTCATTGATGCACTAATCATGATTTCTTAAGATATGAATGTGTTGTGTGAGCATGCGGCTATGGATTGACCGCTCCATTCTGATCAGCTGCAAACGTCGGGGTGTACCTGCATAAAACAGTTAGCAATAAAGCGCACGAAAGTGTCTTTGATCACTTTTGATGAATTGAGGTACACGGCCCACGGTTCCCGTTGATCAGACAAGTACGCCTGTGATCAGGTATAATTCCGAAGAATCTCCTTGACAGGGTTTCACAGCTGCTCTAGCTGTTCTCAAACTGGAACGTCTCAAAGAAGACTACACGGAGTGAGTGAACCAGCGAAAAGAGATTCACTGATTGATGAAAAGAGATTTGAAAAACAATCGTGTATTGCTCAATAGAAATCGTTTTTGCAATACAACGAAGGTTTTAATGAAAATCAATTATCAATCAAAAACACCTTTTATTTTGAGAAATAAGTACACAGTCGATGTGCTAAAGAAAAGAGTATTTAAGCACAACGACCGGTTTTTCAAAGGTATCCGTCAATCCATAACCTGAACCAGGATTGATTAAAAAAATTGAATCTCTCCATTGTTTCAGTCCAGTTGTCACATGGTTGATCTATTGGATAGATCTCACATGCCACCTACCATGAGCTTGTTTGATGTTGGCTCCAGAAGGCTTTCCATCTTCATCGTGAATATGAAAGCATATCACTTAGATGTTCTGGCAATACCACAAGGATAATGTGTAGGACTCATAAGATATAATCTCTTTTTCCATATTGTGTGAAACAGAGAGTCTTCATTGAAAGTTTCCTTAAGAGATTTATAAGATGATCTCGTGGCTCTAGACTCAATTGTGCATATTTGGTTCGTATGCCAGAGACTAGGGAGAGGGTCTCCTTCTTCAATATCAACAATCTCTAAGAGAAAGTCGATAGATTATGTCGGTTCCCCGTGAGAATGAAACAAGCCCTTTTAAGAGGAACTTGAGTGGTTTGGAAAGTTGAAGTGCAGTGCGTCACTGGGTCCATGACGTCTTGTCTTCAATACCGATGTTACCTTGGTAACCACCAGTAGTATATGAATTGAACCCGGTTTCTGCCCTAAAGTTGAATAAATGGAGGGCTATTTCTTGTCACCCTTTTTCACATTCAATTCTTTTTCATTCTTCAACCCCTTCAGTGCTTACCGAGACTTCATTACTAGAACCTTGTTGGGTTTATTCCAGTACTAGCTCAGTCTCAGTCCGCACTCTTCCCATATCTCACTTTTCTCCTTTTTTTCATCATACCTAAGGGCTTCTACACTATCTAGTGGATTGTCCCTGGGTAGATCCCTCCGGTTCTGGCGGATCATGGGACCTCAACCTAACTTTATCATCCTTATATCACCATACATAAAGTAAAGTTGGTCGGTCTTTTTGGTATTGTTCATCTGCCATTGGAACCAATTGAAAACCATTTGAAAATCAATTAAGATACTTGTGATATAGAATCAAAGCATTTTGTATCTTAATTGTTTTGATATTTTAGAAATGCTCCCCCTCAACATATGCATAAAAATTTAAAATTTGTTTAGCACATGGAGGCAAGAGTTCTTTGAAATCGTTAGATTAAGATTGAAAGGTCCAATCTTTTGATTAACATTTTCTAAAATGATCATCATCACTTCCCAATCAATTTGAGTGGATAAAACATTTTGAGGAAGGATGAGGTTTTCAAAAGTTTAGCTCCCCCTCAATATGTGCCTCGAAGTTTGAAAGAGTTTTGAACATATTAGAGGGAAGTTCTTTGAAGTACAACCATGATAACCAAACATTTATAAGCCATTTAACACACAATCAAGGTACCTTATAAAAACGCATGGAAAACTTTGTACCCTGAAGGTTTGAATTTGTTTTGAAATGTTCCCCCTTAATATATGCTTCGTGATTCAAAAATTGTTTAGCACATATTAGAGAGCAGTATGCACTTAGGTATACAAGTGGTCATTTTTTATCATCTTTCATATTTATATCACATTTTCTGCCCTGATCAAAAAATTCAAATCCTTTGAGACTTTGGATCTCAAGTGATTTAAATATGTGCAAGACAAAACATTTGTTGGAGAAAAATGTGTCCAATTTTATATGGTCAGAAGTGGACAACACTGAGGTTCCCTTTTTAGACACTAAGGGAAACCACAGAACATAACCTAACACTATTACATGCATTATAGTTGTTCAAAGTTTGTACACCACATTTAACACATAAATACTACAAAACAGAAACTACGTCCGAAAGATGTCTTCATTCAGTCCTTTGAAGTAGTTTGTAATGACCGGAACGAAGTCTTCCACCCACAAAGCTTTCAATGCTGCGATAGATCATTCTAGTCTTCAATCTTCATCTGATTGCAGCAATGAACTTTTCACACCTCTTCACATCCTCATCAGACCAGAATTTTGTTTTGTTTCCCGGCTTCATATCAATTTTGATTTCTTTCACTCTGGAGTTTAATTCTTCTTCGACCATCTTAAGTGTACCATCACTGAATTTGTATAACTCACACAATCTCATTAACATCCTTGACCCGTATCTTTCAGTGAAGATGACTGCTCTGGGGTTGTCAATCACTATATATTCGTGACGAAATTCATGTCCACTGGCTTCCCATTTTGGTCTTGTAAGATTGACTCGAGTCTGGTAACTTTCTATTCCCAATTAAAAGTCTCCAACTCTTAGTCGAATGACCAATCCTCTGATCCAGAGGTTGACAGAAGCCGAGAGAGCCTTCTTCTCACAAGCCGGAAGATGATCAAGGTGTCATTGGAGGTTCAGAAGATAGATATCTTCAAAGTCATTTGGCATCAGATGTTTGAAATCGTTTTCTTCTATGATGTGCTCTTTCAAGTCAGCTCTTCGAAGAAAAATCTTCTTCAGGTAATCAAACCCGTAGATAGGGAAGATCTCTATACCAATAACACTAAGAATACGCAGTCCGGATCGAACAGCTCTGCGTCTCTTCTTGGCACTATGTCTTTCGATGTAGAATTCCTTCTTCTTGAACCACCAATGAGAGATCCCATATGAAGTGGCAATGTCATATTGTTGCTCTTTGTCTGCCCAGAATTGATCTGGAACCATTTGTTCAAGACCTTGATTAGTGTAGGTAGCTTCTTTCATCTTTGAAATTGATAGAGCAGGTCTTCTTTCAGATGTACGACCACATAGATAGTCCAGATCATGGTTAAAGAAAAATTCTGACTGGATAGACATGAATCCAGGTTCACCACCGAGAGGAAGAGGGTTGTTTACATCAAACCTATTGATGTGCTCACCGACTTGATCATTCCGCATTCTATAGCATTCCTCCATTTGATATTGAAGTTGATTAGCATCCGAGTGGAAGACTTTAACTAATTCATATGCAGGGCCTTCAAGTTCTTTAGGGGTGATAGATGTAATTTGCTTCTTCTCACAAAACCACTTTATAAAGCTTCCCATATCCCCTGTGGCGTGAAGAAGAGAATCTTCTGCCAGAGCTTCAAAGTTGGACATGATAGTTGAAGCCCAATTGTTTGCTGGATTTGTTGAATCAGATTCGGGAATGAACCATGAAGGCTCAGGAGTTTGAGGTTTATCTTGGGTAAGCCAACTTTGAGTAACATCCTTTGAAGGTGTAGCTCTAGCCGTTTTGATTCGTCTTCCCTCATTATAAGCATCCAACCACTCTTTGTCTTCTGTAATATTGGGGATGTGCTTGGTAGAAGCGTCATCATCTTCCGAGTCAGATTCTTGAGCAACAAAAGATTCTTCATTCATCAGTTGCTTTTCTGGAATAGAAGGGATGGTTGGTGTAAATTGTGACTCGACAGTGGTCCATGCAGTAGACATCTTTTGAGATTCTTGACCACTGGAAGTTCTAGTTTGTTTATGAGTTGTTGGTGGTGATGATGGTGGTTGTGGTGAAGGTGTAGTAGTTGTGCCAGAAGTTCCACCTGTACCAGAAGCTCCAGCACCTCCAGTTGGAGGTGGTGGCTTGGGACCTCTAGACTTATCAGTAGTTTTCTCTGGAACAGTCTTTCTTTTCTTCTTGTTGTCCCTTTCTCGTACATATTCCACAAATTGCTGATAATTGTCACGTCTTATTGATTCCTCGAGCGCTTCGTATAGTTTCTTATGTGTATCGTCCAAATGCTCTCCTGCATCGTACATTCTTTCAGAGAGTGCTGATCTCATATCAGATATTGGCAAGTCTTTAAATCGTTGAAGTAATGGAGCCTTCATTGCCCATTCGACTGCATCTTTGATGTCATCTTCTATTACCTTTGTAATAACCTCATTGATTTTAAAATTCTCCAGCTTTTTGACACGACTATCAAGATTATTGACGGCGATAGGAAAATGCTTCTCAATGGTTGCAATACTTAACATGGCCTCTTCAAGCAATTCCTCAGTTGTCTTAACAGGAGGAGGAGAGGAATGATGTGGTGAGGCAGGAGGAGTGACAGGATCACTGATTGTGACAACTTGTGGTGGATCATTAGTGGATTTGGGTGATGGAAGTGCAGTAGTTTTAGCAGATTCGAGAGTTGGTGTGATTGATGGAGATGCAGTGAAGACCTTTGGAGCTGACATCGGGGGAACTGTTGAAGAGTCTTGTTGAATAGTGACCGAGAACATGGACTGAACTTCCTCCTTTTCATTTGTTTGCTTTTCTGATTCGATGTCAGATGGGCCGTCTTTTAAGAATTGGTCTCCGTATGTGAAGTCAGCATCAAGATTCTTAAGAGAGGAAAGAGATCCTGTAGACAGGTTTGTTTCTTCAAGACGCCTGTGTTCTTCAGATTCTGGCTCAAGGTTCTCCTGTGGGTCTTTAACCTGCTCAATTTTATCACTTACTGATTCAATCACTGGGATCTCTGCAGAGAAAGGGGCCTCCTGATTATCTACTTGTGTATTACTAGGTAAGGAGGATTCAACCAATCTGTCTCCCACATCAATGTCCATCCCAGATTGTTCTTGTGAAGAGGATGATACAGCATCTCTTCTCTTGATAATGAACTTGGTAGTGGTTTTGGGAGGTGGTGAAGAGATATTCAGTAGCATGTGTGCCGCTTGTTCTACTTCTCCTCCAGCAATTCCTTTACCTTTGTCATGTGTGGCAATATTGATTTGTTGAGGTGTTGACTCTGGCTCTCTTATCGTGACCCCTCCCACTGGTGGTATTTGAGACTCTTTCAGACTTTCAAGGCTTTGCTGTATTCCTTGTTGGAGTGCAGCATCGTCTTCATAAATGAACTCTGTTCCACTTCCTGTTACCTTAGATTCCTCATCATTTCTCTTGCCAGCTTCTCTTTTTCTCCTCTTTTGCTTTTGTGAAGGAGAGACATTAAGATACAGAAGTATCGGGTTTCTTATTTCTCTTAGGTAGGCTCGAGTAAGTGGGTGAAGACATGGTTGTGTCATCAGCGATTGAGGGGGAGGCTTTCTTTACATAGCTCTTGAAGTAATCAGCATTCTTGATTCTATCATTAAGCAAAGCTTCAGGAATTGGCATTCCAAATATCTCCTTGTCATGTCCTCTGGCACTATATTTAATGTTGCCAAGAACGAACTCATCACTGGATTCATGCTGTGCAGACTCGCTACGTAAATTGATCCAGTGGATATGTAGCAGATGATGGATAATGAGTTTTGAGAATCTGATGCTGGGTATCACTCTTTTACCAAGACTTTTTCTTCCTTTGACTTTATTCTCAAAGTTGATTCTATCAGAGATAAATGTGTCCAACGACAAGATGAATTCTTCCCAAATAAGTTCAGCGAAGTCAACATTTTTTCTTTTGAAAATTCCCTACAGAATCTGCATAATGGGAGCTCGAACTCTGTCTGTCCTTGATGTTTTACCGGTTAGGCATAGGTTGAGGATTGTGACAATTGATCTCCAGGGTTGATATAATTCTGCATTGATGAGTGATGAAATCTTGGTTATTCTTTCTGGGTATCCTAATTCTTCGACGAAGTTTAAGATATCATGAATGGAGGGTGGAGAGATGAATTTGTTGGAAGGGTTTCTCGGTGTGATCTGAAGAGCATCCCTGAGTGTTTAAACCGAGATGTCATACCATTTGTCATCGAGCTTACACGAGTATGACGCAGAAATCTTATTCCAAGTAACTGTTTTCCAGAATTGCTGCAGATAGATGGATGGGATAGTGCAACGTTTGGTTAGGGCATTAAAGAAGTTGGTATCCTTCAAGTTGTCGACAGCCAGACGAAACATAGGATTATGTTGCCCTCTATCTACGTCCAAGAAGCAGTTGCTCTTAGCAATTGACACCCATTCCGCACGAGGAAGTAATTCTTCATCGGTCAGAGTGACAGTTGGTGCAGAGGCAGCAGGAATATCAGAGGATGTAATGTCAGCCATTGAGATCTGAAGGATATACATACAACCCAAACCATATCCAAGAAAATATTTTTAGGTTTAGTCACATAAATATAATATAACCACTTTATAACCCAACATTTTGTGTTTCAGAAAGAAGGATATGACATATATGGAGACATAGGATGCATCATACAGATAGATGAGATTAGAATGCAGAAACTTATGAGTGTAGGATACCATTTAGGAGAAGACATCAAAATAGATAATACCAAAAGCAATATTGAAAAAGATATATGTTAAATTACACACTGCAACATGCTATGGTCCAACAATTTGAGCAACTCGCTTAACACACCACACGTAAGTAAAATATTTGTAATCGACATGCATACTACAAGATACATGACATACATAGCATAAGGCAACTCGCATCCAAAGGTAACTCGCATCCAACAACTCTCATAGGTTACAGAGTAACACGCATACATTCAATGTAATAGACAACACGCATGGTCAACTAGCATACATTACAAAGTATGAAGCAAGTCGCATATGGCAACTCCCATGCATCAACTCGCTTTGGTCAAACAATGGATGGTCAATATATATGCTAACACGCATTATAGACATGAAGCAAGTCGCATATGGCAACTCACATATGATGAATGATCACACACATAGTACACTCGCACATGTAACTCGCATAAAATACATAGAATCTAGACACATCGCATAGGCAACAGGCAACAGGCATATTTGACAGTGCAACTCGCATATAGTAACTTGTTCAAACCCAACACGCATATAAGTATATATTTAACAAACCATTAGGTCAACTCGCTTTCAAGAAATTTAATCCAACTCGCTAACATGAACATACCATGAGTAACCCACTTAAGCACTAGAGAACATGAATACAAATTCAAACCACGGTTACACTCATGAATCATAGTAATACCAATCAACCCACTCAAACCCAATAGCAATTTCTTAACCCTACCCATTCGATAACCATAACACGCATAATCAAAAGGATCTATTTAGGCATTAACTAAGTATGACATATCATTAACTGAATGTATCTAAGACAACACTCAACAATACTTAAAAATATACAAACCTCCAAATAAATGATCAAGATGAGAATCGAGGGTATAAAATCTGCAAGGGGTTAAGATAAAGATGGTTTAAGTACAGATATTTTCAAAGTGTTAACGAAATCATGATTAGATAACATAAATAACCTACCACACAATCTTCAAAAGTTAACTCGCTTAAGGGAGGATAGGTTTTTGAAATATGCGTGTTTTAGACCGAGAGAGAGAGAGAGACTGATATGATAATGTCACTAAACACGCATACTTAGTAAAATAGTAACAGCGAGTTGACACTATTAGTCCCTCTACTTATTGAAGCAACTCGCATATCAGGTACACATAAATGGTGGGTTGACACTTTCAGTCCCTATATAAAGGCTAAGCAACTCGCATAAGATAATATAGCAACTCGCATACAGATCAAACATGGCAACCCGCATAACAGAGCAACTCGCATAAGATCAAGACTGGACTAAAATATCATCACAAATCACACCACCTTTTATCATACCAAGAATCATAAATTACCACATAGCATGCAACAGCCAAGGTACACAAGTAAAAATGCAGATGATTAATTAAGCAATGTTATGAGTAAACTAAAGGTGCACATTTCTCCCCCTCAATCAATGATACGAGATGGTGAGAAATCATTGATTGACATAGTTATGAAGAGGTTACAACAGCTAACGAATAAGATTGTAAAAGTGAAGAAAGAAAAATTAATAACTACTCTGTTCGAACTTCATCTAAAATCCCGTGTCATTGTTGAATGACATTTCTAGGGCCGTAGATGTTATCGATGACAAAAATAAGAGTAAGAATGAGTGAAATAATAGAGGAATAGTAATTTTTTTTGGTACACAGATTTATAAGAGCGAGTCCTAATTCAAGTCGAATAGGAGTCAAAGTACAAGGTACATCAATTCTGGCATGCTATAGCTCTTGAGTAAGCACTTTTCATTTATGATGGAAACCAAGTCATGAGGTTCCTGATTGAGCTGAGCATTGTACCTGAAAACGACTGAGAGCACATTGCACTAGAAGTACATGTAGAATTGCAAATGGAAGAGTTAGTGACATGAGTAATCTCACTGTTGGATGTTGCACAGTTTGATCTGTGTGTATCATTAGTAGGGATCCCGTTATGTTCAATATTCTTGAAACGTTTTCCTGTGGGCATCCTCTTAAGGCAAGATCTAGGTGTGTAAGACCGTTTGGATCCTGTAAACTTAAATAATCTGCCAGTGGGAATCCATTGGAAACAGCTGCTAGTAGATTTGGGTGTAGGCACATTCCACTTATGAAAGTTGGTCCTTCTGAAAACATTGGGTTTCTTAGGGGAGTGATCTGCCATTTGATGCTTCTTACGAGAAGTAGATGAACTCTTAGTATTCCTGATCTTAGAACTTTGAACATTAACCTGAGGTTTGTTATTCATCATATTGGAACGAGGTAGTGAAGTGACTAGTTTTGACAAAACAGTATTCGCATCAACTTGGGAGGCAAGCCTAGATTTCGATGGTTTAAATCTTTCAGTTCTAAAAGCATTCGGCTACCTAACTACGTTATGTTTTGAGTTTTTCTGAACAGTTGACTTTCCCAAGGGCGATGGTTTTGCAAACTTAGTGTTCACCTTATTTCCAATAGATTTTCTAAGCTCGTTTTTTAAGGCAACAATATTGAAGCTCTTATCCTGAATTTGGGCTTTGAGGGGATCAATGTCAGCCAAAAAGGAATTTATTTCTAATAAGTTCTTTCTTAAGGACTCATTTTCTCTTAATAAGTTGGATACACATAAAGCCAATTCATCATTCCTAGATTTAAGCTCACTACTCATCTCATGGTTAGGATTGCTCATCCTAAGATTGCATTTCTTATGCAGATCTGAGAGTTGACATTTCAGATTGCTTATGGTTAAGTCTTTGTCCTGAATCTGGGTTTTCAAGTGATTAATTTCAAAGAATTCTCGAAATTCTGGAAATTCTGGATTAATGCAAGATTTTGTAGCACGAAAACTTTCTTCCTTTTGTTGTATTGCAATTTCCAGGGAAATACAATGTTTTTCAAGAATTGAGTATTTGTTTGAAAGTTCATCATAAACCCCTTTTGTTACCATGTCATCTGTTTCAAGGATTTTAGATTCAGACTCAACCAAGACACATTTATCGATATCATTATCAAAGATAGGATCAGTTAAGATTACCTCAATGCATGACACTTGTTCATTTGTTGGTATGACATCTGTGGTTACCTTATGCACAACAGGATATACTGACATGAAAGCAGTTTCAAGTTTTTCCGACTCTGAGCCTTTGTGTTCAGTACAGCCAATTACATCATTCATTTTAGTATCTGAAATTCCGCAGTCAGCATCAGCATTATCCGTTCTTTCAACTGAACCATTACCCAAAATATCACACATTTCCATTAATTTTCCATGACTCTCATTCCACTCATTCAGACAATCATTCCTTTGAGTAGCATCCTTAATGTAGACTTCCACATTATTCATGAGTTGGACATGACATATGTGTTGATGAACTCATGAATTTCCATTCCAGTGTGTTTCTTGAATGAAATTCTAGCTATGTATGGATCAAAGTCAGCAGAATATTCCCCTTTGATAAATGGCTAAAATTGGTTGTAGATAACTTGAAGTGCAGCATTAGAGTCATCAATTAATACCTTCTCATTGGTAATTTGAAGCTTCAGTTGTTCTAAGTTCCGTAAAACAGCCTTTTTCAACATAGGTAAGTCTTGGCGAAAGAGAGCACAACATGTTCGACTCATAGGAGTGGATAACAGTTGTGTAAGGTGCTGATGAAGTAATTGAAACGGCTCAATGTTGCATTCCGAATGCTTTGTATCATGGGTCATTAACAGTTGTGGTTTGTTGAAGTTTGACTCAGAAGGTGAGGAGTTTTGATCATAATTTGTAGAGTCAATCAAGGTAGGATCTTCAGAAGTACAACCCGTTTCATTGTTCTGTGAGGTATCATAGAGTTCAAGCACTCTGGAGATAAAAGGGTCAGTGATGTAAGACATTGTGGGTGAACGAGTATCTGAGCAAGCTGCATGAACATCCTCAGTAACAGAAGAAACAATAGTTGGAACGATGTTTGCCATGATTACAAATTCTACGGGATTTTACAATTCTTTGATTAAACCGGGAAATTAATCCTTTCACGGGATTTTACTAAACCAAAAGAACACCCGTAAGAATGTGTCACGAAGAAGTAACAACTCTAAATAGACAAGTAGCAAAAACACACAACTCGCTTAGTTATCAACTCGCTAAACAACCAACTCGCTCAAGGAGACAACTCGCTTAAGGAATCAACTCGCTAAATAGCCAAGTCGCATGAGCATCAACTCGCAACACTGTCAACACGCTTAATGGAACAAGTCGCTAAATAGCCAACTCGCTTTAGTATCAACTAGCAAGACACACAACTCGCTTAATGAAACAACTCGCTTAGAACCCAAGTCGCATGAAAATCAACTCGCATACAGGAACAAAGCAACTTGCTTTGAAGAAAAACAAGTCCGAGACTCAACTCGCTTCGTCCTATGTTCACAAATAACCAGTTTATCAATAAAAAACAACCAAACCACAATGATTTAAGCCTTCCAATTCAAAACATAAACACATATGATGATCCTAAACACAAAAGTACAAGCAAAATTCAAACTTTAACACTAGAATTTGTCCAAATGAATCAAACTCTCCTAAACCCTTAATACCTCAAAAACCTTATGAAATCCACCAAAACAAAGAGCATGAAAGATGAGTGATCAAACCATGGCTCTTGATACCATTTGTAACATATTGGATTTCACAAACACATTAAACCATAATCTAAGTGGCAGAGAGAGAGAGAGAGGGAAATGTTCTAGTAAGAGAAAACTTATGGAAGGTTAGATTCCAAGTGAACATCCAACCCTCTACCTTGCAAAGTTGAGGGTATTTATAGGTTACAAACTAAACGACCTCCTGACGGCCTGTGGATCAGGTATACAGTGGGTAAAGACCCGTCCTTCCTCTACGGTATTGCACTAGACTAAAACTAAGCTAATAACTTACTAACAACTTAACATAATATACAATATATCTACGAGCTAACTTAAGCTAGATTATACATGGGGTGACCGAAGCTTTACAACATAATTTACAATTCCTAACAGAATGCTAGTGAGAAATTACTACGCTAAGCTTGGGGTTGAGGAAGATTATTTTCTATCTTTTTTATATTTTTTAGAAATTTAAAAGTAGGATCTTGGGGTATTGGATTTGGGGGGTGGTACTTCTACCAATTACTCTACTATTCTAATTATCTAATTAACTAAGCTAAGGGGTAGTCTATGTCTAACTGATGTGTGCTCTTATGATGATTAAAAATGTGTCTACCTAAATACTACTACTCCCTAGTTATCTTTTATTGATGGTTGAATTGTCACGTCCTTATTCTTAACGCGTTGTGTCTTCTAAGGTCGTAGGGTATGCTTTTTTTCCTAACTCTTTGAGGATACCTTAAGGTTATTACCTACAAAATCTCTAACTCTAAGGTTATCTTTGGATTTTTAGCCTACAATAACTCTAGGCGATTATAAACTAATGTTCACAAAGATTACTCAAGCATTAAAAACACAACGACGGCCTATTGCAATCCTAAGCCAATTACAATTAAGATAAGAGACAACCAATCAATATTCAATAACTAGGTTTCATAGATCTAAGCAAACACACAAGTAAATTAGCCGGACATGGTAAACATGCAAGCACACACACATACAATCGAAGACATAATGAAATCAATGAAGTAGATTACTTACCTTGATGTAAAATAGGGTATGAGAACCCAAAGATACTGTCCAAGACAAACCAAAATCGTTTTAGGTTTTTACTCCATAATTCTACCTCTCTAAAAGTCTAAAAATTAGATTTCTATATATAGAGTTACAACTGCGACGTGTCACTCTTTAATTGTGACGCCGTCAGATCGCCGCCATTAGGGTTTCGTCTTGACCAAGTCAACTTTGTGACGGCGTCACGTTGTGGTTGTGACGCCATCAACTTCATCTTCTGACGCCGTCTGAATCTGGATCTAGGCCGTCTGAGTTGTGACGCCCTACTCTTTAAAGCCTGACGCCGTCAGGTATAAAATAGCAATTTCACTCCTGAGCCGTCACAATTAGAGGGATGGCGTCGCCCTTTGTTTGTGACGCCGTCGGGTGTACTTCTAGCAGCTTGAGTGTCTTGATCTTGACTTTACCCATTTTCTTCACATATTCATGCCATTTCATCCAAATAAGTGTCATTCCAGTATTTTGTCTTCAAGAAACCTAAAAAGTGAAAAGGAACGAAATTCAGCAGTAACGGATACAAAAGTGGTCGATTAAGGGCTTAAATGACCCCTCAAAAGTGTACCTTTTAAATCCTTATCAATACACTTCTTCACGTACTTAGAAATTCAGAAACATTGTGTTCACTTTCATTTGATTAGCAGAGATGTTCTTGTGTGTTGCATAAGCCAGAAATATTCGAACAGCCTTAATTCTAGCCACTAGAGAAAATGATTCTTCAAAGTCTATTCGTCATGACAAGCTGTGAAGGATTGCCAATGATTTTATCTAAAGTATGATCTCTAGTCCATTTGGTTGTCGAGGGGTGAGGTTGATAGAAGGTGTGCATGTTAGACGGATCCAGGATTCTTGTTGAAGATTTAGCAATATCTGAAACATTTGGTTCTTTTCCAAACATATTAAAGAATGCACTTGCATCATAATCATCAAATACTTCTTGATTTGTCTGTCCTTCAGCTGAATCATGGTTAGAAGAATTAGTTTGTTCTTCTGTTGTCAGAGTTTCAATTGGAGGCACGTCTGTAGCAATGGTTGTTTTTATAGGCGAAGATGTATCAAGATTGATGCAGTGGAAACAGTTGATACATCTGGGTTGCTCCTCTCGAAATACTAGTGGACATTGGACCAAATAAATTTTATAAGTTGCGTCTGGTATGTATTATAGTTTTTTAGCTGATGGATGCCAGAATTTTAGAAGTTTAGAAGTGGGTCCTAAGTTGTTTTGAGTGGCTTGGGAAGTTTAGCGCAGTGCGTCACTGGGTCCATGATGTCTTGTCTTCAATACCGGCGTCACCTTAGTAACCACCAGTAGCAAATGTATTTAACCCGGTTTCTACCCTAAGGTTGAATTATTGGAGGGCTATTTCTTTTCACCCTTTTCACATTCAATTCTTTTTCATTCTTCAACCCCTTTGGTGCTTACCGAGACATCACTACAAGAACCTTGTTGGGTTTATTCCAGTTCTAGCTCTATCTCAGTCGGCATTTTTCCCTTATTCTCACATTTCTCCTTTTTTCATCATACCTAAGGACTTTTACACTATCCAGTGGATTGTCCCTAGGTAGATCCCTCCGGCTCTGGCAGGATCGTGGGAACGAATACCTAACCTTACCATCCTTATAACTCCAATGCATAAAGTAAAATGGTCGGCCTTTGTGGTATAGTTCTTTCCGCCTTGAAACTAATTGAAAACCATTTGAAAATCAATCAAGGTACTTGTGATATAATATCAAAGCATTTTATACCTCAATTGTTTTGATCTTTCATAAATGCTCCCCATAACATGTGCGTTGGCTTTTGAAATCATTTAGCACATGGAGGAAGAAATACTTGTTTAAGTCTTTATAAAAGCTCCCCCTCAACATGTGCATCGTGTATTTGAAACGTTTAGTACATGGAGGAAGGAGTGCTTGTTTGAATCTTTAAACAATCACCCTTTAATCAGATTTTATATTTAAATCACAATCTCTCCCCCTATCAAAAATTTCAAACCTGTTTGAGATTTATGATACCAATTGATTTAAATCATTTAGGAAACATTTTGGGAAAAGATATAGATTTCTTTTAAACTTTTACTGATAAAGAACATTTAATCGCTCCCCCTCAATATGTGCATCGATATACGAAATAGTTTAGCACATATTAGAGAGAACCTTCACTTTTGAGTCAAAACGATCACCTTTTATCAGATTTTATATTTAAATCACATTCTCTCCCCCGATCAAAAATTTCAAACCCTTTGAGATATGGGATTCCAAGTGATTTAAATAGGTTTTGAAAACATGGGAGAGAATGTGGCCTGATTTAGAAATTAACTGATAAGGAACAATTGTTTGATATTTAAGATTGTTAGTGTCAGGTATGATAATTTTAAGAGACCTTTAAGTAAAATTAAAAATTTCATTTTGAAAGATCTTTGAGTTTAACGAAAAATCATACCCTGACACATAACATCAAATCTTTAGATCACCACTTCATATCATATGAATAGAACGGACACAAATTACTCAAATGAGTCCACTTGAAGAAATATTGTTTGAAAATATGATACTTTGAAATCACTCTCCCCCTCAATCGATGACACAAGTCATAGATTGAGTGATAAAATTTATGAAAAATTGAGTCTGATTGATTTTTAAAAATTTGAGTCCAACTTATTTTCTAACAATATTTTTCTACCATGAGAAATACAAACATGGTATCATCCACTACTTGTCACGCACAACGATACGTTAGGTGGTTGAAAAACGGAAGCTGCTTTAGTTCTTGCTGTAAGGATGGAAGAAACCATCTATGATGCAGTGAGACCTCTGAAGTTGTATATAACATGAAAAATATCCACAGAGATCCGATTAAGTTCCGTTTCTTCTTTTGTCGACCCAAGATATAGTTGCCCTTTCCTATCGGCACCCAATCATACATTAGAAAAAACTGATCATCCATTTTTGTAGGAGCCGGAGCGGGAACATTCTTATAGACCATGTTATCTGCATACGTTAGTCAACACAAATAGACATACATACAGATATATGGTGGTCGACAACACCCAAACAACAATCGACTAATAAAATTCAATCCAACATATTTCAACATCAAACTTGAATCGTATAATTCTAACAATCATATCCCAAAAATTCAAAGTTGGCAAAAGCCTTTTGCTGTTAAGTATAGGATGATTAAATAAGCCCGTTAGATGATATATTTTTGAAATCATTCTCCCCCTCAATCAGTGACTCATTTTATGAAAAGTTTAAAAACGCTAAAGTCATTGATTGAGTTTCCAAATTTATGAAAACTCCAAGTCTGTTAAGTATATGATGATTAAGCGTAGCACTTTCCCTTTTTGAAAAACGGGTTGCATATCTGAAATAATAGCAAACCATTGTTTAAGAGCGGGTTACAGTCTGAAATAACTGCAAGCCTTGATTTTGAGACATGTTTTGAAAATATTTACACCTTCTGCTCCAACTTCATCTAAAGTCCCGTGCCATTATTGAATGACATTTCTAAGACCGTAGATGTTATCGATACCAGAAGACATGTCTTTAGAAAACAATATTTTTGGTATTTTTCAAATTTTTTGATTTTCATGGATTTTTGTCAGTTTTATATTTTTCTATTTTCTTTTTGCTGGTTTTATAATTTTGTATTTTGGTTTTTCGAAAAATATTTGCAAAATAGATAATTTAACTTAAGAAGATGATGATACGAGTACCGAGATAAGGATATCGTTCAACACGTTGTAGAAGATAGAAATCATCATCTCTTAAACTTTCACCACCAAAGCTTTCGAGGCTCCTTAATCTTCGTCAGAACTTGAGCCTTCTATACGTGAGACTTTGGTAGCTCCCCCCAAACCGAAAATCTTCTTGTTGAGCAGATTCAAAGCTCTATTTCAAGCTTGCCTTAGCCAGGTGCACAACAGAGCACACTATATCATAAATCTTGAGGCTCCTTTCAAGAATGATCACCGTGATTCTTCGTTTGGGGTTTCATCAAATAGAACAGCAACGTATCATCTCACGCTTGAATAAATCTTCTCATATTTCTTTCCACTGAATTCTAAAGTGATGTATACCAAAAGTGTCAAAAGACCACTTCCCCCAAATAGTTGAAGTGATCCAGTCAGTTTCCTTGTATAAAGCTCAAGAACCCAAAGTACACCTATACCCAAAGAAAGAATAACTGATAACATCAAAGTAGCAGGTTGAATCACTGATCATCTCTACGGATATCAACTCCGAAATATATGATTAAGTCTGATCACCTGAACCTACTGTGCATCCCCGATGTACACATTTCTCCCCCTGATGATAGTGTATAAAGCTCAAGAACCCGAAGTACATAAATACCTAAAGAAAGAATAACCGATAACATTGAAGTAGCAGGTTGAATCACTAATTATCTCTGCGGATGTCAACTCCATAATAAGTGACTAAGCTCGATCATGTAAACCTGTTGTGCGTCCCCAATGTACACATTTCTCTCCCTTGATGATTGCGATCTCATCAAAATCATCACACACTTGTGTACCTCTTTTATCATCAAAAACTGTCTCTTAAATCTCTTCCCCCACATAGTTGGAGTAAGAACTCCAAAAGCCACGAGATACACACTGAGTTTCTCTGCGGTTATGACATTTGTCTTCCCGAAATAACTTCAATAAAACAGAAGTATTAAGTTCATCATATGTACTTGTTGTGATTTTAGATGTATGTCTCCTTCCCCCTTGCTGGTTTTGATACCTCAGAATCAGCAACACATTAAAAACCCTTATACTTGAAATCTTGTGAGAAGAACAAATGAATCTGTGAGAATCAACTTGCTGAAGAACAATGTGAGCAAATGTAATTAGGGATTAAATCAGGCTTTTCACTCTCCCCCAATTAGTGCTCTCCCCTAAACTGACAATCTTTCTGATGAATGCCCAGAATATGAAGAAGTCATTTGATAATCAAATGCATGACACCTTTAGTCTTCTAACACGTAGTAGAAAATGTAGAACAGACTGTAGACTCGACCTTTTTCAAGATTGTCCATTTGGGGAACAGAATGTCAACATCTTCATCTCACCAAATTCATTTTAGTTATCTTACATATAGCAAATCAGCCCGTAACGTACAGATGAAATGGTAACACCAAACTAACAAGTTGGAACACTGATGATCTTGAATTTTTTTTTGCCCGAGATAGGTGAAGGTGGATAAGATAGAAGTACATAGAATAAGATGAAAAGAGATATAGAATAACCAATGTTCGACACAAATCGTTTCATAAGTCATTAAACCCGATCAGATGAACTTGTTGTTTGTCCTTGGTGTATACATTCTTTCCCCCATGATGATTATGATTTATTGGAATCAGCATAATGATGTGAACATGAAGCATTAACTGGAAGACCTTTATCATTAATCATATCAGCCCGTGAGAAGATGTCAACCAACGAATCTTAGTAGAAACTACATGTGAAGGTAACCCGATATAAAGAGACTCGGTTCTTACATGAGTTCAGAACTATTGTATATCAGATCCGTATGACCATTTATACTCAACGGTCAATCAACATGTCGTATATTCATACTTTTCCCCCTCAAAAATTGCATACGAAGTTGCCATTTTTGATTAAACAAGTGAATATTATCCAAATGTAGTCTATTCACGCTTCTCCCCCGCAAAAATTGCATATGATGTCGCCATTGCCATTTTTGATTGAGCAAGTGAAATTAGAATACAATCAACGATAAGTAGATCCACTTGATGACTGGGCGAGCATGGAAAAAGTATGACGCTTGTTGATGAGAATGATCATAAACAAGAAAATTTCTCTTCTTCCAAAGATAAAGCGCACTGACGCGTACACCTTTCTTTTCTTTAAGGAATGAGGCTTGAACTGATGTGTTCAAACGTCATCTCTCTCTTTTCTACTTCTCTTAGCTAACTCGTTACCAACCCCATTATCATTCAGTCGGCTTTTTATCGTGACTACTGAAGTAGAGAAACCCAATATGATGAACTTGAGACTGATGTAAAATAGCCCGAACTTGTGACTTAAGCTTGCACAAATGTGTAACAAAGAGCGGTGCAGAGAGTTCCTACAAATTTGAATCCTTAAATACTCTATACTCTTCACCCAATCAACCATCAAGTATAAGATGTACATTACCTCTTGAAAATCCACAACTTCATGTGACACTGAGCCCTACAATGTAACTCCTTAGAGTGATAGTTATTTTATGGTAGTAGAAAGAAAGAATCACAAAAAATAACTAGATTTCGAGGTCTTCGTCATTTATAAATTTAAGATCTTGAACAAGGATCTTGAAGAGTCTTCATCCAACCAACCACGATATCTTCAGATACTAAGTACACACACCCGTGAAATTTTCACTTCAACCTCAAATAAATAATAATGAATTAACACCATAGTCACATCTTATGGTTTAAATGCCCAGATCTAGCCCTTTTTGATGCTTTAAATGAACTTTGATAATGGTTTTATCCCAACTTTAGTCAAAAGCGCATAACCCCATAAAACTTTGTAATAACCGAACTGCCATGAAGTATATTCAAGCAATCATCCAATGCATGAAGTACACACTTTATCCCTTCTTCGAAGTTGAACCCGTAGCACAAGAATCGGATAAGATCCGGAAATGCACTTTTCTTTCTCCAGGATGGTTCCATCATCACGGAATTTTACAATTATATGATTTAAACCGAAAAATATATTTTTTCGCGGGATTTTAAAAAACCAAGAATAAACCAAGAGATAGATCCGGAAATGCACTTTTCTTTCTCCAGGATGGTTCCATTGTCACGGGATTTTACAAATCTATGATTTAAACCGAGAAATAGATTCTTTCGCAGGATTTTACAATACCAAGACTAAATCATAAACAATGACAGATTAAATGTGTTATGAGAAATTTGGTTTTGGTGAATATCGGTTTAGGGGAACATGCAAAGGATCATCAACAATTCTTCTCCTATATGTAGAATACTTCACAAACCATACTAAGTAAAGTAGTATATACTAATTCCCCCTGGAGGTGGACCTTATAACATCAAAGTACACGTTTCTCCCCCATGATGGTTTTGAACTTTCGGAAGCATCATTGACGTGTACAACCATATGCACAAGAAGTTCTTGTCTTAAGCAAACATCTTGAAAGATCATGAGTGACAATGAAGATTCTTGAAATATTTTGCTTAGACTATGAAGTATCATTGACGTTCTGTAGTGTCAAATAACCCATGAGAATTGCTGATAACATCTCAACCTTTAAACTCTTAGGGTAACAAACCAACCTCGTATTCAGTCGGCTATTGTTGTGACGACTTGGTGAAGTAAACCCGATATACCAAACTTGAAAATGAAGTAGAGTTCCCCAGATTTGTTCCTTAAGCTTGTAGTATCCTTGTGAATAAGAATGGTGTACCCGATGTACAAACCTCTTGACATATCCTCAACTGCGTGAGACATCGAAAGTGATATCTTCTTTGTGGGTTAAGTGAGAAAGAGTCACAAAAGTAACTAGATAGCCAAGTCTTCATCACATTCAGTATATGCCCAAAAAAGTCATCTTCGCGGAAGGGAAGAAAGAAAAAAGACGAAATAAGTAAACGCGCCCGTAAAACTTCACTTCAAGTCCAAATATATGATAAAGGAGCATCTCCGTGGTCACAATTGATATTTATTGAAAAACATTTAGCCGATATTACCATTAACACGGGCCCAAATCCAGTTTCACGATGTAATCCATTCCAAATAAGTAGCCCAAATCCAATCCGTGTATAGCCTAACATAATCACACAAATAAAATCATGAATCCGATCCAAATCCAATCCGTGACACCAACAATCACTAATTTTTTCACCCCAAGAAAACTAATCTGATGAGATTGCAAAACAATAACCCTCGTAGTCATTTTAAACGTGTCAATTCAATTCTAGCCGTGAATGTATCCCCATTCAGTCTGATGTATTTAACATTATAAATCCAATCAGCTCTTGCTGGATAGAGATCATCAAACACCTCATCCCAATGAAACAAAGCCCCAAATGAAATAAACCAGACCCACTCTTGTACGAATGAGGATCCATCCCATTTATGTGTAATCACAATAGCTAAAATCCATTCCATACATATAACCGGTACAAAAAGGGTCACACTTAAGTTACCTTAACCCTTATTTTTCCCATATCCTAACCCTAAGCACACACCAACATCCGCCTACCACAATTATCTCTCACCTATTCCTCTCACCAAACTCATCTTTCAGTCAAAAGTTTCTAATCTCAGTTAATCATCTTCATCAAAACATCCTGAATCATCCATACACTATCAGTCCAAACGAAGAAAACAAACCCAGGCACAACCATGATGTTACCTTGATGTTGTCACTAACTGCTCAAGTCCGAATCAAGAAGTCAGTTGAAAGGCTTCAAGATCCATTGGTGGGTCTCAGGTAGGTGTTCATTGTTATGATTTTTTAAACGAACCAAAGAATAGATTGTAACACGTTTGTTATACATCTTTTTCTTTTTTTTGGATAATGAGAGAAGTATAAAACTTCAACAAAGATCGATGATGATTTATTATTCATGTGATGGACTTCCAAGGTCTTGATGTGTCTTTGAGTAACACGAACAATTAACTGAGATCTTACAATTATTTCTTTCTTATCAGTTTCGAGTCAAGTTGAGGAGTCGTTGTATATTGTTGTTGTCGTCGTGAGAAGGAGATGGGATTATTGTTAAATGAGGATGATGTTTTTGGATCTTTTGGGATTTTTTAGTGTTAATAGATTTGGCTCAGGTTACGGACAGATTGTATGTTTATTTTCATGTCATTATACAATCTTGGACCAATGATGGGTAGAACCTAAGGTCATGAGTCTGTGGTATATTGGTATATGGTATTGTGGTCAACAAAACGCAATAGAGTCTTCTGCCTTTCAGTCAAAACACAGTAGATTCTGTTTTGGTATAATGGTTAGTGGTCGAGGTCAACAAAACGCAACAATTTATTTCAACCTTTCTTCAAAACGCATCAAACTTGACAAATCGCAATTTGAATTCTCAATATCAAATCGCAATGCCCTGTTAATCTCAAACCGTATCCAAAAGAGAGTCAAGTCGCAACAGTTTGTGACAATTCGCAATGTGAAGTCTTAGAATCAAATCGCAGAGATAACCAGATATGTGACACAAAACGCAACCTATGACTCAAAACGCAAAAGGGACAAAACGCATTTGACACAAAATGCAGTCAAAACGTAGTGAGCTGTCACATTTGTACTTTCCAAAATAACCGGATCAGGATTCTCTTTCTTCAAAACGCAACCACGAATTTCTTCAAACCGCAGTAAAAAATACATCCAAAATAGACCCAGATAATACTTGAATTATTTGACCACAAAACTCTATTCAGAAACAATCATAAAACTGTTATAGAAAACCTTCAAACCTTTTTGACCACAAAAACATCAAACCCTTTGAACATCCGTGAACAAACTTTTAAAACTGTTATAAAATATTAAAACTATTTTCAAAAAATAGTATAAAACTGTATTAAAAAACTAGAATAAAATTTTAAAACTGTTATAAAATTTTCAGGATGGAAAATAATGGTAAAAAAGGCAGCATCAAACAACCATGAACGAACCACAACAATCAACATAACAAACATAACCAAGCTCTGATTCCATTTGTAGGATCGTTATTTATGTTGAACATGTGATTCGGGAGGTCGAGGATTATGGAAGAACAAGCTAGCCATTTTAGAGAGAGAAAGAGTAGAGAGGGAAGTTTCTAGTGAGAGAAAATCACTTAGTATGTGTTTATTAGAATGAAACAACCACCAACACTTCCCTTAGATGGAAGGGGTATTTATACAACTTACTACACGCCCCTAATGGGCTGTGGATCAGGCATACAGTGGGTAAAAACCCATCCGTCCTCCACGGTATTGCTTAAACTAACTAATAACTAATAAATAACGTTATATCTACGAGCTAACATATGCTAAACTATAGTTGGGGTGACCGACGCAACATGGATATTCTAAATCCTAACAAGTTCTCCATACGTTTTCTGATGAGACTCTTCTTTGGCACGTTTATTAACCAATTCCTTTAAATCTTTTATTAAATCAAGAAAATCTATGAGAAGTTTTTGAGGAATTGGCGGAGGTTGTGGTTGAATCATTTGGTATTATGGAGGTTGGTCAAAAGAGTAGTCATAATTGTTACAAGGAACATGCTCATTGATAAGTGGGCTCCATGTTTGACAATCGGAGTTATAGTGCGGACCTCCACAATACTCACAACAGTATGATTGTTGTGACGGATTTGGTGAATTGTATGGATAAGGGTCATAACCAAAGGTTCGATTATTATATTGAACTTGACATTGAAAACCTTGGTGCGGACCTCCACAATTTTCACAAGAATATGTCTCCGTCTCATAGTGTGGGGGTTGGTTACGGAAATTGCTTGTTTCATTGTAGGGATTTTGGTCATAGACAAACCTGTTTCCCGAATTCATAATGCTACAACCGGGGCAATTTCCATAATTTTGAGGTCCCCCGCACCATTCACGACGAAATTGCTAAGACGAAGACATAACGAAGAATTATACGCATAAAGAGGGATAAGAGGATAGAATTATCGGTTTAGAGGTGTGGAAAACTAGAAAGGGGGGTTGAATAGTTTTGCCAATTAAAACTTCCGTTTAAACTATTTAGATCGACTTATGTCAATCTATTTGGATGTGTGTGTTGGATGTTGATAAACAAGAATATAAAGGTAAGTAATGAAAAGATGAGAGTAAGAAGCACAAAACCACAACACGAGTATTTATAGTGGTTCAGCTACAAGGACACCTTCCTTGCCCTACTCCACTCCTCGAGTCACCTACTCGAGAGTTCGTAATCACTACACCAATCTCCTTATGGCGGAGAAGCCTTCATAACATCGCCTACCCTTTTTCCGGTGCTAGGCTAACCACCATGTTCTTTGACTCCAAGGTGAACCACACCTACACAATGTCACCTACCTTTTATAAGGTACTAGGCTAAGTACCTAGTTCTTTCACTCCAAGATGAACTACACCTTCACAACATTGCCTACCCTTTATTAGGTACTAGGCTAAGCACCTAGTTCCATTGCAATGGAGGAACTACTACCACACTACACCAACGACTAATCCCAATGGAGATCTACTCCTTTACAACATCATCAAGGATATCAATATCCTTGGATCTAATGCTAGTCTATCTTGTACATCGAAACACACCATATCGAGTGTACATCTAAGGCACCTTTCACTAATGCCTTTGACTAGATCTACAAGACACCTTTCACTAATGTCTTGTGTAGCACCTACCACAAGTGCTTATCCTATTGACGATAGATACCCTTCACTAATATCTCCGTCTTGACACTTGAGACATCTTTCACTAATGTCTTCAACACTACACTTCTTTGAATAAAGAAAGGAATCATCAACAAAAAGACTTCAGTAGCCTTGATGATGAGGAAGCATGGCAACTCATGGACTTGAGCTTGCTTGGCTTCATAAGTGGTGATCTTGCCTTTAAGAGGAACCTAAAAGATCACACAAAAACAAAACTACAAACATAGATCTCTTGGATCTGAGGTTAGTGAGTTTTTAACTCGGGGAGAAAGTGTGTTAGAAAGGGGTTGAGAAATAATGAAGAAATGGCTCACTATTTATAGAGGAAAAATCCTACTGTCCCCGGATCCCACGGATCCCTACCACAAGGGATCCGGCTAGCACAAAGCTAGGGATCCGTGGAACACTCCTCTTTGCCCATGGGTATTTTAGTTATGGGTCATGGGTTGAACCATGGATCTTTGGCTAGATACAATGTATCTTTGAGTGCAATGCACTTAGTCACTTAGGTATGGGTTGATCCATGGGTTATGGATATCATCCATGTGTGATATAATCATGATGTCATGCAATGGGTTATTGGTCAAGATTCATGAGTTATGGGCTTTGGGTTGTACCCAACTACATTCAATGTATTTGCCCAATGGGTTGTGATACTTAAGTTTCTACCCATTTATATTACTGAATATACTACATACTAGTTATGTGTATGTTTAATCCAAATATGTAAACACTAGTTGTTGTACATATGTATTACTAAATCATAAAATCACTTATACTTGTTTTAGTGTTTTATGTGAAAATATGAATATGTTAGAAACTATTAGTTCAAACCATTTACATATTTTATTTGTTTCGTTAATATGATTTTACGTTTGTTATCGACAAAACATTAGAAGATCGTAAAATATAATTAAACTTTTTTACGGCTTATCTGTATTAACAAGAGGGTCAAGAAGATTATTTTTGGGTTTTAATAAACGGCAAACATAAAAGAAAGAAAAAAACAAAATTTGAAAAGAAAAATATTTTTGGTTTTTTATAATAGAAAACTTTAAAAACACAATATTTTTGGTAAACGATCCGTCAATCGATAATCGTTTCTTTCAATACTACTCGCAGAGTGGCGGAAGAGAAGAGTGGATCTCTTTTCGGTTTGCAATTTAATGTCAAAACCTCCTTAAACCCCTTGTATAGGTTCTAATACTAAAATAATCCGAAAACAATCGACTTCATGATTTAGTTTGTTGGTTTTATAATTTTTTTGGTGTTTTAAACACTTTAGGAAAAGTGTTTTGGTTTTTTAAATTTTTGGATTTTGTAATAAGAAAATATTTACAAAAAACGATAACTCCACGAGGAAGGCACTTCAAAACACGAATCGTCGAACGAGAATCAAAATTCACTTCAAACCTTCCCCGGCAGCGGCGTCATCTATGTAGTTAATCTTGGCGTCTCGACGAGATCTCGTCGATATCTCGAATATCGAACATTGGAAAAATATCGTTTCAAGATCTCGGCTCTAAATCTCGGAGCCGATATTATCAGCGAGATTGACCGATAATTTGCCGATATTTTGAAATCGGCTATATTTTCAATATTTTGACAAGATTTTGAAAGTTATAAATGTGTTGTTGTTTTCTTGTTTTCTAGAATTGAAGAAAGGTGAAGAGGAGGGTGAAGAGAAACAAAACATTTCTTATTTGTATTAGTGCTTCGGATCATAGCATAAACAAGAAGGGTGTATGTAGATTCGGTTTTGATAAGAAGAAATCAAATGGTGTATTTGTGTGGTTGGAGTTTTGAGAATATTGAGAGAAAAGAGATAAGAAGGTTGGCATAAGAGTTGTGTTTGAAATGAAATGAGATGTGTGGTGGCTAGTAAATAGGTGAAATAGGGTTAGGTAAAGTACGTTTTTTTTTGCCTATTGTACAGTGGCCCAATAAATAACTTACTGGCCTAACTTAATCAAAGTTACACATGTAAATTTTACAACATATGTATATATATATATATAACTAAAAATCATAACATTTAGAAAAATATTAAAAATACAAAATTATGCAGATTTTATTTCAAATAAATATTAAAAATATTAATTAATATAAAAAACGATATCTCACCGCGATAACCGCTATTTCAAATCTCGGTCCTTGAACGATATTTGATTTTTGGCCGAGATAACCACATAGGGCGCCATTTTGATATTTCAAATTATAGTATAGATATTTTCCGAAAAAATACAAAGGTAATATGTATTTCCTAAGTCATTTTCCGAATGAAGGAATGAATGGAACTTCGGTTCAACTCGTGATTTGTGTCATTAATAGTGATAAAAGAGATACTATGGATTTTTAAACTAATATTATGAAACATAAACTAAAACATACTTAAAAAGCATATAAAACAATAACACTGTCGGAATCACTCGTAACTTGTATTTCAAGTGTTAGTATTTAATATGTAATAGGTTGCTTAAACTAGGCTTTTATGTTAGTTATGAAAGGCTAGGCTCATGTAGAAAGACCATGAGCCTATGCCAAAGCCCAATAAGAAAGGAAGGGACTAGACATGTTGCCCTAGCTCCCTTCCCCCTATAAATACTCTTGTAAACCTTCACTTGAAGGTTGGTTGTTCACTTTGCATAATACACCTACGCCTAACATTTCTCTAGTATCATACGTGTGTGTGTTCATCCGGTCACTTTCTTTCCTATTTCTTACATATTGATTCTTGTGTTATATTATAGTGACCTAACAGTGGTATCAATCGCCATCTAGTTGGGTGAAACACTTTTGTTTTTTGAAGTTTTGTACTATACGCATGGGTTTTGCGTCTACACTTTTCATACGCTTAAAAGCTTTGATTTTTACACTTGTAAACTCAAGATTCTTGTGGTTTAAGGTTTATTTAGTGTTAAAGTTTAAGTTTTTTGCAAAAAGTTTCAAACTTTACGTGTGTAGATTAGTTTTTAAGCTTGGTTTGTTTCGTGTGTACTATCATACGCGTAAGGGTGAAAAGTTGTTTGGATCATCAAGATTCAAAAGTCGAGGGGAGTATCGTCAAGTTTCTTTCCAAGAATGATGTTTTGCTTAACCAAAATGGAAGTTATGGGTCTTGGTTGAAAATTGTTGTGGTGGAGGGGCCAAACTTGTCAAAGTTTAAAACACATTTTAATAAAACCTTCCACCAAACACATTTATTATTTTACCTACTAGCATTTAATTCTCAACCTAAACCAAATCCACGCCTAAGAATCAAAACACAAATCCGTGCTTCAAATCCAAAATTTGTAAGTCGTTATAGCTTCTAATCGTAGAAACAAACAATGGTTTTTTATTTCACACAAATCCAACGGTTTGATTTTCACTTATTATTGATTTCGAGTTCTACGCATGCGCGTATGAACATGTAATTGATTTAATGTGTTTGTGATTTAATGGGGAGTGTAAAAATGTTTGAAAACAAATTGTATACCCATTACCATCACCATAACATACCCAGAACCTGTTTTAATCATTTTCGAATATTAGGGTTTATATTCATAATTAGGCATTTCTTCGTTTGGATGTTTAACATGAATAGATACTTGAGATAGGTTCTAAACATGTTTAATTGATCATATTCATTCAAAAATCACACCCAGTAACAACAAAATTGGAGAATTAAGCTTTTAGGGTTTATTCATGCGTATAAATGGGAACTTTTGATTATGTGAATGTTTGATTTTAAAATTGGTTACAACTTGTTTCATTAACATCTAAGATAGTGCAGAAAAAGTTTGGATGATTTTCCATGGTTAAATCTCTTACTTGTAAGATTAGGGTTTAGGGTTTAAGTGTAAGACTTACGCCTAAGTTGTCATACGCGTAACTGGTTATAATTTGGTTATGTGATCTTGAAAGTTTTGATATGTTAGATGTTTGTTATGTTTAAATATTATAGGCCTAGTAAAGATCAATCAATGATTCTTGGCTTACGCTTAGGATCATCTATCGTGGTTACGCATAAGAGCAATCTTACATCTTACGTAGGGTAATGGGATGATTGAAGGATTGTGATTCTAATTCCTAAGCTTCTTAAAAACCTTCGCGTAACCTTAATAAGCTCGTGTAAGCTCTTAAGTAAGTATAATCTACGGTATCATCTTACCTAAGTCTCCTACGCCTACTTACGTCTACGCTTAAGGTTGTCATGTTTAATATAGCTATTGCTTACGCCTACTTTTAAAATTTATTTTGAAATGTTACGTGTACAAACTTGTAATAAGTTACACATAATGTCACAAAACCAAAATGTCACTAATAAGCTACAAAAAGTTAAAACGTTGTGTGAAGGTGAAATTTGGACTTTAAAACTCAAAATTAACATACACGTAACATACGTCACTTTGGAATTGACTAAAGTGAATTTGGACTCGTTAATCAAAACATAACAACTTCAATTAATAATTGGACAATAAAATCAATCTTAGACTAACATAATGTCTTTCGATATGTTGGTTCTTTTGTCTCAATACCTTTCAGATCACGAAATGGACGTCGTCATGGAAAATATCAACGCACCAAATGAACTCACAAAGGAAGATATATTCCCAACGGGTTACCGCAAAATGATTGGAAAGAACAACCTCAGAGTCGATCTTGAGAACTTCACATGCTCGGAATCATAATGCAGAGTTGCTGTGGATATTCTTAAAGTTCATCCCTACAGTCTCATGCTAACCAACCCAGCAACAGTACCAGAAATCTATATCCATCAATTCTGGCACACGATGGAAAATATTGATGTTCAAGATGCTGTCAAAGTGACTCTCAACAACAAGGAAGTCACTGTCACAGTAGCGGATCTTCGTACTATTCTTCTTCTGCCAGCCATACAGCCTACTGATTATGTGGCAACTCCAAATGAAGAGGCCATAATGCAATTCATGGTCGACATTGGTTATGATGAAGCTGCGGGAGTCATCACCAAACACTCCACTGTCGATCTGAAAAACATCCCTCAACCTTGGACGACACAGTACATCATGATCGCTAAGTCTGTATCTGGAAGAGACAGCGGTCATGAGCATCCTAAACTCATGCACCTACAAACTTTCTGGGAAATGGTCAACAACCAACACATTGACTATGCAAGCCTAATATGGGAAGATATGATGCAGCAGCTCAAGAAGCCTAGGTTAAAGGCTCCCTTTATCAGATACACAAAGTTGTTGATTCAAAACATTCTCGAGAAAAATCAGGACATCCCATGAGAATTAATGACCCCAAGAATCACTCTGTGTTATATGAGCCAACATTGAATGTTGTTAGATTTAAGGACTCATCAACAAAGAAGCAAGGTGTTGTGTTACTTGACTGCCTTCTCACTGACACAATCAAGAGTCTTCCTTTGTATCTTCGTTACCAAGAAGCGATGAGTGCAGGCAAAGTCGGGTTTATGGATGAGAAAACTTCTGCTGTTCCTACCAAGAAGACTAGAAGGTCAGGCAGCACTGGTAGTACTGGAAGCACTGGGAGCGCTCACAAGTATCCGAAGAGGCATCCTAGCTTCAAGAAAAGAGTCCCATCTCAGATCGCTCGTCCTAATGTCAAACCGGAACCTATTCTAGAGGACGACGATTCTGCAACTGAGTCTGAAGAGGTGGTTTACTACTCTGAAACAGCAACAGAGGAAACATCCTCACCAATGTCGGAAGACAAACCACCAAGTCCCCAATCAGACAAAGGGAAGAAACCAGTGACTGAAGAAGAACAAGATGACTCTGATGAAGAAAATGACCCAAAGGATGAAGAGAGAGCTTATCAGAAAACTCTAAAGTAGCTAAGATTGCAGCATGTTGCCAAAGAGTTTGCAGAACAACAATTGAAAGGCCCTGGAGGTTCCAGTGGTGGTACTCTTAGCACACCAGTTCTTGATGCGGTTAATCAACCCGATAAGGGAACTGGTGCCACCACAAAGGAATCAACGGAGCAGCAACAACAAGGTTATGAAGTCAAATTCGACTTTGAGGAAGATGAACTAGATGTGGAGAAAGCGGCTAAGGAAAAGGCTGAGGAAGAAGCCCTTGCTAAAGCAGAAGAGGAAGAAAGGATTCGAATTGAAGCTGACAGCTACATCCGAGACAATCCTGAACATAATCCCAAAAAATATTCAAAGCCACCTCATGACCCTTCCACAACTGAATCATCATCTCACTCTTCGCCACCACCTTCAAAAGATACAACCACCAGATCATTATCCAAGTCGGTCAAGAAACCCACTGATACATGGGCATCTCGTGCCAAGACCAAGATCTAAAAGGCCGTTAAGCAAGCAAGAAGACGAAACGCGGTAGACAAAAAGTTGAATCAGCTAGCTGACAGGGTCAATTTACTTGGACAAGAGATGAACAATTTCATTGAGGAGACAGATCAGATCAAGTTATAAATCCTCAACCAGATGTTCAAGGGGAAATGGAAGAGAAGATAAAGGAATACACTCATCAGTTCCTCTTTCAGTATGTCCCGGGAATAACCAAAGACATGTTCTCCAAACAATTCTATCCTACTTTGAGAACATTGATCAGACAGACAATCATAACTACCCCGGTGACTATGCAGACTCGACCAGTCCCGCCTCCAATTGACTTCTGTCACAGTTGATAGTTCAAATGACTGCTCGATCTTCAACATCAGTTCGGATGAATTGAAGTTTCTTGAGCTACTTCTGGCTCATCAAATGAAGACTACTTGCAAGGAAGCTGCTGGTATTGAGAAGCGCTACAGAGATGATGATGACCAGGACAAAGATCCAAAGGCTAAACGTCAGAAGAAAATAGATGAGTCTTCATCATCCCTGCCACCGCCAAAGACCACCACCACCACCTCTACAACTCAAGCTACTCAGCAACCACCTGCAACTAATAAACCTCAGGATTTTGAGTCTCCACCACCATTGGAGAAAACTGGTGATCATTTTCAATACACCAGTGGTGATGACGAAGAAATTCCCGAGCCCCATCAATAGCCGTCATCCCCAACATCAACTAAGCAACAAACAAAATCATCCTCCAAGCCTAAGAAGAAAATATCAACTTCAGTCGTCTCCTGGTTGGATGAAGATGATACTGTAGAATATGAATGGTTTAGCAAGCTAGTTGATGCCACCCCTCAATTACCGGAAGGCCAAGAACCGGTAGATGGTCGCACTATGGAGCATGTAAAGATTATCCAGGACAAGTTCAAGGTTAAGAAGATGACGAAAGGGGAGCTACGCCGGATCAAGAATGATGCATTCCAATTGCTAAAAGACAGCTCCGACAGTGCTATTGAAGTCGAATATCATCTCGACAACATCGCACGAGCCATGTCTAACAACATTGACTGGCTCAACCCCGAATCGAACATCGACTTCACAAGAAAGGATAACACTCCATACTATACTGACTGGACCAAACCGCTACCAACCATTGGCCGACCAGAGCAACCCAAGATTCCTTACCAATACTTCTTCAACAATGACTTAGAGTTTCTTCAGCACGGCAGCGACATCAGCAAGAAGTACGCTACATCACTCATCTTCAACATCCCAACAGCAGTCTTCTCCACCAATGTTGCCATCGAAGAAGAAGCCACCAGAATGTTCGTTGACAAAGTGGTGGATTATGATATTGATGCTAAGTATGGCATTCACCATTGGCCTCCAAGGAGAGGTCTGTACTACAGAAGCTGCTAGGTTCTAAAGTCGAACAAGGTGTTTAGTGATAAAAGGATCGTTGCTATAATGAATGTCACTCTGGCTACAAAATGGTATTACTCATTCTTGAAGGAGATCAAAGTCAAACGCCAAGATGAAGAAGAATATGATTTCACTGAGGCTGATTTTCCGAGATTGTCGCTCAACGGCATCGAAGACATGTATCTTGCTAAGGTACAAGGTCGGATGAGACAATTCTCCACCAACATTCAGCTCCAGTACATCACAGCCTTGCTGGTATTCATTCGAAGCAGAGTGATCCAGGAACGTGTTGAAGATCTTCAACTTGCTGTGGAATCTTATCAGAAACAAGTCAAACTTACAAAACCATTGCTACACTTTCTCGACATAAACCAACTATCTCAGTACACCATTTTGAAGAAACCGAAGTTTGGAGTTGTTTACCACAGTGAACTTCACCACAACTGCTTCATGGCGTACAACGAGGTTCATAAGTTCTGCGATCACACGTTGAAGTTGGTTCGTGATGGGCTAGCATATCGGTTAAAGTACATTAAGCAAGGCATTGTGTCAAAAAAGAGGCGGAATTCTAAGGAAAAGAGGGATGCTAAGAAGATAATCAAGAAGCTGGATGAAAGGTTGTTTCATCGGGATCAGATGCAGAGGTTAGAGAGCTTTGTGGGTGGAAGACAGAGTTTCTCGCTTACAAGTTATCAACGTCAAGAAAGAACTCCTGATCTACTTGAATGTTGTCTGGTACTCCTCAATATTATCTTAATTGACATTTGGATTGTATGATTTGTATATTCATAATGGCTTGTGCACACATAACAATGTACAACCCGTACTTGTAATGAAAGGACCCTGTGGTACGCATCAGTGCCACAATCCTTATAAAAG
>OU343222.1:224591737-224638267 GCA_910596185.1 Chrysanthemum makinoi | reverse complement strand
AAGTCAGCCGAATACTATAACTACAAGTCGCTACAAAGAACACACATCCCAGACTCCAAGTGCTAGCTAGAAAAGTTCAAACACAACACTTTTCAATCCAAAACTAACCCAACCACGGTGATTCAAGCTTTCCAAATCAAAACCCAAGCACATACAATGATTCTAAACAAGAAAGTACAATCAAAATTCAAACTTTAACACAAGAAATGATCCAAATGATGCAAATACCACTAAAATTTTTCAAACCCAAAACCATATAAAACCACTAGAAATCCAAGAACATGTAAGAGAGATGATCAAACCATGGCTCTTGATACCATTTGTAACATATTGAATTTCACAAACACATTAAACCATGATCACAAATAGGCGCGGCATTTTGAGGTTTTAGAGAGAGAAAGTTTAGAGGTTTGGGAACTTAGTGAGAGAAAGTAAAAGTATTATTATGAACTTCAACCCTCTACCTGAGAGAGGTAGAGGGTATTTATAGTATCTACATAAACGCCACCTACGGGCTGGATCAGCATACAAAGGTAAAGACCCGTCCGCCCTCCACCAAGTGTTACTTAACCAACATTTAACATTAAATAAATTACTTAATTACGAGCTTTCTAACGATTACATATACTTGAGGTGACCGACACTTTAATAACTGGATTTACTAAATCCTAACAATTATGCCATTTTTAAAATTTTTACATGTTTTTTCTTAACCTAACTAGATTATACCTTAGCCGAGCACATTATTACCCTTGATATTATATGGTGAGATTAGCCTTATCCGTTTCTAAATTTTTACCCCAAATCCACCAAATTATAAGTGTGCCGGTAGCTTGTAAACTTTAGAACTTGGCCTTTACATCATTTCGAGACCATAGACGAGGTATGTTGAGTTAGCTCAATGTATTTGGACTTTTCAGTTTAAGAAGGCAGTATTACAGGATAATCACCCAAATAGCCTATCATTGTGTGTCTATCGATTAGTCACCTCGACTTCTCGACCCCCATGTTAAACCCTTTGTTGCACTCACCTTTAGTGCAAGATACCCCTAGATATACCCATCTAAGCCATTACTTTCATTTTGTTCACCCAACATATTGTTTCGTTACACCCTTACACCTTAGCCTACCCTGTAGTCTTTATTTGTAATTGGGAAGTCATTATTTGCCTAAGTTCAAGGTTCAAGTGGAAAGGTTCGGGAATCACGCTTTCATCGATGACACATTTTTAAAGATCATTGAAGACCCTCCGAATTCTCATTTTTCATCTCGGGGGATGTTATGTTTAGTTGTTATGTTTATTGTTAAAAAAAAATGATGATGTTATTCGGAAAAAAAATAGTTATTGTTATTCATTTGATTGTAAAGGTTATGTTAACTATGTTATGAGCTTATTATAGATTTAGTATCGAGGAGGCCACCTCAGTCACATTTGAAGAATGGAGTTAATGTGCCCATCATGACGTCCTCTAATGGCACATCTATCTGGTATTATCATGATCTGGTTTTTTAACTTCGAAACTTGAACTTTTGACGAACGGTAAGTGGTGATGACTTGGTTATAGATTTAGACTATTTGCTTTATTTTATTTTACACCAATTTTATCCCATGTCTTATCCTACCCTTAGTCATGAAGCTGTCTAGGTGGGATGCAAATAACAATCTTTGGTGTCTTGGCCATGGATTTGGTCATGTATCATTGATTTTGTCCACTTCGCCCGGACATGTTAGCAATGACAACTCACCTTAACCTTGTCGCTTTCTACCAGATTGCCTTCAAGGATTGTTTTGTCCTTAACTCTAGTGGTGGGATTGTAAAATCTAGGATCCTCGTAAAAATCCCATAGTGGCGAGAGTCGGTCACCCCAACTATTATCTAGCATAAGTTAGCTCAGAGACATATCGCTATTTACGTGTTTATTAGTTTAGTTTTAGCTTAGTGCAACACGTGGAGGAAGGACGGTCTTTACCCATTATATGCCCCATCCACGTCCGACAGAGGACGTATTTGTCTGGACTATAAATACCCCTTCCATCCTTGGGTGGTGCTTTCTCTTAATCTAACCTTCTTATTTTATATCTCTAGAAACACCCTCTCCTCTCTCTTCACTCTCTAAAACCATGGCTTTGTATCATCATCATCCAGCACCACCTGAATCATCAAACACAATACATGTAAGATCCTACAAATGGTATCAGAGCCAAGGTTTTTATGTTTTGATGATTTTTTGTGGTTTTCAATCTTGTTTTAGGCTGTTTTGTGCTTATTTTGTGGGTCGGAAATATTTTTTCTCAGATATCTTGTAAAAGCTTTTAGACAATGTTTTGTGTATCTTGGTCAAAAAGTCTGATTCTTCATGTAAGATAATTGCTTTGTGTCTCTTGGTCCAAAACAAATTTTGTCTATCTTTATATGATTTTTGTACCAATATTAACCCGTGAATAATATTGTGGTCAAACATGGTCTTCAAGAAAACGTTTTTATGGTCACATCTTGTGGTATGCTGGTTTATGTTTAAAATGGGTCTAAAAAGAAGCTTTTCTTATGCATTTTTCTCGGGTTGATATGAATAACGAAAGCATGGTCGGAAAACTCATCGGAAAAAGTCAACGAAGGTCAAAACCCTAGTTTTCTATGCATAAGGAGCATCTTCAGTGATATTTACGCATAGCTGTGAAGTTATGCGTAAGAAATGGTTACGCGTAAGCTTTTACGCATAAGCCTTACACTTAAGCCTTACGCATAAGCCTTAAGCATAAGCCTTACGCCTAAGACTTTACGCATAAGCTTATGACCAATCTTACGCATAAGGGTGCTAAATGAGCTACACGTAAACATGACCAAAGACCTCAAGACCTTGACCACGTATACCAATCACCAAACTTCACTTCGTGTTGTTAATCCATCATCAACCAAAGATCCGAATCAAAACCAAAACTAATCTATTCTAACACCATCACCAACACACGCCAACATTAAAACCACATGCTACTACATCCGACAACATCAACCCCATCTCAAATGAACTCGAAACATATTTAAAAGCAAATATAAGGAAGATCTCGGCCAGGTTTTCTATTGCATCTCTCATGAGAGTACAGAGATCGTTAATCGATTGAAAACAAACTCTCACATCATGCATCGCTTCAATTAAAAAAAAATGTTTGTAAGATCTCAGTTATCCTATTCGTGGTCTCAAAACCTTTAAAAGATCATTCACTCGAATAGGTAATCATCATAGATCTTTGATACTATCCGAATTTAAAGAAAGTTTAATAACAATTATGTTATTATCTTTCTTTGTTTCGTTGAATGGACCATTAAACGGAATGAAAAACTTACCCGAGACCTTGTATAAAGATCTTGATGCCTCAAACTTGTAGTTCTTCATCTCAGATATGGTAATCGATATGTTTTCAATTGGTGTGTGGAATGAGATTAGTTACTGATGATAAAATGAGATGTGATGAGAGAGGATATTTATTTAAGAGTAGGGTTTGAGGAGATAACAAAGGGGACGGATTGTGTATGTGATGTGTTTTAGGTTTAGGTTAAGTGGTGTGTTAGTTTTATATCCGTTATAAAAGGTTTTGACGTAGTTTTTGCAATGGACCTAACGATTTTACTTTTTTGATCAATGCTTATTGATCCGGATAGTGATATAAATGGGTTAATATTAACTTGTGATTGGAGTGAGGTGTTATAAACCAATGATTATTAATCTATACAAGTATCATATCCGAATTTTGTTGTGGTTACACAATTTTTTTTGGATATATTATTTGGTAGTCAAGAGTGGTATGATAATTTCACGGGAAGATACATAAATTCACGGCTTGAGCGAAAAAGTGAAAAATGACTACGGGGTTTGTGTACGGTTTTATTGACGTGGACGCTATCTCTTCATATGTGGTCATTACTATTAGCCTTGAACCAATGCATGTTCCCTAAAACGTGATATTCACCAAAACCAAAGTTGTCTTAACACATTCAAGCCGCATATGTTTACTGCTTTGTCTTGATTTTGTAAAATCCCGAAAGAAACTATTTCTGCTTAAATCATAGACTTGTAAAATACCGTGACAATGAAAACATCCTGGTATTAGTAAAGTGCATTTCCTCGATCTATTTGGCGGTTTATTCTTGGTTTTGTAAAAACTCCGCTAAAGAAACTATTTCTCGGTTTAACCATAGAATTGTAAAAATCCCGGATTATGGACCATCCTGGAGAAAGGAAAGTGTATTTCGGAATCTTATCCGATGTCGGGTGATACCGTTTCTCGCTCAAGAAGGGATAAAAGGGTGTACTCTGCGAATTGGATGTGTTTGATATTCGCCATGGTAGTTTGGTTATTATATGGTTTTACTTGGTTATGTGCTTTTACAATGGTTTGATGGAAACCATTATCATAGTTCACTTAAAACGCCAAAGGACGCTAGATTTGAACTTTTAACCGTAAGATGTGACAACGCGTTAATTCAAGTATTATTTATTTGAGGTTGAAGTGAAATATCACGCAAGCAGTGTACTTAGTATCCTGAAGGTATCTGGGATGGTTGGATGAAGATTCTTGAGATCCTTGTTCGAGCTTAACAAAAACGAAGACTTGGAATTCTAGTTATATTTTGGGTGACTTTTCCTTTCTTTTACCACTTGGGGGAATTGGGCTCACAACACCACAAAATAACTATCACTTTAAGGAGTTACGTTGTAGTGCTCAGTGTCACATTGAATTGTGGAGTTTCAAGAGGTGATGTACGTCTAATACTTGATGGTTGGTTGGATGAAGAGTATAGAGTACTTAGAGATTCAATGGAGGATGAAGTCTCGGCACCGCTTTTTGTTACATATGTGCAAGTTTAAGTCACGAGTTCGGGTTAGTTTACTTAAGGGTCAAATTCATCATATTGGGTTTTCTCCATCACCGTCACAACAAAGAGCCTACTGAATGATAATGGGATTGATGACAAGTTTGCCAAGAGAGATTGAAAAGAGAGAGATTATGACGTTTGAACACAATAGTTCAAGCCTCGTTCTCTAAAGAAAAGAAAAGTGTACGCTTCGCTGCGCTTTTATCTTCAAAAGAAGAGAAATCTTCTTATGATGTATGAACACAACAGTTCATGCCACGTTCTCTAAAGAAAGAAATGTACGCTTTCAAGTACGATTATCTTATAAAGAAGAGAACACTTCTTATGACGCTTGAATACTTCAGTTAAGCCTCTCGTACTCAAGAAAAGAAAAGTACGGTTCAAGGCGCTTTATCTTCGAAGAAGAGAAATCTTATCATTAATGACCATTCTCATCAACATGCTTCATGATTTTTCCATGCGCGCTACCATAAGTGGTTCTGCTTCTCAATGTTTTTCTCAATGGTGATCTACTTACCGTTGAGTGTTTTTCTATGTTTCACTAGCTCAATTAAAATGGCGATGGCGACATCATATGCAATTTTTGCGGGGGAGAAGTGGAAATAGACTACACATGGATGATTTCACTTGTTTAGTCAAGAATGGCAACGTCGTCTGCAATTCTTGAGGGGGAGAAAAGGTGTGATAATTCTGCATGGTTGATTGATTTCTGAGAATTAATGGTCAAACGGCTTGGTTGACATCTTCACACGGGCTGATATGATTAAAAGACAAAGTGCTTCTAGTTGCTGGGTTGATTTCTTTGATGAACATCTTTCTGTTCTTGTTTGATTGGGAGGGATTTTTGTTAAGGTGATTTGCTACATATAAGGTAATTGGAACGCATTTGGTGATATGAAGATGTTAACTATCTAATCCCCAACGGACAATCTTGAAGAAGGTCGAGTCTACAGTCGGTTCTACATTTTCTGCTATATGTTAGAAGACTAAAGACGAGTTGCATTTAACGATCTAAAGACTTCTTCTTATTCCGGGCATTCATCGAAAAGATTGCCAGTTTAAGGGAGAGCACTAATTGGGGGAGAGTGAAATGTCAGATTTAATCCCCAATTAGACTTGCTCACATTATTCAGCTAGTTGATTCTCACAAAGACTTCAAGCGATCTTCTCAAAAGATTTCAAGTATTCAAGATATAATATGCAAGTTGCCATCTCCGAGTGTCAAACCAAAGAAGTGGGGGAAGGAGACTTGCATATAAAAGCATAACGAAAACACATGATGAACTTAATACTTCTAAGTGATTGAAGTTATCCGGGAAAGACAAATGTCATGACCGCAGAGAAACTCAATGTATCTAGTGGCTTTAGTGTTCTTATTCCAACTACGGGGAAGAGATGTAAGAGAAAGTTTCAAGATAAAAGAGGGTAAACAAGTGTGTGATGATTTAGATGTTATCGCAACCATCGTGGGAGAGAGATTGTGTAAATTGTATGCTCAACTGTTTCACTTGAGGGCTTAATCAGTGATTCTCGGTATAATCACTTATTCGAGTTGACATCCGAGAGATTGTCATCATCCTAGAGATAATCGATTCAAAGATGCTTCTTCGTTATCGGCTTATTCTTCTTTTGGGCATTCGAAATTGGTTCTTGAAGCCATACACTTTCTTCAGGGAGAGAAAAGTATTCATCTGGTTATTCTTTGGCTATCGGACTTAATGCTACTCTGATGTTATAAGTTTCTCTGCTCTTTGGGTATACGGTATTCTTGGTTCGTGGAGCTCTAGTCTAAGAGACCGACCGCATCAATTCATCTACTTGGGGAAGTGGTCTCTGACAACTTTTTGGTATGGATCGCTGTGACTTCAAAGTGGTAATGAAATATGAGAAGAAATTTCAAGAGTGGATGATACGTTTTGTTTTGTTGATGATATAACCCCAACGAAGAATCTCGCTTATCGTTCTTAAAAGGAGCAGCGGATTTATGATAATGGTGTGCTTATCTGGCACTGCTAAGGCAAGCTTGAAATAGAGTCGAACCGCCATCTAATGGATTTTCGTTTGGGGAAGCTACCAAAGTCTCTCTTCTCAAAGGCTCATGTTCTATCTTCTATTCCGAGCCCTAAGCTTTGGTGGTGAATGGTTAGATGATGACTTCTATCTTCTACAACGGGGCTGCTCGATATCCTTATCTCGGTACTCATATCATCATCTTCTTAAACTATATCATCTATTCTATCTTTGTATATATTTATTCGGAAAAACAAAATACAAAAAATATAAACCTCAAGAAAACCAAAATAGAAAAATATAAAACCAACAAAAACCCATAAAAATCAGAAAATTTGAAAATGACCAAAAATATGTTTTCTAAAGACATGTCTTCTGGTATCGATAATATCTACGGTCTTAGAAATGTCATTCAACAATGGCACGGGACCATAGATGAAGTTCGAACAGGAGGTGTAAATATTCTTTCTAAACATGTCTCAAAATATGGCTTACAACTACGCCGACTCAGAACCCGTGCTTAAACAATGGCTTGCGGTTATTTCGATCGTAATCCGGTGCTTAAACAATGGTTTGCTATTATTTCATATAGCAACCCGTTCTTCAAGAAAGGAAAGTGCTGCGCTAAACCAATTTTCAAATATTTTGTGCACTTATCCTAAAACAAATTGAGGAAAGTATGTCGAAGGACAGTTTTTCTACTCAAATATTTTTCACAAAATTCTTCTAAAAATATTTGTTTAACAAAATGGTGGTTAATGAGTTGCTATAAATCAATCATCTTGTTTTCGTAAAATTGAAAATCAATCAATGACTTCAAGGCTTTTAAAATTTCATAAAATGAGTCATTGATTGAGAGGGAGAATGTTTTCAAATCTATATCATCTAACGAGATTATCTAATTATCCCATATGCTTAATTGAAAAATGAAGTTAACCTAACGTTGAAGGACTAGGTGCCTAGGATATGATTATTAGGATTAGATGATTAGAGTTTGATAAACACATTATTCCCATGCCATATATGATCTGATTGATATGTTGCATTGACTTTTATTAGTCAATTGTCGTTGGTGATGTCAACCACCATATATCCGTATGTGTGTCACTAACGTATGCAGTATATTGGTATATAAGAATGTTCCGATCCGATCCCACAATTGAAGATGATTGATGCCGTAAAGAAAGGGGTGACAATCCTACTTTCGTGTCATTTCTACACAATGCATGCTTACAATTTCAACATTTATCGTGAACTTGGTTTACTTGTTCCAAATTCGCGCGAACCCTAAAGGTTTAGCGCCAATTCATGATCATATCATCAATACATTTATATGGACTAAGATTAGTCTACATTTCGTTTGCATCATTTGCATCACATTAGTTCATTCACGACATTTCATTTCCACTTGGAAATGTAATTTTTTTATATATAATAGTAAAATAATCGCATCGTGAGTTATTATTTTGAACATTTAACCGATACTTCCAAAATGATCCCGACATATTTTTATACTTACATTTAGTTTATAAAAACAATAATTTGAGTTTACCTAATGTTCTAAATTTATTTTGTATATAAATCGTTAAATTTATATTATTACGACGCCTTTCTTAAAAACTACACGATAATTATTATATCACTCAAATTTCACAAGAAATGTATTTTTACAATTTTTATGATCTCATTATACTTTACTTGATCCATTAAAACTTATTTTTGTTCATGTTACTCTAATTTCACAACTATGTACAAGTTACAACATATTTACCTTAACTACATTTTTGTTCTTACAAACAATTACTTACATATATATAAAAGAGAAAAAATATATTTTTGTGAATGCTTCCCCTACCGCACTATAAGGGGATTTAATGTTTGTAAAATTTTTTCTACATGTAAAGATTTACACTTCACCTCAAATATCCTACTTTTCTACACTTTAATTTATTCACCACAATAATTCAAGACAAGTTAGTGTTTTTCTCTCTTTGTTCTTCCTCTACAAACCGGTTCTACATAGGAGTTAAGAAGGGATCATAAAAATCTTCCAAGCTCAAGTATAAACACTCTAGTTACACCTTTTAAGGTTTTGAAATAAAACCTAGGGTGTAGGGTTAAACCTTGTTCTAATCACCTCATCAAGTTTACTTGTAAGCATATCATTTACATTTTTCATTTTTTCCTTATCATTTCATAAGTATTTCTTCATATTTGGAGCAAACATGCATGACTTATTGTTGTTTATACCATTTATTCTTTGATTTTTAGAGTTTTATACATATAAGGTCATCCTATAATTATTCCCTTGGTATATATTAGTCTTGATGATGTCTAGGAACCCATGACACCCTAAGAAGGTGTATGGTAGGATTAGATTAGTTTTGGAGTTGATTTGAAGGGATTGGAATAGGTTTAGTACGAGTAAAACTATTTTCGACAAGTATTAAAAGTGGTCTGTCCTTATTTTGTTTTTCTGGAAAATCCGACAGTAGGCACGAATTTTGGGCCTAGATATTTAGAAAATATACTTTAAAACGAATCCGTGTCATTGAACGGATTAAAACGGACTTATAACGAAGAAGTTATGGATTTTTGAAGTTTGACGATGAAATATATTATTTTCAGAAATTTCAGCATACTATATTTATTTTGTCCAAGTCAAAAATGAGCCTTAAGCTTCACAAATTATTTCGACTTGTCAAAAATATATTAGTATACTTTGATACGAAGCTAAGGACTTATTATACGAAAAACGGATTTGAAACGACAAAGATATGCACTTTTTCATAAACTTGCCGAACTCAATTTTCTCGCACACAATTAGCCAAAACCACCGTCTTTAACCCTTATTATCTTTATGTTCGAGACCTTTGGACGAAAACTCCTGAACTGAAACTTTTAGATATCGATACAAACTTTCCAAAAGGGCCGAAGTTCGTTTCTCTAACGATCATCGCATACCTTTTACCTAATTAGTTTTCCAAAGCCATTTTGTTAATTTCATAAAAATTCAATTTACATTGTTTTGCGTAATTTAAAAGTGGTAATTTCTCTAAAAATCATTATAAAACCATTGTAGGATGACATTTTGACATAAAAACATGTAAAGTGACTTTGATTGGTCAAGACGCCAAACGAGTATTTTTCGACGATAAGTAATATTTTCAAAACTCGCAAATGGTATAAATAACATACGAAATGCATGCATAACATTACATTGCAACTCATTACATGTCATATCATTCTTCATAGGTCAAGATTTCACGTGATCACATTACATCTCGTGTACTCACTTTGTCTTCGCATCATTCCACCAAGTGAGTTTTCATAGCCCCGCTTTTTTACTTGTTTTCATAACTCTTGGGGAGATACATGCTCAATGACTTTTATGACATTCATGATTATTTGCAACTACATGTTTAATCAACTCAATGTTTAGTCATGCTAAGCAACATTATTGCCATACTTAGAATTTCCATATCATATCTTATTGGTCTAACGGGTCTGGTATATCATTGAGCTAACGGTCTTGTATATTAATTGAAGCTAACGTCTTGGTATATCTCATTGGTCTAATCCGGACTTGGTATAATATTGATCTAACGGACTTGGTATACGCATTATGACTAACGGTCTTGGAACGATTTGAACATGAACTCTACATATTCTAGCAAAGGTTGTGAACACACAAAGTTGCAAGTTTGTATGGGCGGACTTGAACCGAAAGTGGATTTTACAATGCCTTTGCTACATAAACCATTTTGAAGGCTTTACATTTCAACACAAACTCTATGAACTCACTCAACCTTTGTGTTGACACTTTTAGCATGTTTTATCTCATGTATCTAAGGCATTCACTTCATGGCATGCATTTGGACACATCATGGAGTCGTGACGACGCCTCACTTGGTTTTACATACTTTTAACACATCGCTTTGAATTGTAACAAACTTATTTCCGCACAAGTTGATTTTCATTTGGGACCTACTTTGTAAACTCTGATTGTTTTATTAAATCAAACGATGTATTTTCCAAACGACACTTTAGGTCGTTCAATATAACTGTGAATGTGATGCTATGACAAATAATCCCCGTGAATTCCATTCCGCCGCAAAACAGTAATTGGGGTGTGACAGATTGGCATCCGAGCTTCGGTTATAGAGAACTAGGTTGCATCATTGACCCTAGACTATAACTACATTATCATAGCATCTCATCATTTCATCGTAAGTGCATGTTCACTTTATGCATTTATACGCATACATTTTTCGAAGTTATTCACTTTCATTTCACATCGATTGTCACATGGATGTTCTAAATTCCCATCCCATTATCATTTCTCATACTCTAATGTGGAGAATTCTTGTCATTCCCTATCATAATTTTACATCAATTCTACATCACCGATAACGCGCCTAATGCCGAGATAAACCTTTTATATAGGGCTAAGCCACTCACTCTTTGTTTCACCACTAACATGTCGAGTTACACGTTATTCACACATTAAGCCACTAAACCACCATACATTTGAAGCATTTACAACATCTTATAACCCATCTTTTCGAACCCCGATTATTTTGAAAAATAACCTCAAACTTACCATTTCTTATCACATCTCTTTGGAGCATTTATTATTAACATCGGATTTTTGCTACGCCTCACATTTCCTCTTGTTTTGAAGAAGATATGGCAACCAAGAAAGCCACAGAAATGACCCAAGCGGCTATTCAAAAGTTGGTGAATGATAGCATAGCCGATGCTCTAAGAACCGAAAGGGAAATTGGTCGCTGGCCGAGGTCCGGGATCGCCGGCCAGAAGCCGCAAGGCTTGCTAACAAGCATCGGAAATGCCTGAGGATCCGGAGTTAAGAGATGTTCGCATAAGGATTTCAAAAGTGGTGGCCCACGAAGTTTGGGGGATCAAGGAGCCACGGCCATGGTACGATGGTTTGAAAAGTTGGAATCCGGGTTTTTGCTTTGTAATTGCCCGGATGATAGTAAGGTCAAATTTGCTACGAGTACATTACTCGATGGAGCATTGTCGTGGTGGAATTCATATGCTCAACCGAATGGAATGGAGAATGCTTTCAAGCTTACTTGGGAGCAATTTAAGGGTTTGGTGACTCAGAAGTTTTGTCCTCGCATCAAGTGAAAAAGTTGGAGACGGAGTTCTACGAACTAGTAACGATTGGGTACGATGTTGACACATACATTCGAGATTTCAGAATTGGCCGCTGTTATGCCCGTCGATGGTACCGATAACGAAGTTGCTAGAGGCTTTTATCTGGGACTTCCCGGTTATTCAAGGAATGTGACTTCGCTTTGATCCACAAACAATCGAGGAAGCTATTAGGGTGACTCAAAAGCTCATGGCCCAGGTAGTGAAGAGAGGTAAGTACACCAACACCAACCAAAACAACAACAACCCCAACAACCGCACCAACTACCACAATAACCAAAACAACAACGACGATAACCAACACAACAACAACAAAAGAAATGGGAAATGACCAAGGAGGTTACAATAACAACAACCAAAACCGTAACACTAACCATCATCAACAACAAAATAGAGGGCAAGAGATCTGCGAATGGTTTATGTTGCCGCACCAATAGAAGGCGAGGTTATGCCGGAATCTACCCACTATGTAATCGATGTAAGTATCATCACACGGACTTTGTCCGTTAAGTGCTACAAGTGTCAAAAACTAGGACACCATGCCAGGAATTGTAGAGGCAAGACCATAATTTAAGGCTTCGATGTGGGGAGCAAGGACACTATCGAAGTCAATGTCCTCAAAACCAAGGTCAACAAGTCAAAGGTGCTCATGGGAATGTATATATGTTAGAAGGAGGAGGAGGAGCTCGTCAAGGTATCAACGACGCTGAAGACTCAAGAAGTTCGAAACTAACAGTCTTATTTCTCCTTATGTACTATGTCGTACCAAGTTTATGTCTAATCATCAGATCCAAACTTTATAACTTAAAGATGTACTACTTTTGCTAAACCACTCGTTGTAATATATTCTCATCTATCGTACTTTATTTTCTTTCCGATTTGTTATCATTTACAGAGGATTTCAATCTTTTTACTTTAACTATCATTTTAACGCATACTTCTCCATGTCTCCCGATGTTCATCACAATTTTAACATCAGTTGACTCAACACCAAACAACATATGAGTCGATTAGTCCAAGCATTGCATAGTTACTCCTAAATTATACATAGCCCGATCACTATGTCTAATTCGTGAAGAATCATGCAATGAAGGGAGTAGTAGGCTTATATGTGTAAGCAATTCCGGAATCGAGCCAAATTTTCAAAAGATTTTCTTCAAACCACTTGTTTCCAGTTTGATCCGCGTGAGAGTTCTTGTTTGATGAGTTGCAAAGATCGAGCTAGAAACAAGTTGTTACCTAAACCGATTTAGCCTAATCTTATGACAGTTCTTGTTTGATGAGTTGTGGGATTAAGTAAAAATCGGTTACCAAAAAGTCTTTTGAGGGTTTTGCTCGAGAATGGGAAGGCTTGCCTCATCAAACCCTAAACCCGTTAGACCTAACAATGATTGAATTCAGGGACCTAATTCCTTTTGGATGGGCGAATGTGACAATCCGTACTTTCAGGTCATTTCTCGACACAATGCATGCCTTACAATTTCAACATTTATCGTAAACTTGGTTTACTTGTTCCAAATTCGCGTAACCTTAAAGGTTTAGCGGCGAATTCATGATCATATCATCACGAACATTTCATATGGACTAAGATTAGTCTACATTTCGTTTGCATCATTTGCATCACATTAGTTCATTCACGACATTTCATTTCACTTGAACAGCGTAATTTTTTTTATATAGTAAATAAGCGTTATCGCGTGAGTTATTATTTTGAACATTTAATCCGATACTTCCAAAAATGATCCCGATATATTTTTATACTTACATTTAGTTTATAAAAACAATAATTTGAGTTTACCTAATGTTCTAAATTTATTTTGTATATAAATCGTTAAATTTATATTATTACGACGGTTTTCTTAAAAACTACACGATAATTATTATATCACTCAAATTTTACAAGAAATGTATTTTTACAATTTTTATGATCTCATTATACTTTACTTGATCCATTAAAACTTATTTTTGTTCATGTTACTCTAATTTCACAACTATGTACAAGTTACAACATATTTACCTTAACTACATTTTTTGTTCTTACAAACAATTACTTACACAATATATAAAAGAGAAAAAAAAATATATTTGGTGAAATGCTTCCCCCCTTGGCCGACCAAGGGGGGGTTGCATTTAATGTTTGGTAAATTTTTTTCTACATGTAAAGATTTACACTTCACCTCAAATATCCTACTTCATTCACTTCATTTATTCACCACAATAATTCAAGACAAGTTAGTGTTTTTCTCTCTTTGTTCTTCCTCTACAAACCGGTTCTACATAGGAGTTAAGAAGGGATCATAAAAATCTTCCAAGCTCAAGTATAAACACTCTAGTTACACTCTTATTAAAGGTTTTGAAATAAAAACCTAGGGTGTTTAGGTTAAACCTTTGTTCTAATCACCTCATCAAGTTTACTTGTAAGCATATCATTTACATTTTTCATTTTTCCTTATCATTTCATAAGTATTTCTTCATATTTGGAGCAAACATGCATGACTTATTGTTGTTTATACCATTTATTCTTTGATTTTTAGAGTTTTATACATATAAGGTCATCCTATAATTATTCCCTTGGTATATATTAGTCTTGATGATGTCTAGGAACCCATGACACCCTAAGAAGGTGTATGGTAGGATTAGATTAGTTTTGGAGTTGATTTGAAGGGATTGGAATAGGTTTAGTACGAGAAAAACTATTTTCGACAAGTATTAAAAGTGGTCTGTCCTTATTTTGTTTTTCTGGAAAATCCGACAGTAGGCACGAATTTTTGGCCTTGATATTTAGAAAATATACTTTAAAACGAATCCGTGGCCGCTTGAACGGATTAAAACGGACTTATAACGAAGAAGTTATGGATTTTTGAAGTTTGACGATGAAATATATTATTTTCAGAAATTTCAGCATACTACATTTATTTTGTCCGAGTCAAAAATGAGCCTTAAGCTTCACAAATTATTTCGACTTGTCAAAAATATATTAGTATACTTTGATACGAAGCTAAGGACGTATTATACGTATAAAACGGATTTGAAACGACAAAGATATGCACTTTTTCATAAACTTGCCGTAACTAATTTTCTGCACACAATTAGCCCAAACCACCATCTTTAACCCTTATTATCTTTATGTTCGAGACCTTTTGGACGAAAACTCCTGAACTGAAACTTTTAGATACCGATACAAACTTTCCAAAACAGTCGAGTTCGTTCTCTAACGATCGACGCATTACGTTTTACTTAACTAGTTTTCCAAAGCCATTTTTGTTAATTTCATAAAAAAATTCCGACGACATTGTTTTGCGACGAAAAGTGGTAATTTCTCTAAAAATCATTATAAAACCATTGTAGGATGACATTTTGACATAAAAACATGTAAAGTGACTTTGGATTGGTCAAGACGTCAAACGAGTATTTTTCGACGATAAGTAATATTTTCAAAACTACATGAAATGGTATAAATAACATATGAAATGCATGCATAACATTACATTGCAACTCATTACATGTCATATCGTTCATCATAGGTCAAGATTTACGTATCACATTACATCTCGGTGTACTCACTTTTGTCTTCGCATCATTCCACCAAGTGAGTTTTCATAGCCCCTGCTTTTACTTGTTTTCATAACCGTTTTGGGGTAGATACATGCTCAATGACTTTTATGACATTCATGATTATTTGCAACTACATGTTTAACTGAACTGAATGTTTAGTCATGCGAAGTAACATTATTGCCATACTTAGAATTTCCATATCATATTCATTGGTCTAACGGTCTTGGTATATTCATTGAGCTAACGGTCTTGGTATATTCATTGAGCTAACGGTCTTGGTATATTCATTGGTCTAACGGACTTGGTATAATATTGATCTAACGGACTTGGTATACGATTATGGACTAACGGTCTTGGAACGATTTGAACATGAACTCTACATATTCTAGCAGTGGGTTGTGAACACACAGGTTGCAAGTTTTGTATGGGCGGGACTTGGAACTGAGTGGATTTACAATGCCTTTGCTACATAAACGATTTTGAAAGGCTTTACATTTCAACACAAACTCTATGAACTCACTCAACCTTTGTGTTGACACTTTTAGCATGTTTTATCTCAGGTATCTAAGGCATTCACTTCATGGCATGCATTTGGACACATCATGGAGTCGTGGTGACGACGCGTCTCACTTGGGTTTTACATACTTTAACACATCGTTTGAATTGTAACAAACTTATTTCCGCACAAGTTGATTTTCATTTGGGACCTACTTTGTAAACTCTGATTGTTTTATTAAATCAAACGATGTATTTTCCAAACGACACTTTAGGTCGTTCAATATAACTGTGATTGTGATGCTATGACAGTCAATCCCAGGAATTCCATTCCGCTGCAAAACAGGTAATTTGGGGGTGTGACAAAGGGTAACTATATCTTGGTTGACAAATGTTAGGAATTAGAAAATTCCATGTTAAAGTGTCGGTCACCCCAATTATAAGTCTAGCATATGTTAGCTCGTAGACGTGTCGTTTGTTACGTTATTAAGTAGTTTATTTGTTAGTTTGTAGCGTAGTTTAGTTTAGAGCAACACGGTGGAGGAAGGACGGTCTTTACCCAATGTATACCGATCCCACAGGCCGATAGGAGGTCGTGTATTTGTAAGTATAAATACCCCTTCCATCCATGGAAGGGGTGGTGCTTTTCAATCTAATCTTACAACTTTTGTGAAGTAACTCTCTACCAAGAAAACACCCAACTCTCTAACTTTCTCTCTCTAATGGCTAACATGTATTTCGATCTCCCAAGACCACCAATCATCAAAACACAATAAATATTGGATCCTATCAATTGGTACCAGAGCCAAGGTTGTTGTGTTGCGGTGATTCTCGTGGTTTGATTCATGGTTTTGTATGCGGTTTGTTCGGGTCTAGTTTGCGTCTGGATAAAGTTGGTTGTTATTGTTACTGGTTGTAGTTATTGTTGTTAAATGGATATGGTTGGGTTGTTACCGGTTGCGCCTTAACAGATTTGGTCTTGTCCATTATTGTCATCTGTCCTTTTTGTCTTGTTCAAAACAATACCAAATGGTCATTTCAACAGTCATTGAGTTATTGTCATAACTGTGTTTAACAGTTTTTGTGTATTTTTGTCCATTATTGTCAACTGGATTTTAACTTTGGTCAAAATGGGTAAATGAAGTAGCTTTTGTCAAAACTGTTTTTCTGGGTTAATATGAATATGGTCGGAATAATGATCGGAAAACTCATCTCAAGCAAAATTTCAAAACCATTCTAGCGACTTGTTACAAAATTACCTAGCGACTTGTTATTTAACAAGTCGTAGCGAGTTGGCTTAGCGACTTGCTTAGGGACTTGCTTAGCGACTTGCTTAGCGACTTGCTTAGCGAATTGCTTAGCGACTTGCTTAGCGACTTGGCTTAGCACTTGGCTTAGCGACTTGACTCAACTTAGGCTAGCGACTTGGACAGAAAGGAAGAAGGAGAAGTAAGACCTCGACCACATATACCACTAGACCACGACATCAACAACATAAACCATAACTTCAAGACTCAAGACTCGCACTTAAACATGTCTCAACTTATCAACATTATCAACATGAATTTAATTGATCTCAGATATGTTCTCATGTTGTACAAGTTAATGAAGACTTCTTAAAGGTCATCTAACATGAGCTTTACATTCCATCATCGATCCAACCTTTAAAGTCTCAAGCCTCTATTGATTGTTTGAATGATTTGAAAGAGAGTCCAAGACTGTTGTCTCCAACTCTAATTCCATTCGAATGTTTAGATAACTAAAAACACAATGAAAATAAGCTCACTATCAAATCTCAGAAATTCCTTCGTGTTTATCATGGATATACCAAGACTCAATGGTCATTTCACACAAAGTATATCATCATCGATCTAAAGGATGTTTGTCAATATTCGAGCCAAATGTCAAAGAAAATAACAACGATGTTATTTCTTGTGACTTGATTCGCTAAGTTAATTGAAAGACAAATCAATGGTTCAAAGAAAAACTATATATATTGATCTCTGCTTTGACCCCTTGTGTGCGGTTCATAGAACACATAGATCCTTAAAGATCTATACACAAAAGATCTTGTGCCTCATGGATCTAAAACATTTTTGATTATATCCGAAAAATAAAGAAATGTTTGTAACAAATCTGCTACAACACTTCTTTGATTCGGTATGGGTCTCAATGAAATCACGTACTAAGTTAAGAAACCTACTTAAGAATGTTTGATCTCGATAAATGTCATCAAAAAGGCCATCCCTGTGGCGAAGTGTCTCGAATCAACATGACTTCAAACCAACCCTGTGGCATCTTTGTTTCAGTTAAGCCATCCCTGTGGCATCATTTGTCCGTGTCAACAAGTGGTATAATATGAGACCCACCCTAGGATCTTAAGGATTACAACCCTCTTGAGGCATTTGATATGGTTTAGTTTATATTCGGTTTTGGAGGAGTGGTAATTGTTTGTGTGAAGTTTGGTACGGTATAATCTGATAAGAGTGATTTTGGGTGGCGAGTTGCTTGAGATGAAAAGGAGACAGATGCAGTTTTTTTATTAGGGTTGAATGATATTTGGTTTGTCTGCACAAGTGAGAGGAATTAGGGCAAATGCTGGGATAAGTGGCATTTTATATCCACATTTTTAGGGCATCACTTGTTTGATCTGGTTTTTACGCCTCATGGGCCTCATTAGTCTATTACTATGGTAGGCTATATTTACATGGGCCATGACTATTGCTAAGACATCATGGCCGGATCATATTTTATTTATCTTGACATGGGCCTCATGTTGATACACATATTCGTTGTGTGTGTTGAGTTTCATTCGTTGGCTGACATGGACATAATGGACATCAAGATGGTTTAAGTTTGTCATGGGCTTACATGGACTAAGATACGAGTACACTAATCTTTGATGTTAATTGGTACATTGAGTGGTATTTTGGCATGGTAAAATTTCACGGAGGATACATTCATGGCTTGAGCTTAAAATTTGTGAAAATGATGGCTAAGGGGTCTTGTATGAGTATTTCTTACGGAGTTCTAGTGTTGATTATATGGGCTTGGATTTGAATATTGGTTCATTGATATGAGATTTGGATTATAAGTTTTACTCATGAGATTTGTTAAAGTGATGAGATTTGAGGACTTGACTTGTTGTGCTATGTGATTGGATGATAAGGTTTGAGGTGATAGGCGGTTGAATGCTTTGAATTTTACGTTTACACGGAATACACTAATTCACGGCATGAGCTAAAATTGAGAAAAATGATCACGGGGTTTTTGTACGGTATTATTAACGAGAAATTGAAGTGACGTTTCACGGGTGAACTTCTTTATCTATGAGACGTTGGTTGGTTGGATGCATGTCTCAAGATAACTTATTGGGACATAACTATCACTTTAAGTGATTATGAATTGACAATCTGGTTATAACTGATGTAAGGAGTTACGTCGTCGTGCTCACAGTGTATGACTATCACCTTAAGGAAGTTGTAGTATTTAGTGTCACACGGCGTTGTGGATTGTTCAAAAATATAGAACAAGTGAAGTCACTAAGTTGGGATGTCTCCTTTCTCTTCAAGTTAGTCGTATCGGGTTATCTCCATATGTGGTCATTACTATTAAAGATGAATCAAGGGAGGTTCAATTTCAGCAATTCCCATTAGATATATTCGACGTTTCATCTGAATGTCATTGATACTTCACAGTCTAAGCAAGATCCTTCAAGAATCTTCAACATCAGTCATGATCTTTCAAGATGTCTGCTTATGACAAGAACTTTTCGTGCAAATGGTCGTACATGTTAATGATGCTTCCGAAAGTTCGAAACCATCATGGGGGAGAAACGTGTACTTTGATGGTTTACGGTCAACCTCAGGGGGATGTAGTATTTACTACTCGACTTAGTGTGGTTTGTGAAGTTGTCTACATTTGGGTAAAGAATTTTTGATGACAATGTTGATGTTGGAAAAAGAACCGCTGCATGTTCCCCTAAAACAGATATTCACCGAAACCAATGTTGTCATTACACATTCAAGCTGACATTGTTTACGGTTTTGTCTTGATTTTGTAAAATCCCGCGAAAGAACCTATTTCTCGGTTTAAATCATAGACTTGTAAAATCCCGTGACAATGGAAACATCCTGGTATTAGTAAAGTGCATTTCCGGAACTATCATACGGTTTATTCTTGGTTTTGTAAAATCCCGCGAAAGAAACTATTTCTCGGTTTAAACTATAGAATAGTAAAATCCCGTGATGATGGAACCATCTTGGAGAAAGGAAAGTGTATTTCGGGTCTTCGATGCCTTGATGTTACGGGTTCCGTTTCGAAGAAGGGATGAAAGGGTGTACTTCATGAATTGGGCGTGTGTTTGGGTTGTCTTCATGGCGGCGTTTGGTTATTACATGGTTCTTCTGGGTTATGTGGTGTTGACCATGGACGGATGAAACCATTATCTAAGTTCATTTAAATGTCTAGAAGGCTAGATTTGAGCAGTTATTCAGAAGATGTGACAACGGCGTTAATTCAGTATTATTTATTTGAGGTTGAAGTGAAACATCACGGGCAAGACTTAGTATCTGAAGGTATCGGGGATGGATGGATGAAGATTCTTCATGATCCTTGTTCGAGCTTATTATCAAAACGAAGACTTGGAAATCTAGTTATTGTTGGGTGTCTTTTACCTTTTCTTTTACCACTTGGGGAATTGGGCTCTTATCACCTCAAAATAACTATCACTTAAAGGAGTTACGTTGTAGTGCTCAGTGTCACATTCAATTGTGGATTTTCAAGAGGTGATATACGTCTTATACTTGATGGTTGGTTGGTTGAAGAGTATAGAGTACTTAGAGATTCAAATGGGCATGAAGTCTCGGCACCGCTCTTTGTTACATATGTGCAAGTTTAAGTCACGAGTTGGGGTAGTTTACTTCAGGGTCAAATTCATCATATTGGGTTATCTCCATCAGCTGTTACTACAAAGAGCCTACTGAATCATAATGGGTTGATTACATGTTTTGCCAAAAGAGATTGAAAAGAGAGAGATTATGACGTCTGTTCACATCAGTTTCAGCCTCGTACTCCAAATAAAAGAAATGTGTACGTTTCAGTGCACTTTATCTTTGAAAGAAGAGAAATCTTCTTATGACGTATGAACACAACAGTTCATGCCTCGTACTCAAAAGAAAAGAAAAGTGTACGTTTCAGTGCGCTTTATCTTCAAAAGAAGAGAAATCTTCTTATGACGTATGAACACAACAGTTCATGCCTCGTACTCTAATGAAAAGAAAAGTGTAATGCCTCAGGCGCTTTATCTTAAGAAAGAAATCTTCTTATGACGTTTGAACAAATCAGTTCATGCCTCGTACTCTAAAGAAAAGAAAAGTGTACGTTCAGTGCATGCTTTATCTTCGGAAGAAGAGAAATCTTCTCATTAATGACCATTCTCATCAACATGCTTCATGCTTTTCCATGCGCGTCGAGTCATCAAGTGGATCTTCTTCTCATGTTTTTTTCTCAATGGTGATATACTTACTGTTGATGGTTTTTCTATTTTTCAATAGCTCAATTAAAATGGCAATGGCGACATCATATGCAATTTTTGCTTGAGAAGGAAATAGACTACACATGGATGAGTTCACTTGTTTAATCAAGAATGGCAACTACGTATGCAATTCTTGAGGGGGAGAAGAAGTGTGAATTTTTGCATTGTTGATTGAAATTTGAGAATATATGGTCAAACGGCTCCTAACTCATGTAAGAACCGAGATTCTTCTTATCGGATCATCTTCACATGTAGTTTCTTCTAAGAGCCGTTGGTTGACATCTTCATGGGCTGATATGATTAAATGACAAAGTGCTTCTAGTTGTCTGGTTGATTTCTTTGATGAACATCTTTCTGTTCTTGTTTGATTGGGAGGGATTTTAGTTAAGGAGATTTGCTACATACAAGGTAATTGGAACGCATTTGGTGAGATGAAGATGTTAACTATCTATTCCCAACTGCACAATCTTGAAGAAGGTCGAGTCTACGTATGTTCTACATTTCTGCTACATGTTAGAAGAACTAAAGACGAGTTGCATTTAACAATCTAAAGACTTCTTCTTAATCTGGGCATTTATCAAACATATTGTCGGTTTAGGGGAGAGCACTAATTGGAGGAGATTGAAATGCCAAATTTAATCCCCAATTAGATTTGCACACATTATTCAGCAAGTTGATTCTCACAAGAGTTCAAATGTTCTTCTCAAAATATTTCTAGTATATGGACTTACAAAGAGTTGTGATTCAAGTGTCAAAACAGCAAGGCGGAAAGGAGACTCACATATAAATACAAAGCGAGTAAACTTGATGAACTTAACTCTTCTAAGTATGAAGATATCCGGAAGACAAATGTTATTACCGCAGAGAAACTCAAGGTTTGACTCATGGCGAGTAAACTTGATGAACTTAACTCTTCTAAGTGATTGAAGATATCCCGGGAAGACATTTGTCATGACCGCAGAGAATCTCAAGGTTTTACTCATCGAGGCTTTTGGTGTTATTATTCCAACTACATGAGGGAAGTGATGTAATAGAAAGTTTTTGAAGATAAAAGAGGTACACAAGTGTGTGATGATAGAGATTGTGTACATTGGGGATGCTCAGTTGTCTCACTTGAGGGCTTAATATGTGATTCAGAGATATAATCACTTATTCCGGAGTGGACATCCGAAGAGATTGTCATCCGAGAGATAATCAGTGATTCGGCCTGCTTCTTCAATGTTATCGGTTATTCTCTCTTTAGGCATTCGAGTACTTCGGGTTCTTGAGCTTCATACACTTTCTTCTGAGGAGAGAAAAGTATACATCGGGTTATTCTTTAGCTATTGGACTTAATGCTACTTCGATTGTATAAGTTTCTTTGTCTTCGGTTTGTGTGTTGGTTCGTGAGCTCTAGTCTAAGAGACCTGATCATCAATTCAACTACTCTGGGGAAGTGGTCTCTTGACACATTTTGGAATGGATTGCGTTAGACTTCAGTGGTTATGAAATTTGAGAAGATTATTTTATGTGTGGGATGATACGTTGCTGTTCTTCTATTGGATGATATAACCTCGAACGGAGTATCTCGATTATCGTCTTAAAATGGAGCAAATGGATTTATGATAATGGTGTGCATCTCTGCACTGGCTAAGGAAAGCTTGAAATAGAGCTTCAATCTGCTCAACATAAGGATTTTCGGTTTGGGGAAGCTGCCAAAGTCTCACTTTCAAGTGGCTCAATTTCTCTCTTCGATTCAAGAGTCTTGGAAGCTTTGGTGGTGAAAGTTTTAGAGATGATGACTTCTATCTTCTACAACGGAGCTGTTCGATATCCTTATCTCGGTACTCGTATCATCATCTTCTTTAACTATATCATCTACTCTATCTTTGTATATATTTATTTGAAAAACCAAATACAAAATATAAAACATAAAACAAAATACAAAAATATAAAACCAACAAAAAGAAAATAGAAAAATATAAAACCTTCAAAATCCCATAAAAATCAGAAAATTTCAAAAATACCAAAAATATGTTTTCCTAGACATGTCTTCTGGTATCGATAACATCTACGGTCTTAGAAATGTCATTCAATAATGGCACGGGACCATAGATGAAGTTCGAGCAGGAGGTGTAAATATTTCTTTCCAAAACATGTCACAAAATATGGCTTACAATTATTTCAGACTGTAACCCGGACTTCAAATGATGGCTTACAGTTATTTCTGACTGTAACCCGGGCTTCAAATGAAGGCTTGCAGTTATTTTCAGACTGTAACCCGTGCTTAAACCATGGTTTGCTATTATTTCAGATAGCAACCCGCTCTTCAAGGAAGGAAAGTGTTGCGCTAAACAATTTTTCAAATATTTCGTGCACTTATCCTAAAACAAAATGAGGAAAGTATGTCGAAGGACTGCTGTTCCTACACAAATGTTTTTCCGTCTAAAATTCTTCAGAAAAATATTTGTTGTTTTCAAAAATGGTGGTAAATGAATTGCTTGAAAATCAATCGATTCGAGTTTTCAGTATTATTTTCAAACTCAATCAATGACTTCTCGTGCTTTTAAATTTTTCAAAACTGAGTCATTGATTGAGGGGGAGAATGTTTTCAAATTTACATCATCTAACGGATTTTCTTAATTATCCTACGTGCTTAATTAAAAATACAATTGCCTATGTTGAAGGACTAGGTTTCTAGGATGTGATTGTTAGGTTTAGATGATTAGAGTTTGATAAACACATTATTCCCATATATTTGAATGATCTGATTGATATGTTGAATTGACTTTTATTAGTCGATTGGTGTTTGGGTGATGTCGACCACCATATATCTGTATGTGTGTTCACTAACGTATGCAGGTATATTGGTATAAAAGAATGTTCCCGATCCGGATCCCACATAATATAATGATTGGATGCCGAAAGGAAAGGGTAACTATATCTTGGGTTGACAAATGAAGAAACGGAGCTTAATTGGACTTCTATGGAGAGTTGGCATAAATGCAAAGTAAGAGGTCTCACTCACGATCGCAGATGGTTTTCTTCTAAGTGATTGAAGAAACGGAGCTTAATTTGACCTCAGTTGGCATTCAAAATGCAACTAAAGAAGAAGTCTCACTTTGCATCAGCGAGGCGGTTTTTCTTCCAAGCCCTACAAAGCAACAAACGAAGCTTCTCAACCACCTAACATATCTTTGTGCAGGATAATTGTGATGATACAATTTTCTAAAACTTTTAATAATATTGTTTTGAAAATGGAAAATATTGTTTTGAAAATATATTGGACTAAATTTTGAAAATCACCGGACTTCATTTTATCAAAATTTAAGTCACTCAATTATCGACTTCGGTCATCGATTGAGGGGGAGAGTGATTTAATTTAAAATATTTTCAAACAATAGTTCTTCATAAAAGTTCTGGTTTGTACGGTAAAATGTGGTGATCTAAAGATTTAATGTTATGTCATGGTATGATTTTTCTTTTGAATCAAGGTCTTTCAAAATGAAATTTTTTCTATTCTTGTTTGATTGTGAAATTGTTTTATTTTACTTAAAGATCTCTTAAAACTATCATACCTGACACTAACAATCTTTAATGTCTTAAAATGGTCCTTATCTGTCATTTTTCAAAATTAAATCTTGCCACGTCTTTCCCCAAATTTTTCTAAATGATTTAAATCAGTTGGGATCACAAATCTCAAATGGTTTGAAATCTTTGATCGGGTGAGAGATCGTGATTTAAATCTCAAATCTGTTTTAATGGAATTGGTTTTAGTCCTTCAAAGGCACTCCTGCCTCCATGTGCCAAACGATTTCAAATACACAATGCACATGTTGAGGAGGAGGATTTATCCAAAAACCAGATGAGTATTTAAACAAGGCCACATTTTCTCCCATGTTTTCTAAACCTAATTAAATCACTTGGGATCCAAAATCTCAAAGGGTTTGATATTTTTGATCGGGGAGAATTTGTGATTTAATAATGAAATTTGATAAAAGGTGATCGTTTATGATTTAATTGTGCATTTTGCTCTCTCATATGTGCTAAACGCTTTCGAACCTCGAAGCATATATTGAGGGGGAGCATTTTAAAGAAAAGAAACTATCGAGGTAAAATGCTTTTATGTTTTAACATAAAGTACCTTGATTGAGTTTTCAAATGGTTTCTTAATGGCTTTTGTAATCGTGGATGTGCTTCAAAAGAACTCTTGCCTCTATGTGATAAAATGATTTCAAATATCCTATGCACATATTGAGGGGAGAATTTTACCAAGAAAATCAAATGGCTTTTTCTATGAAAATTGTGATCAAAGAAAATATTTCAAAGTCTCTTGCCTCCATGTGCTAAACAATTTCTAAATCATATGCACATGTTGAGGGGAGGTTTTCTAAATGATCAAAACTATTAAGGTACAAAATGCTTTGATCTCGTATCACAAGTACCTTGATTGTTTTTCCAAATGATTTTTCAATTGGTTTTAAGGAAGAATGAACTGTACCAAAAGACCGACCAATTTACTTTATGCATGGTGTTATAAGGATGGTTAGGTTAGGTATTAGTTCCCACGATCCGCCAGAACCGGAGGGATCTACCCAGGGACAATCCACTAGATAGTGTAGAGTCCTTAGGTATATTGAAAAAGGAGAAAAGTGAGATATGGGAAGAGTGCGGACTGAGACAGAGCTAGTATTGGAATAAACCCAACAAGGTTCTAGTTATGAAGTCTCGGTAAGTACTGAAGGGGTTGAAGAATGAAAAAAAATTGAATGTGAAAAAGGGTGAAAAGAAATAGCCCTCCATAATTCAACCTTAGGCAGAACCGGGTTCAATACATATGCTACTGGTTGTTACCAAGGTAACACTGGTATTGAAGACAAGACATCATGGACCCAGTGATGCGCTGCACTAAACTTCCCAAGCTACTCAAGTTCCTCTTAAAAGGACTTGTTTCATTCTCACGGGAACCGACATTATCTATCGACTTTCTCTTAGAGATTGTTGATATTGAAGAAGGAGACCCTCTCCTAGTCTCCGGCATAGGAAACCAAATGTGCACTAATTGAGTCTAGAGCCAAGAGATCATCCACAATATCTCATTAGGACACAAAATATTGAAGACTTGTTGTTTCACACAATGTGGAAAGTAAGTATATATTAAGAGTCCTACGCATTATCCTTGTGGTATTGCCAGAACATCTGAGTGATATTTAAAAATATTCACAATGAAGATGGAAATCCTTCTAGAGCCAACATCAAACAAGCTCTTGGTGGGTGACATGTGAAATCTTGCAAAAGATCAAGCTTGTGACAACTGGATAGAAACAATGGGGCAATTCATTCTTGAATCAACCTTGGTCCAGGAATGGAATTGACGAGTACTTTTGGAAAAACCATTCGATGTGCAAATCTTCTTTTCTCTAGCACGTCGAATGTGTATTCATTTTCAAACACAAAAGTATCTCTGATTGAAAAATACTTTTGGAAAAACCATTCGATGTGCAAATCTTCTTTTCTCTAGCACGTCGAATGTGTACTCATTCTCTAATACAAAAAGTATTTTGATTGAAAATTGATCTTTCTCATAAAACCTTCGTCGTATTGCAAAACTCTTTCTTCAAGCAATACGCGATTGTTTTCAAATTATTTTTTCATCAATCAGTGAATCTCAATTGGTTCACTCACTCCCTGTTGTCTTCTTTGAGACGTTCCGGTTTGAGAACAGCTAGAACAATGCGAAACCCCTGTCAAGGAGATTCTTAGGAATCCTACTGATCACGCAGTACTTGTACTAATCAACGGGGAACCGTGGGCGTGTACCTCAATTCAACGAAAGTGATCAAAGACACTTTCGTGTGTTTTATTGCTAATCTGTTGTTTGCGTGAACATTTGGACGGTTGCACCGAGTAATTGAGGAGTCAATCCAAAGCCACATGCTCACAGAATCCACACTTAATTTGAAGAAATCATGACTGGTGCATATCTACATAATCTGGCTCGATATTTCATACTATGCTTGCTACGCTGCTTTGCAAATATCATGAACCAAAGGCTTCGCTACTCGATGGAAAGATGTCATGATTCAAAAGTGTGAGCATGTCGGTCCAAAAGTCACAACTTCACATGATGGCAACACAATAAATGGTGATCCAGAGATTTCTGTGGTGATGATCTCAATGAAAGCTCAAGATCATCAAAGATGTGGATCAGTTCAAAGGCCTCCACTTAAAGTACAATTCAATGCGGACTTTAAAGAATCGCTACAAAAGCACAAAGATGCAGATGTTGAAGAATTCAAGTCTACGAGCTCAAGAACTAAAGACAAAGATAGAATGCTAGGATGCAAAATGTATTTCATGGGGTGACCTCCCTTAGGGGAGATTGTTAGGAATTAGAAAATTCCATGTTAAAGTGTCGGTCACCCCAATTATAAGTCTAGCTTATGTTAGCTCGTAGAGACGTCGCTTGTTACGTTATTAAGTAGTTTATTTGTTAGTTTGTAGCGTAGTTTAGTTTAGAGCAACACCGTGGAGGAAGGACGGGTCTTTACCCACTGTATACCTGATCCACAGGCCGATAGGAGGTCGTGTATTTGTAAGTATAAATACCCCTTCCATCCATGGAAGGGGTGGTGCTTTTCAATCTAATCTTACAACTTTTGTGAAGTAACTCTCTACCAAGAAACACCCAACTCTCTAACTTTCTCTCTCTAATGGCTAACATGTATTTTGATCTCCCAAGACCACCCGAATCATCAAACACAATAAATATTGGATCCTATCAACAAATGAAGAAACGGAGCTTAATTGGACTTCAATGGAGAGTTGGCATAAATGCAACGTAAGAGGTGTCACTGCATCAGCAGATGGTTTTCTTCTAAGTGATTGAAGAAATGGAGCTTAATTTAACCTCAGTTGGCATTCAAAATGCAACGTAAGAAGAAGTCTCACTGCATCTGAGGCGGTTTTCTTCCAAGACCTACAAAGACAACAACGGGAGCTTCTCAACCACCTAACGTATCTTTTGCGGGGATACCATTTTTAAACAATTTGAATAATTTGATTAAATTGTTTTGAAAATGGAAAATATTGTTTTGAAAATTAATTGGACTTAATTTTGAAAATCACTGGACTTCATTTTATCAAAACTTGAGTCACTCAATCATCCTACTTGGTCATCGATTGAGGGGAGAGTGATTTAAATTTAAAATATTTTCAAACGATATTTCTTCATAAAAGGTCCGTTTGTGCAATAATAAGTGGTGATCTAAAGATTTAATGTTATGTCATGGTATGATTTTCTTTAAAACTCAAAGATCTTACAAAATGAAATTTTTTCTGTTCTTGTTTGATTGTGAAATTGTTTTATTTTACTTAAAGATCTCTTAAAACTTTCATACCTGATACTAACAATCTTTAATGTCTTAAAATGGTCCTTATCTGTCATTTTTCAAAATCAAATCTTGCCACGTCTTTCCCCAAAATTTTTTAAGTGATTTAAATCTTTTGGGATCACAAATCTCAAATGGTTTGAAATTTTTGATCGGGGGAGAGATCGTGATTTAAATCTCAAATCTGTTTTCATGGAATCGGTTTTAGTCCTTTATAGGCACTCCTGCCTCCATGTGCCAAACGTTTTCAAATACACAATGCACATGTTGAGGAGGAGGATTTATCCAAAAACCAGATGAGTATTTAAACAAGGCACATATTCTCCCATGTTTTCTAAACCTTATTAAATCACTTGGGATCCAAAATCTCAAAGTGTTTGATATTTTTGATCGGGGGAGAATTTGTGATTTAATAATGAAATCTGATAAATGATGATCGATTTGATTCAAATGTGCAGGCTGCTCTCTCATATGTGCTAAACGCTTTCGAATCTCGAAGCACATATTGAGGGGGAGCAAATGGTTTCTTAATGGCTTGTGTGATCGTAAATGTGCTTCAAAAGAACTCTTGCCTCTATGCGATAAAATGATTTCTAAATCATATGCACATGTTGAAGGGGAGGTTTTCTAAAAGATAAAAAACAGTTAAGGTACAAAATGCTTTGATCTCGTATCACAAGTACCTTGATTGATTTTCCAAATGATTTTTCAATTGGTTTCAAGAAGGAAAGAACAATACCAAAAGACCGACCAATTTACTTTATGCATGGTTTTATAAGGATGGTTAGGTTAGGTATTCGTTCCCACGATCCCGCCTGAGCCAGAGAGATCTACCCATGGACAATCCACTAGATAGTGTAGAAGTCCTTAGGTATATTGAGAAAAGGAGAAAAGTGAGAAATGGGAAGTGTGCGGACTGAGATACAGCTAGTACTGGAATAAACCCAACAAGGTTCTAGTAATGAAGTCTCGGTAAGCACTGAAGGGGTTGAAGAATGAAAAAGAAATGAATGAGAAAAGGATGAAAAGAAATAGCCCTCCAATAATTCAACCTTAGGGCAGATACCGGGTTCAATACATATGCTACTGGTGGTTACTCAGGTAACACTAGTATTGAAGACAAGACATCATGGACCCGGTGATGCACTGCACTAAACTTCCCAAGCTACTCAAGTTCCTCTTAAAAGGGCTTGTTTCATTCTCACGGGGAACCGACATTATCTATCGACTTTCTCTTAAGAGTTTGTTGATATGAAGAGGAGACCCTCTCCCTAGTCTCCGACATAGGAAACCAAATGTGCACTATTGAGTCTAGAGCCAAGAGATCATTCACAATATCTCATTAGGACACATAATTAATGAAGACTTGCTTTTTCACAAAATGTGGAAAGTGAGAATATATATTAAGAGTCCTACGCATTATCCTTGTGGTATTGCCAGAACATCCGAGTGATATTTTAAATATTCATGATGAAGATGAAAATCCTTCTAGAGCCAACATCAAACAAGCTCTTGGTGGGTGACATGTGAGATCTTGCAAAAGATCAAGCTTGTGACAACTGGATAGAAATGATGGGGCGATTCATTCTTGAATCAACCTTGGTCCAGGAAATGAATTGACGGATACCTTTGAAAAACCGGTCGTTGTGCTCAAAAGTTCTTTTCCATAGCACATCGACTGTATTATGTTTCAAAATTAAAGGGTATTTATGATTGATAATTGATTTTCCATAACACCTTCTATGTATTGCAAAACACTTTCTATTAAGCAATACACGATTGTTTCAAATCACCTTCATCAATCGTGAATCTCAATCGCTAGTTCACTCACTCCGTGTTGTCTTCTTTGAGACGTTCCGGTTTGAGAACGGCTAGAGCAACTGCGAAACCCTGTCAAGGAGATTCTTCAGAATTATACGATCCGCAGCAAAGTACTTGTACCGATCAACGGGGAACCGTGGGCCGTGTACCTCAATTCAACGAAAGTGGTTAAAGAGACTTTCGTGTGTTTTATTGCTAACTTTGTTGTTTGCGGGTACATTTGGGATCTACGTTGTACCTGATCGATATTGAGGAGTCAATCCAAAGCCGCATGCTCACAACATCCACACTTAATTAAAGAAATCATGACAAGTGCTAATCTACATAACTGGCTCGATAGGTGCAAATATCATGAACCGGTAAGAAAGCTTCCGCTACTCTGATGAAAAGATGTCATGATCCAGAAAGTGTGAGCATGTCGGTCCGTAAGTCACAACTTCACATGATGGCAACACAACAAAGGGTGATCCAGAGATTTACTGTGGCTGATGATCTCAATGAAAGCTCGAAGATCATCAAGATGTGAATCAGTTCAAAGACCTCCGCGAAAGTACAAAACTATGCGGACTATGAAGAGTTACAAAGCACAAAGATTACGGAAGTGAAGAATTAAAGTCTACGAGCTTGGAACTAAAGACAAAGAAAGAATGCTAGGATGCAAAATGTATTTCATGGGGTGACCTCCCTTAGGGGGAGATTGTTAGGATTCAGAAAATCCATAGTGAAGAGTCGGTCACCCCAACTATTATCTAGCATAAGTTAGCTCGTAGACATATTGTTATTTACGTGTTTATTAGTTTAGTTTTAGCTTAGTGCAACACCGTGGAAGAAGGACGGGTCTTTACCCCATGTATGCCGATCCACGGTCAAAGGAGGACGTATTTCTTGTGTAACTATAAATACCCCTTCCATCCTTGGAAGGGGTGGTGCTTTCTCTTAATCTAACCTTTTTTATTTTTGTTTATCTCTCTAGAAACACCCTCTCCTCTCTTCATCTCTCTAAAACCATGGCTTTCTTGTATCATCACCATCCAAGGCCACCCGAATCATCATAACACAATACATGTAAGATCGTACAGTAACCGCCAAGCTTATGATATAATACATGTTATGACCGTGCAATGAGTGATCACCCCGAAATTGAGACTTAGAATAGTTGAAAGATTTGAGTGTTTTGTTCCCATTTCGTGAGGTGTTCGGCTTTGTTTTATTCTAGCATAAAGGATTTGTAAACTTATATTTTCCAGGTGATGGGAGATATCTTTTTAAGAATCTATCTAATAAGGTCTACTTGAGGGCAAGTAGAGTTCAAGTGGGCTATATTTGATAACATCAAATAGTCATGAATATTAAGTGTCAATTTCCCCCCGATAATGCTCGTATTTTATATCATTTATATAGATTTACGCTTGTTTTCCTCTATATTTTACTTTTAGGTAAATTACGAGAATTAGAGCTAATGAGATGCGGATTTGGAGAGTTTATTGAAGATATATGATAGTATGCTCATTTTTAAGATATTACGGCGTAACTCCCCTCTCACATTACGCCGTAACAGAAGCGTGGCTCAGAAAACCAACTAAACGGAAGATTACGGCGTAACTCCCTCCTAAGATTACATCGTAACTAATTAGGTCAAATGAGGTTATGCACCGCTGCAAGCTACGATGTAACTAATTCCACAATTACGGCGTAACCACGATTTATTGAAGATACGTCGTACTCATTTCCTGATGTTACGTTGTAACCAACTTTTCTAGAGCAAATTACGAAGAAATGGATGTTACAGCGTAACTCTTAACTTAAGTTACGCCGTAACCAGATCTGGCCTATAAATACCACCCAAATTCTATCATTTCTCATCATTCACTTCACACACCAATTCATAGAACGTGGGTAGAAGGTTGAAGGCAGATCTTAGGGAGCATACGGAGCCATCTCCAAGGGAGAAATCACTCCCCTATGATAAGCATTAGCATTTTATCATTTCTTTACTTTCAATTCATGTATTTCATAATGTTAAACATTGAATCGATTGTTTTAGTTAATATGAGCGGCTAAGGACCTCTGGTGCTAGCCTAGTTATGATTCCTTAATTATTTAGTTTATGTTTATATTGCTTCGGTATAATTGTTTCTAGTTTATGCATGCATTGTTTGTTGGTAGCTACCCTCGTTTCGATAGTTTTAAATAGCGGTAGTGGCTAGTTACTTAAGAGATATGACCAACTGACCCTAAGTAGTTAGACTGAGTGGGAAGGGTAAGAATTTACCAACTGACGACCCTTCTTCGCTTGTGTGATTTGACCAACTGATCACCTACCGTTTGGATGAACTTAAGAAGTTAGGGATGAGTGTTTAAGATGTTAGTGCCCGGGCACTCATTGTTACAAATCTTGCATGTAGCGATACTTAATGACTTGGCTTAGGGGACTAAAAACAACTGGACTTTCAACGGGTCACCTGCGATCTCCGGTGGAAACCTTTGCAGATAGGTTAGGAGGAACTGACCAAATGTTGTCCTAGCGACCTTTACCCCGACTTCAAGCAATTGGAAGTAATTAAATGTGAACTTAACATGATAGGAAGATTAACTAGGTTAGCACACTTCTCCTCTATTGATCACAACCCTTGCCTTTACTTGCTATCTTTTATTTTCTTGTCTTTAGTTATTAATTAATCATTTCAACATTAAAATCTATGACACCTAGACTTAGTTAAAATCCACACACAGCTCTTGGGACGACCTAGGTTTTACCGAATACCACACTACACACGACTGGGTACACTGGCCATTTGTGCATTAGGGTATACCATAGTTATAACGAGACAATATAAATATTAAAACCTGGTCAGTAAAACCTGCATCAATATTTGAAAAGTTGACATTTTGAAGACGCGTTTTCAACATCCAGTCGTTCGAGTTTTGGTTCAAAAGATTTTTCACTCGACTGGTTGAGTTTGTTTTGAAAAGCAAGTTCACGAGCAATACAATCATTTTGAAACCAGTGAAGACGACGTTGTACTTCAAAAAGTTCATTTAACAAATGCTCATTTTCAGCTTTCAAAGTTTTGATTTGAGACACATTATCATTATCCTTATGAACAATATAAACGGTATCAACAACAATATTATCAGAAGCAGAGGCAAGAGTATAATACAACACAATTGATATAGTATCAGCATATATAACATCTTCCAAGAGTCGATGAACATAATTTCGATAAAAAAAATCAATTTTCAAAATCAATGTTTCTATTTCATTGAAAATTGTTTTCATTTGTCCAACTTCATTCTGAAGTTCCCGTTCTCAATATGTTGCACACATACGTAAATTATGAACATGTGGTAAAAGCTGTTTTTGAAAAGATTTCGCGTTGTTCTTTGGCGTAAGCCGACTACGTTGCAGCTTTTATTTCAGAATTACTTTCAATTGCATTTTCCAAAAGCTTAATGTCAGACATGAATGTGTCAAAATATTTAAGAATTTGACATCTTTCGGGTAATGGTGTGATTTCACTCAAAGAAGGTAAATGACCATTAATTTGTGCAACTGGTTTAACATGACCAACGTTAGAAGAGGATGCATTAATATGTGTGATTACCCAAGGTGTTTACGTTTTATCCTGCTGCGGAACAAAATAAATGAGAGGCCAATTTGAATAATCCAAAGGTTTGTTATATTCAACATTTTTCATTTTGGATTGACTCTCTTCTTTTGCATCTTGTTCCTCTTCATAATTATATTCAATAACATGCACAATTGATTTATCAAACAAATATTTGGCACTATACAAATTCGGATTTGCCTTGAATGCTCTATGTAAAAAACGTGGTTTGTTATCAGTGAGATCTGGCCCATATCCATCTGGATTTGGCTTAAGTGTGAACTTTTGAATGGTTGTGATTGACTCACCATGTTTATATACAACATTTTGAAATTCTTTGATTTTGTTTTGTAAATTGACAATTTCATCGAGATAGAGATCAATTCGCTTCCTTGAAGTTTGTTTGAAATCTGAAAAATCATTTTGATACGAAGAAAACTGTAGCTTGGATTTTTGAATTTCCGAAGTAAGAGTGTCAATGTGTTGTTTGTATTCAAATTTTTGTTGATCTATTTGAGAAATCAAATCATTTTTGGAAGCGACTTTAGATATGAATTTTGAAAGGCGACTTCAAAACTGTGTTCACGTTTCTCTTTTGTTTAAAAAATTTCAAGTTGTTTCTTATAGCATTCAAGATCCTTAGTCAATAGTGCAATTTTTTCACAATGATTTTCATTTATCTCATTGCAGTTCTCCATTTGAGATTGGGTGGTCGAAAGTAAGGTTATGAGCTTTGGATCTGGATTAGATGAAGGTTCAACTTGTTCAACGTGAGTATCAACATATTCATCATTGAGATCCTAAAATGTAATCACGGGGTCAACTTGACCATCAAATGTAACCAAGGGGTCAACTTGATCATCAAATGTAACTACGGGATCAATTTGATTATCATCTTAGTGAAATGTAGATGGCTCATTTTGAACACTTTGTTCCTTATCGGTGATCACGGTCTGCGTAGATGGAGATATCGATCATGTATAAGACATATATTAGGATCCGGTACCTAAGACATGCCATCAGTGTCATAAATTAGGCTTGTTTCACTTATGTGAAGTTCTTGCATGTTAGCCATCAACATTACATCTGCGTTAGCTTGCAAGTCCTCCATATCATCATCGGATTCTGCATTGGCCATAAAGCTCCGTTCTTTGTGCATATGAGTTCCACGGCTTCGTCTTTAAGAGCGAAGAGTAAAGCTTTCTTGTGATAATAACTTCCTCTTGTTCTTGGTTTTAGACATGCATTAACGGATGACCCTTCTCATTGCAGTTATAGCATCTAAGGCCGATATTCACATTCGAACATTTCCTTGCTCAACAATCGAACTCTTTTGAAGAGCTCCCATGTTATTCCTTCCAGAAGCATTATAACCAAGTCCACTACCCATGTAGCTGCCATTCCCCATCGGACGACCATTGTTTATGTTTTGAACTTCAACCCGTCCATTCTGAACAACTGCTTGATTCCTTGTATTAGATAAGGTGAATACGGTTCTTTGGATTTGTTTGCAAATATCCCAAAAGTACGAGCAATTAGTGAAAATCCTTGATTCAACGTATTGAATGCATCTTCATCATCATTACATGTATCCTTTGTAGAGTGTTGAATCTGAGTTGTTGTTGTAAGGAACCAATTGAGTATCATTTGATTGCTTCGATGGATCATATGGAGTGATCTGGGTGGATGGTTTTTGTTGAGTAAAGACATGTTACTGCTATGGGAATTGAGGAAATTGTGGTGTACAAGACTGGGCAATCAAAGCAAGTGAATTAGCATTAGGCAAAGGTGCATAAATTCCACGAAGAGCTCGATCTTTGTCCACTTCCTTTTGATGGTGCTTCAGATAATCATACAACAACCCGTATTTTGCATTATGAAGATTCTTGGCTTGACGAATGAACGTAACATACTTTTCCCAATCCGGACCAAGACAACTTAGAAACTTTGTGTTGATTGCAATTTTGGGTAAGATGATGTTGTGTCTACCCAAATTATTGATGATGTTTGTCAACCGATGATAGTATGACTCTAATGACTCCCCTGGATCAATCATGAACATTTCATAAGCAAAGTAAAGTTTTGATTCCATGTCTTCCTGATTGAGTTCAGTGGCTTCCATTAAGTGGTGAACATGTTCCCACATGTCTTTTGCAGTCTTCTGAGCATCAACACTACAAAGAATCGGATTAGGAAATCCTAGAAGAATGTATTCCATTGCAAGCTCATCAACCTCTGGGTGAAGAAGATGTTCTGCAGTGAGTTGAGACTGAAGAACATTTGTGGTAGCTAGATTCATCCCTTGGTGGAGTAGCCGTTGAATCACCGAGAATTGTCACAGTAGGCATTTGGAAAGGACCTTCAAAAATGACTTTCTTCAAATATTTGTCATGTGATTTCTTGAGATCACATAACCTAAAGAACCGACTGAACCATTGAACATAATTTCCTGGAGTGAGCATTAGAGGTCTATCAAGAGATCAGTTATGAATGGATTGTTGGCTGCTGATAGCCTCACACATCTTTTCAAACCAATGAGGTTCCTTTTATGTCACAGTTGATGCATGCATAGCATACTTGGTTGGGAAGTGATATTGAAAGTAGTTAGTATATTGACGTTTTTGTTGAGGGGGTTATTGAGGAAATTGTGGTTGTGGTTGTACATATTGATGTGGAAGATAATTTCCATGTTATTGTGGTTGTTGCTGGAATTGTGGTTGAGGATATTGTTGTTGCTGCTGAGGATATTCATGAGGAAAGTAGTTAGAATATTATGATTGAGACATCTTGAAACATGTGTTGATGATGGATCTTTGTAGATGGATGAAACGTGATTTGTTGTTGAATGTGTGCTTGTTCGTAAAAAACTCCTTAGTTGTAAAGTGATGTAGCTTACTCGTAAACTCCTTAGTCGTAAACCTCCTCTTACTAGAAAGAATATCTTACTCGTAAAATTTGTGGGTAAACGTAATCTTATTAAATGGCGAAGACTTGTTCGTAAAGAACCTTACTCGTAAAATAAATCTTATTCTTAAAGTGTTACTCGTAAGTGTTTAACTTATTTGTAAGAATAGGTTAAAAACAAAAATCTTTCAAACTTGTCCAAGTTAGAAAGATATCAACAAGTCAAAGTATTTCACAAGCTTATCCAAGCAAGGAAAACACTGAGTCACAAAAGCATTGAAGATTCTGAAGAAGATTACTTATTCGTAAAGTTGCGTGTTCATAACCGCTTGCCTTGTTCGTAAAAATTACTCGTAAGATTAGGGTATTGCTTATTTGTAAGAATAGGGTTTAAGTTACTCGTAAGATTAGGGTATTAAGTTTATTCGTAAACACACCAGAAATGACCAAAACGAATTTGTTGGGAATTATATGTTGTAATGTTTAAGTCTTGCTTAGTGATTAAGCCTGGTAGCTATAATAGTTAAGTCTGTTAGAGCATACTTAAGTCTGTTAGTAGTTAAGTCTGCCAGTACTAAAGATGTTAAGTCTGGCAGAACAAATAGTCGTTGGTTAAGTCTGTTTATGTTTAAAGCAGAATAGTTGTTAGAGTTATATTATGAATATATATGAACGTGTAGAGATATCTTAGGAGAAGATATCTTTACCCTTCTACAAGTTTGTTAGACAATTAGGGTTTCCTTGGTGTATAAAAGGATTCCTAAGGTGTTAGGTTAAGGTATTAGTTATAAGTGTTAGATTTTGAGCAAATCAATAGAAAATACGAAGTTAGTAATTCTTGTGTTCTTCATACTTGTGTGTTAAGATTCCGCATTAACACATTAAGCTTCTACAAAGAGTTCTTCATATAGTAAATTGAATTTATTCAAGTTTATTAGTAGTCATTCAAGGCTACTTAGATCCATAAACTTTTGGACCTACAAGTGATATCAGAGGCTGTTGAAGGACTCTTAATTGAAGAAACAAAACATACCAAGAACACTCATCTCATCTCTCTTAAAAACCATTAAGAATGTCTCGTCATGATAACTTCTCAAATTATCAAAGTGATGAAGAAGCCTCTGAGCGAGAAAGTGAAGTATCAAAAGCAGGATCAAAGAAACAACAACAACAATTTCCTGCAACAACAACTATCTCCAACCTCAAACTTTCTATTACGAAAAAGGAAGAGTACGACATTTGGGCAATGGAGATGGAACAATATATGGAGTATGTAGATTATGAGGTCTAGAAAGTGATCCAGAATGGTAATTCAAAGAAGAGAATTTCCAAAGGTAAAAATGGCATAGTCAGGATCCTTCCACCAGTCACAGATGCAGAGATACTTGCTAAGGAGAAAGAAAGAAAGGCAAGCACTCTCCTAAAGATGGCCATACCAAAGGAACAACTTAGAAGGTTTCATAATTTAGATGATGCTAAGGAGGTATGGGAGACTATTAGGACAAGATTTGGAGGAAATGCCAACTCCAAGAAAATGCAAAAAGCTGTTTATAAACAACAGTTTGAGGCATTCGCCATTAGCAGTTCTGAAGGCCTAGAAAAAGGTTATGACATGTTCGAACAACTCCCAACATAGTTGGAAGCACATGAATCTGAAGTATCTAATGAACAAAAGAAAAGGGATTCCTTCTATCGTAAGCATTGTGAGAAGGAAAAAAAGAATCAGACTGGGTTGCTTACTTTGGAAGCTGGTGTGATTAACTGGGAAGAGCATCCCCTTTGAGGGACGAATTCAAGCATGCTCTCTTGGCCATAAGCTCCAGTAGTGAGGTAACTTTATGCTAAAAAATATGCACTGACTCATACAATAAACTGCAGTCCCTCTGTGATGAACAGATGGGTCAATTGGGTGATCAAGAAGTTAAATTACTTGCTTATGAAAGTGCTGTTAAAACATTAGAAAAACAAGTAAATAATCTTCCAAAACAAAATGCATCTCTTAATGAAAAGATTACCTTCCAAGGTAATGAAATTTTTGAAAAGGATGAGAAACTTAGAAGATATAGGAGAATAGGAATGAAGGCTATTAAAGATAAAGAAGAGCTGCAAAAGATAGTTGAAAAATGGCAAAATAATAATAAAAACTTGTGGAGGCTAGTAAATTCAGGAATGTGTTCTACAAGTAAAATTGGTTTAGGGTATGGGATAAAATCAGATAAAGAGGTTTTAGGATATGAAGAAGAGGTGATGGAAAATGTTTTTGTAAATTCAAAAAGTGATTTTGAAGGTAAACCTATATATCATAGATTTGCTAAAACTGACAATTACAAGGGAGTTCCACCACCAATTAATGATGATTATACTCCTAAACCTGAGAAAGAATATGATGAGTCCTTATTTGACTATAGAAAATGGAAGAACCCTGAGACTCTTGCTTCTCAAGACTGTTCCATTGAATTCAGACCATTTGTCAACTTAATGGCAAAAGGATTTTTGTGGAAAAAGTTTGAAATCAGTATTTCGAGAAGATAAGACCAGTGAGTACTCTTCTAGTCAATCTAATGACAGTGAAGGACCCACTAGAAGTATCTCTGAATGCTCTCTAGAACTTAATTCTGAGCCTATAAGGATATCTAAGCTAGTTTTAAAAGGTGAACCTTCTGTGTCTAAACCTGAACCAGTTAAACCTAGTGTGTCTCCATCTAAGCTAAAATCATATTCACCTAGCTTTGTTCCTCTAAGAACAACTCCTAGGCACAAAATAGAGATACATAGCACTGATAAGGTTAACTGGAATGCTAGAATGGAAAAGGAGTTAGGTGCAGGTTACTCCTTTGAGGTTAAAAGATGTTTTGTGTGCAATAGCTCAAGCCATCTGATTAGAGATTGTGACTTCCATGAAAAGAAAATGGCTAGAGAAGCTGAGGAAAGAAAGAAAAAGGCTGTAAACACTGGGAATGAGGTAAATAAACCAGTGTGGAATAATGTGAACATGATTAATCATGCTAATAAGTTTGTCACCAGACCAATAGACGTTAATACTGGTAGTACTTATGTTAATTCTGTTAGACCAAGGGTGGGTGTTGGTGTTCAAGTTAGTACTGGTAGGCAAAATTTTAATACTGGTAATATATTTAGAGTTAATACTGGTCATGTTAAACTTGGCCAAGCTAAAGTTAATTCTGGGTATAGATCACAACCTACGAGTCCATCACCCAGTCCCAAGTTTAGAAAACCACAGGTGAACCAGTTCAATCAAAGACTTCATTATGGTTCTCATTCACCTGTGAGAAGACCCATGTCTCACAATGCAGCTCAAATGTTTCAATCCTATGCTGAAGCGGGTAATTGGGATACTTTTGTTAAGCCCTTGGCGAGGTTATACTTAGAGAGACGGACCAAACTTCAAGTATAATAGTGGACCAGTTTCTTTTAATACTGAAAAATCTAAAGGTCCACAAGGCGGACCCAAGCCTCTAAAGGCACAGGTCCCCAAGAGAAACTAATTTCTCTTTTCTATGCAGAACATCCTTACTTAAACATGGGAGATAGAGGAATCTTTGACAGCGGATGTTACGGGCATATAAATGGTAACAAGGACTACTTGGATGAGTTTGAAGAGATCAAAGGAGGTTTTATTACTTTTGGAGGTAGCAAAGGCTACATCACAGGAAAAGGAAGAATTAAGGTTGGTAACTTAGAATTTGATAGTGTGTCCTTTGTAAAAGAACCGGGCCATTTTAATTTGTTCTCAATATCAGAAATATGTGATAAGCAGCATAAGGTTCTTTTCTGAGATGAATGTTTTGTGTTGAATTTAGACTTTAAGATGCCTGATGAAAATCAGATTCTTCTTAGGGTCCTAAGACAACATAACATGTATAGTTTTGATATGAAGACACTGAACTCGCTAAAGGTTTTCCTGTTTGATTGCAAAGGCCACTATTGATGAGTCTAAGTTATGGCATATAAGGTTAGGTCATATAAATTTTAAAAAATCTAAATAAACTTGTGAAGGGAAACCTTGTAAGAGGTCTACCTTCCAAGGTTTTCAAAAATGACCATACTTGTGTTGCTTGTCATAAGGGAAACCAACACAAAGCATCATGCAATGCCAAGTTAGAAAGAGTTGTCACTGCCCCATTGCATACCTTGCATATTGACCTTTTGGAACAACCTCTGTAAAAAGTATAAACCATGCATCCTTTTTTCTTGTCATTACTGATGATTGTACCAGGTATTGTTGGGTTTTATTTCTATCTACCAAGGATGAGACTTCAGGCATCCTTCAAACTTTCATTAGGCAGATAGAAAATCAGATTGACCATAAGGTTAAGATTATTAGATCAGATAATGGCATTGATTTTAAGAATAGAAGTATGCTTGAACTCTATGGGGACAAAAGGATAAAATAGGAATACAGTAGTGCTAGAACTCCTCAGCAGAATGGAGTTGCTAAAAGAATTAACAGAACCCTTATTGAGGCAGCTAGAACCTATTTAGCTGACTCACTCTTGCCTACTACCTTTTGGGCTGAAGCAGTTAGCTGTGCTTCATATATCTTCAATAGAGTAAGAGTGACCAAACCTCAGCTCAAGACTCCTTATGAGCTTCTTTTTGGGCATAAGCCTACTATTAGCCACATAAAGCCGTTTAGGTGCCATGTCACATTTCTTGATACCCTTAGTGCACTTGGAAAATTTGGTGGCAAATCCGATGAGGGTTTCTTAGTTGGGTATTCACTAAATAGTAAGGCATATAGGGTATTTAATTTAGTGACTAATAGAGTAGAAATAACTCTGCATGTAAATTTTCTTAAGGAAAAGCCAAATGTAAAGGGAGTAGGATTTAGATGGATGTTTGACATTGATTATCTATCTGATTCTATGAACTATATTCATGTGTCTCTGGACAATCAAGCTAACAGAAATGCAGGGTGATCTGAAGACACTAACAATGCAGGTATTTGATCTCAAGCTTCTGAGGAGGAAGAAGACCAAATGGTTATGTCTACAACAGTCAAGCAATCAAGCATCCCAACTGGTGATTTAGATGCCATTCTGGCATTCAAAAGAGATTTAGAAGCTATTGCTATAAAGCATCTGGGACCAGAACAAACTTTCAAGGCTACGGTATTATATTGGGTAATGGATTTGTTAATTCGGCAAGTCTACTTCACGGATACCTAATGTTGTGCCCACGGTACTAACTTCAATATCTTGGTAGTGCATCCGCTAAACTTGGCTTGGCAATGTTGATGATGATTCCTATGAATCGAAATGCGAACGAGTGTTTATGATCGACCTGTTGAAGGAGTTTTTGAGGAAGCTTCTTATGACGAAAATGGTGTGGTAAATGACTTCAACAATTTTCCTCTTGAAATTAATGTCAGTCCCACTCCTACTCTTAGGATTCACAAAGATCATCCTAAAACCAATATAATTGGTGATCCTACATTAGCTGTTCAGAAAAGGAGTAAAGTTAAAAAAAAATGGAACTCATGCACTAATTGGTCATATTCAGAAGCAGCAAAGAAACAACCACAAATATTATCAGCATTGTCTGTTTGCTTGCTTCTTATCTCAGGAAGAACCCTTGACTGTTGCTAAAGCTTTAACTGATGAGAGTTAGATAAAGACCATGCAAGAAGACTTATTGCAATTTGAATTGCAGAAGGTATAGGTTCTTGTAGATCTACCTGATAGAGCTAATGTGATAGGTACAAAGTGGGTCTTCAGAAATAAGAAGGATGAAAGAGGTGTGGTTGTTAGAAATAAGGCTATATTGGTGGCACAAGGATATAGACAGGAGGAAGGGATAGACTATGATGAGGTTTTTGCTCCTGTGGCTAGAATTGAAGCCATCAGGTTATTTTTTGCCTATGCATCATACATGGGGTTTATAGTCTATCAAATGGATGTTAAGAGTGCATTTCTATATGGCACTATTGATGAGGAGGTTTATGTTGCTCAACCTCCTAGTTTTGTTCGTCCAGCTCATCCTAGGAGGGTTTATAAAGTCATCAAAGCATTGTATCGACTTCATCAAGCTCCCAGAGCTTGGTATGCTACACTCTCCACCTTTCTTGAGCAAGATGGCTATAGAAGGGGCACAATTGACAAGACCCTATTTATTAAAAAGGATAGGAAGGATATCATGCTTGTGCAGGTGTATGTTGATGACATCATTTTTGGCTTTACAAGAAGATCTTGGTGTGAAGATTTTGAGGCATTAATGAAAGGCAGATTCCAGATGAGCTCTATGGGAGAGCTGACCTTCTTTCTAGGACTACAGGTCAAACAGAAGTCTAATGGGTTATTCATCTCTCATGACAAATATGTTGCAGATATGCTGAAAAAGTTTGATATGGTAAATGTGAAATCTGTTGTCACACCCATGAAATTTCGAGGGTGCCCTTAACGAAAGATGAGCAGGCTGCTGATGTGGATGTCAGACTATACAGATCCATGATTGGATCTTTAATGTGTCTAACAGCCTCTAGGCCTGATATTATGCATGATGTGTGTGTTTGTTCTCGTTTTCAGGTTATTCCAAAGACTTCACATCTTCATGATGTGAAGCGGATTTTCAGATATCTTAAGGGTAAACCCAATTTGGGCTTATGGTATCCTAGAGAGTCATCTTTTGATCTGGAAGCTTTTTCTGACAGTGATCATGCTAGGGCTAGTATGGACAGAAAATCCACAACAGGATGTTGTCAATTTCTTGGAAGAAGATTGATTTCTTGGCAACGCAAGGCGAAAATTGTGGCTACCTCCACAACCTGCTATTTGAATATGTAGGCTGCTGCACATTGTTACGGACAAGTGCTTTGGATCCAAAATCAGATGTTGGATTAAGGGTTGAACTTTATGAACACCCCAATCAACATTGATAATGAAAGCACTATCTGTATTGTTAAGAACCAGTTTATCATTCTAAGACCAAACACATCGAAATTAGGCATCACTTTATAAGGGATTGTTATGAGAAGGGTCTTATAAGGGTGGAAAAGATTCATCTTGATAATAATGTGTGGGTGACTTGTTGACCAAATCGTTTGAAGGACCTAGGTTCAATTTCTTGGTGGTTAACATTGGTATGGTGAATCCGTAGCTACATTTAAGGGGAGGTTAAATGTATAGTATGTATAGTTTGATTGGCAGATTTAATAAGTTTTTTTTAGTTCTGGTTGTTCATCTTGGTGTCTTGAAGATTCTTCCAAACAGAGGAGGAAAACAAAGTTACAGTGAAAGAAAGGATGATGCATGTTATCAGCTTTTGAGGTTAGTTGAATCAACAGCTCAACAACAATAATTTCAAGTGTTTGGAAGAATTTTCTAAGTGTTGTTGGGTAGGTTTTAAAAGGCGATAAATAAAATGGATTTTGAGGGGAGGCACTTGGTGAAAGTACTTTGTGACGACACATCAAATGGTAATTAGCTCACCATGTCTAACCCACATAAGAACTGACTAATCCATGAGCAAACGACTCTAGTAAAGATATCTCAAATCCGTTTATGGCTGACAATTTTCCACAAATTGTATGGTATTCAACTCAACATATTTGTGTGGATGAAGAGTTGGCTAGCCAACAAGATTATGGCTTGTGGTAAAGGCTGTGGAAAACCATGACTAGTCCAAAAGGGTACAGCTTTTGGCAAAGACCAATCAAATATGTTGATAGCTGCTGGTTTGCTAAAAATCAGATGGTTATTAATGTACCATGGTCTTATACACCAAAACATTGCCTACTCTTGTAGTGATGGCTAACTGGTAAAGAGACATCAAATCCATTAAATTTTATATGATTCACCTCTCACAGGTGTTAACACACCTAGAAATGATGAGAATAGTATGAAACTTTCATGTCTTGATGTACAGATAGTCATAGTTGATGAAAAGACCATGGAGTGCTAAATGTTTGTTGATCCAATGTTTGCTGAGAACTTATAATAAAGATCATCTCAAGGATGCAACTTAAAGATAATTCCAAGATCCTCAGGAGTTTAAAGGAACTTGAAGTTCACAAGTGAAGATCAAGTTAGGGGAGGATTGTTGGGAATTATATTTTGTAATGTTTAAGTCTTGTTTAGTGATTAAGTCTGGTAGCATTAATAGTTAAGTTCTGGTAGAACAGGACTTAGAATGCATTAGTAGTTAAGTCCGCAAGTACTAAAGATGTTAAATCTGGCAGAACAAATAGTCGTTGGTTAAGTCTGTTTATGTCTAAAACATAATAGTTGTTAGAGTTATATTAGGAATAGATATGAACGTGTAGAGATATCTTAGGAGAAGATATCTTTACCCTTCTACAAGTTTGTTAGACAATTAAGGTTTCCTTGGTGTATAAAAGAATTCCTAAGGTGTTAGGTTAAGGTATGAGTTGTAAGAATTAGCTTTTGAGCAAATCAATAGAAAATACGAAGTTAGTAATTCTTGTGTTCTTCATACTTGTGTATTAAGATTCCACATTAATACATTAAGCTACGCAAGAGTTCTTCATATAGTAAATTGAATTTATTCAAGTCTACTATTAGTCATTCAAGGCTACTTAGATCCAGAAACTTTTAGACCCTCTGAGAATTTTTAAGCACCAAAACACTTTGTACACTCGATTCTTTTGATGAAACAACTTTAACAAGACTTAAAGAACAAGAAAGTTTTGAACTTTAACACCCAAAGTGAAATTTGTGCTTATGCATAACCGATGATGAACATGAAAAAACGAGTGAAAAAAACGATTAAAACCACGTGAAGTTTCAAAATTTTTGCCAAAACTAAGATTCTAAACACTATAGAAACCTTAAAACTTTCCAAGCTTCAAGATTGGAGTGCTAAAATCAAAGTTTACGCGTAATAAATGGTGTAGAACGAGAGAAACTTACTTATAACGAACCAAAACTTCAACAAAAACGTTTCAAATAACTAAATGGCGATTAATACCACTGTTAGGTCACCATAATATGAATACACAAGTATGTTTTGATGTAATATAGAAAGAGATGAAGGATGAGACGGTTAGAAATTTCACACACATACGAATTAATAAAGATTAAGCATAAATGAAAGAACCAACACCCTCCTAAGAGGGTTTACAATGTATTTATAGGCAAGGGATCTAGGGCAACACTTCTAGTCCCTTACTTGTTTATTTGGGCCTAAGCATAAACTCA
>OU343222.1:224559419-224591637 GCA_910596185.1 Chrysanthemum makinoi | reverse complement strand
GTTATCAGCGAGATCTGGCCCATATCCATCTGGATTTGGCTTAAGTGTGAACTTTTGAATGGTTGTGATTGACGCACCATGTTTATATACAACATTTTGAAATTCTTTGATTTTGTTTTGTAAATTGACAATTTCATCGAGATAGAGATCAATTCGCTTCCTTGAAGTTTGTTTGAAATCTAAAAAATCATTTTGATACGAAGACAACTCTAGCTTGGCTTTTTGAATTTCCGAAGTAAGAGTGTCAATGTGTTGTTTGTGTTCAAATTTTTGTTGATCTATTTGAGAAATCAAATCATTTTTGGAAGCGACTTTAGATATGACTTTTGAAAGGCGACTTCAAAACTGTGTTTACGTTTCTCTTTTGTTTAAAAAATTTCAAGTTGTTTCTTATAGCATTCAAGATCCTTAGTCAATAGTGCAATTTTTTCACAATGATTTTCATTTATCTCATTGCAGTTCTCCATTTGAGATTGGGTGGTCGAAAGTAAGGTTATGAGCTTTGGATCTGGATTAGATGAAGGTTCAACTTGTTCAACGTGAGTATCAACATATTCATCATTGAGATCCTAAAATGTAATCACTGGGTCAACTTGACCATCAAATGTAACCAAGGGGTCAACTTGATCATCAAATGTAACTACGGGATCAATTTGATTATCGTCTTAGTGAAATGTAGATGGCTCATTTTGAACACTTTGTTCCTTATCAGATGCAGATGCAGATGCAGATGGAGATATCAGATCATGTATAAGACATATATTAGGATCCGGTACCTAAGACATGCCATCAGTGTCATAAATTAGGCTTGTTTCACTTATGTGAAATTCTTGCATGTTAGCCATCAACATTACATCTGCGTTAGCTTGCAAGTCCTCCATATCATCATCGGATTCTGCATTGGCCATAAAGCTCCGTTCTTTGTCTGTATGAGTTCCACCAGCTTCGTCTTTAAGAGCGAAGAGTAAAGCTTTCTTGTGATAAGAACTTCCTCTTGTTCTTGGTTTTAGACATGCATTAGCCAGATGACCCTTCTCATTGCAGTTATAGCATCTAAGGCCAGTATTCACATTCTGAACATTTCCTTGCTCAACAATCTGAACTCTTTGCTGACGAGCTCCCATGTTATTCCTTCCAGAAGCATTATAACCAAGTCCACTACCCATGTAGCTGCCATTCCCCATCAGACGACCATTGTTTATGTTTTGAACTTCAACCCGTCCATTCTGAACAACTGCTTGATTCCTTGTATTAGATAAGGTACGAATACGGTTGCTGGATTTGTTTGCAAATATCCCAAAAGTACGAGCAATTAGTGAAAATCCTTGATTCAACGTATTGAATGCATCTTCATCATCATTATGTGTATCACTGTAGAGTGTTGAATCTGAGTTGTTGTTGTAAGGAACCAATTGAGTATCATTTGATTGCTTCGATGGATCATATGGAGTGATCTGGGTGGATGGTTTTTGTTGAGTAAAGACATGTTACTGCTATGGGATTGAGAAGGAAATTGTGGTGTACAAGACTGGGCAATCAAAGCAAGTGAATTAGCATTAGGCAAAGGTGCATAAATTCCACGAAGAGCTCGATCTTTGTCCACTTCCTTTTGATGGTGCTTCAGATAATCACACAACAACCCGTATTTTGCATTATGAAGATTCTTGGCTTGACGAATGAACGTAACATACTTTTCCCAATCCGGACCAAGACAACTTAGAAACTTTGTGTTGATTGCAATTTTGGGTAAGATGATGTTGTGTCTACCCAAATTATTGATGATGTTTGTCAACCGATGATATTATGACTCTAATGACTCCCCTGGATCAATCATGAACATTTCATAAGAAAAGTAAAGTTTTGATTCCATGTCTTCCTGATTGAGTTCAGTGCCTTCCATTAAGTGGTGAACATGTTCCCACATGTCTTTTGCAGTCTTCTGAGCATCAACACTACAAAGAATCGGATTAGGAAATCCTAGAAGAATGTATTCCATTGCAAGCTCATCAACCTCTGGGTGAAGAAGATGTTCTGCAGTGTGTTGAGACTGAAGAACATTTGTGGTAGCTAGATTCATCCCTTGGTGGAGTAGCCGTTGAATCACCGAGAATTGTCACAGTAGGCATTTGGAAAGGACCTTCAAAAATGACTTTCTTCAAATATTTGTCATGTGATTTCTTGAGATCACATAACCTAAAGAACCGACTGAACCATTGAACATAATTTCCTGGAGTGAGCATTAGAGGTCTATCAAGAGATCCAGATTTATGAATGGATTGTTGGCTGCTGATAGCCTCACACATCTTTTCAAACCAATGAGGTTCCTTTTATGTCACAGTTGATGCATGCATAGCATACTTGGTTGGGAAGTGATATTGAAAGTAGTTAGTATATTGACGTTTTTGTTGAGGGGGTTATTGAGGAAATTGTGGTTGTGGTTGTACATATTGATGTGGAAGATAATTTCCATGTTATTGTGGTTGTTGCTGGAATTGTGGTTGAGGATATTGTTGTTGCTGCTGAGGATATTCATGAGGAAAGTAGTTAGAATATTATGATTGAGACATCTTGAAACATGTGTTGATGATGGATCTTTGTAGATGGATGAAACGTGATTTGTTGTTGAATGTGTGCTTGTTCGTAAAAAACTCCTTAGTCGTAAAGTGATGTAGCTTACTCGTAAACTCCTTAGTCGTAAACCTCCTCTTACTAGTAAGAATATCTTACTCGTAAAATTTGTGGGTAAACGTAATCTTATTCGTAAACTGAAGACTTGTTCGTAAAGAACCTTACTCGTAAAATAAATCTTATTCTTAAAGTGTTACTCGTAAGTGTTTAACTTATTTGTAAGAATAGGTTAAAAACAAAAATCTTTCAAACTTGTCCAAGTTGGAAAGATATCAACAAGTCAAAGTATTTCACAAGCTTATCCAAGCAAGGAAAACACTGAGTAACAAAAGCATTGAAGATTCTGAAGAAGATTCCTTATTCGTAAAGTTGCGTGTTCATAACCGCTTGCCTTGTTCGTAAAAATTACTCGTAAGATTAGGGTATTGCTTATTTGTAAGAATAGGGTTTAAGTTACTCGTAAGATTAGGGTATTAAGTTTATTCGTAAACACACCAGAAAAGACCAAAACGAATTTGTTGGGAATTATATGTTGTAATGTTTAAGTCTTGTTTAGTGATTAAGCCTGGTAGCTATAATAGTTAAGTCTGTTAGAGCATACTTAAGTCTGTTAGTAGTTAAGTCTGCCAGTACTAAAGATGTTAAGTCTGGCAGAACAAATAGTCGTTGGTTAAGTCTGTTTATGTCTAAAGCAGAATAGTTGGTAGAGTTATATTATGAATATATATGAATGTGTAGAGATATCTTAGGAGAATATATCTTTACCCTTCTACAAGTTTGTTAGACAATTAGGGTTTCCTTGGTGTATAAAAGGATTCCTAAGGTGTTAGGTTAAGGTATTAGTTATAAGCGTTAGCTTTTGAGCAAATCAATAGAAAATACGAAGTTAGTAATTCTTGTGTTCTTCATACTTGTGTGTTAAGATTCCGCATTAACACATTAAGCTTCTACAAAGAGTTCTTCATATAGTAAATTGAATTTATTCAAGTTTATTAGTAGTCATTCAAGGCTACTTAGATCCATAAACTTTTGGACCTACAAGTGATATCAGAGGCTATTGAAGGACTCTTAATTGAAGAAACAAAACATACCAAGAACACTCATCTCATCTCTCTTAAAAACCATTAAGAATGTCTCGTCATGATAACTTCTCAAATTATCAAAGTGATGAAGAAGCCTCTGAGCGAGAAAGTGAAGTATCAAAAGCAGGATCAAAGAAACAACAACAACAATTTCCTGCAACAACAACTATCTCCAACCTCAAACTTTCTATTACGAAAAAGGAAGAGTACGACATTTGGGCAATGGAGATGGAACAATATCTGGAGTATGTAGATTATGAGGTCTGGAAAGTGATCCAGAATGGTAATTCAAAGAAGAGAATTTCCAAAGGTAAAAATGGCATAGTCAGGATCCTTCCACCAGTCACAGATGCAGAGATACTAGCTAAGGAGAAAGAAAGAAAGGCAAGCACTCTCCTAAAGATGGCCATACCAAAGGAACATCTTAGAAGGTTTCATAATTTAGATGATGCTAAGGAGGTATGGGAGACTATTAGGACAAGATTTGGAGGAAATGCCAACTCCAAGAAAATGCAAAAAGCTGTTTATAAACAACAGTTTGAGGCATTCGCCATTAGCAGTTCTGAAGGCCTAGAAAAAGGTTATGACATGTTCGAACAACTCCCAACATAGTTGGAAGCACATGAATCTGAAGTATCTAATGAACAAAAGAAAAGGGATTCCTTCTATCGTAAGCATTGTGAGAAGGAAAAAAAGAATCAGACTGGGTTGCTTACTTTGGAAGCTGGTGTGATTAACTGGGAAGAGCATCCTACTGAGGGGACAGAAGTCAAGCATGCTCTCTTGGCCATAAGCTCCAGTAGTGAGGTAACTTTATGCTAAAAAATATGCACTGACTCATACAATAAACTGCAGTCCCTCTATGATGAACAGATGGGTCAATTGGGTGATCAAGAAGTTAAAGTACTTGCTTATGAAAGTGCTGTTAAAACATTAGAAAAACAAGTAAATAATCTTCAAAAACAAAATGCATCTCTTAATGAAAAGATTACCTTCCAAGGTAATGAAATTTTTGAAAAGGATGAGAAACTTAGAAGATATAGGAAAATAGGAATGAAGGCTATTGAAGATAAAGAAGAGCTGCAAAAGATAGTTGAAAAATGGCAAAATAATAATAAAAACTTGTGGAGGCTAGTAAATTCAGGAATGTGTTCTACAAGTAAAATTGGTTTAAGGTATGGGATAAAATCAGATAAAGAGGTTTTAGGATATGAAGAAGAGGTGATGGAAAATGTTTTTGTAAATTCAAAAAGTGATTTTGAAGGTAAACCTATATATCATAGATTTGCTAAAACTGACAATTACAAGGGAGTTCCACCACCAATTAATGATGATTATACTCCGAAACCTGAGAAAGAATACGATGAGTCCTTAGATGACTATAGAAAATGGAAGAACCCTGAGACTCTTGCTTCTCAAGACTGTTCCATTGAATTCACTGACTGTCAACTTAATGGCAGTAAAGGATTTTGTGGAAAAAGTTCTGAAATCAGTATTTCAGAAGATAATACCAGTGAGTACTCTTCTAGTCAATCTAATGACGGTGAAGGACCCACTATAAGTATCTCTGAATGCTCTCTAGAACTTAATTCTGAGCCTATAAGGATATCTAAGCCAGTTTTAAAAGGTGAACCTTCTGTGTCTAAACCTGAACCAGTTAAACCTAGTGTGTCTCCATCTAAGCTAAAATCATATTCACCTAACTTTGTTCCTCTAAGAACAACTCCTAGGCACAAAATAGAGATACATAGCACTGATAAGGTTAACTGGAATGCTAGAATGGAAAAGGAGTTAGGTGCAGGTTACTCCTTTAAGGTTAAAAGATGTTTTGTGTGCAATAGCTCAAGCCATCTGATTAGTGATTGTGACTTCCATGAAAAGAAAATGGCTAGAGAAGCTGAGGAAAGAAAGAAAAAGGCTGTAAACAGTGGGAATGGGGTAAATAAAAAACAGTGGGAATAATGTGAACATGATTAATCATGCTGATAAGTTTGTCACCAGACCAGTAGACGTTAATACTGGTAGTACTTATGTTAATTCTGTTAGAGCAAGGGTGGGTGTTGGTGTTCAAGTTAGTACTGGTAGGCAAAATTTTAATACTGGTAATATATTTAGAGTTAATACTGGTCATGTTAAACTTGGCCAAGCTAAAGTTAATTCTGGGTATAGATCACAACCTACGAGTCCATCACCCAGTCCCAAGTTTAGAAAACCACAGGTGAACCAGTTCAATCAAAGACTTCATTATGGTTCTCATTCACCTGTGAGAAGACCCATGTCTCACAATGCAGCTCAAATGTTTCAATCCTATGCTGCAACGGGTAATTGGGATACTTTTGTTAAGCCCTTGGCAGGTTATACTTAGAGACAGACCAGACCAAACTTCAAGTATAATAGTGGACCAGTTTCTTTTAATGCTGAAAAATCTAAAGGTCCACAAGGCAGACCCAAGCCTCTAAAGGCCTGGGTCCCCAAGAGAAACTAATTTCTCTTTTCTATGCAGGAACATCCTTACTTAAACATGGGAGATAGAGGAATCTTTGACAGCGGATGTTCTGGGCATATAAATGGTAACAAGGACTACTTGGATGAGTTTGAAGAGATCAAAGGAGGTTTTATTACTTTTGGAGGTAGCAAAGGCTACATCACAGGAAAAGGAAGAATTAAGGTTGGTAACTTAGAATTTGATAGTGTGTCCTTTGTAAAAGAACCGGGCCATTTTAATTTGTTCTCAATATCAGAAATATGTGATAAGCAGCATAAGGTTCTTTTTACTGAGACTGAATGTTTTGTGTTGACTTTAGACTTTAAGATGCCTGATGAAAATCAGATTCTTCTTAGGGTCCTAAGACAACATAACATGTATAGTTTTGATATGAAGACACCTGAACCTGCTAAAGGTTTTGCCTGTTTGATTGCAAAGGCCACTATTGATGAGTCTAAGTTATGGCATATAAGGTTAGGTCATATAAATTTTAAAAAATCTAAATAAACTTGTGAAGGGAAACCTTGTAAGAGGTCTACCTTCCAAGGTTTTCAAAAATGACCATACTTGTGTTGCTTGTCATAAGGGAAACCAACACAAAGCATCATGCAATGCCAAGTTAGAAAGAGTTGTCACTACCCCATTGCATACCTTGCATATTGACCTTTTTGGAACAACCTCTGTAAAAAGTATAAACCATGCATCCTTTTTCTTGTCATTACTGATGATTGTACCAGGTATTGTTAAGTTTTATTTCTATCTACCAAGGATGAGACTTCAGGCATCCTTCAAACTTTCATTAGGCAGATAGAAAATCAGATTGACCATAAGGTTAAGATTATTAGATCAGATAATGGCATTGATTTTAAGAATAGAAGTATGCTTGAACTCTATGGGGACAAAAGGATAAAATAGGAATACTGAGTGCTAGAACTCCTCAGTGAGAATGGAGTTGCTAAAAGAATTAGAGAACCCATTGAGGCAGCTAGAACCTATTTAGTGACTCGCTCTTGCCTACTACCTTTGGGCTGGGCGGTTAGGCTTTACATATATCTTCAATAGAGTAAGAGTGACCAAACCTCACTCAAGACTCCTTATGAGCTTCTTTTGGGCATAAGCCTACTATTAGCCACATAAAGCCGTTTAGGTGCCATGTCACATTTCTTGATACCCTTAGTGCACTTGGAAAATTTGGTGGCAAATCCGATGAGGGTTTCTTAGTTGGGTATTCACTAAATAGTAAGGCATATAGGGTATTTAATTTAGTGACTAATAGAGTAGAAATAACTCTGCATGTAAATTTTCTTAAGGAAAAGCCAAATGTAAAGGGAGTAGGATTTAGATGGATGTTTGACATTGATTATCTATCTGATTCTATGAACTATATTCATGTGTCTCTGGACAATCAAGCTAACAGAAATGCAGGGTGATCTGAAGACACTAACAATGCAGGTATTTGATCTCAAGCTTCTGAGGAGGAAGAAGACCAAATGGTTATGTCTACAACAGTCAAGCAATCAAGCATCCCAACTGGTGATTTAGATGCCATTCTGGCATTCAAAAGAGATTTAGAAGCTATTGCTATAAAGCATCTGGGACCAGAACAAACTTTCAAGGCTACCAGTATTAATACTGGTAATGGATTTGTTAATTCTGGCAAGTCTACTTCACCAGTACCTAATGTTGTGCCCACCAGTACTAACTTCAATAATACTGGTAGTGCATCTGCTAAACTTGGCAATGTTGATGATGATTCCTATGAATCAGAAATGCCAGAACTGAGTGTTTATGATCAGCTAAGGAGTTTTGAGGAAGCTTCTTATGATGAAAATGGTGTGGTTGACTTCAACAACCTCTTGAAATTAATATCAGTCCCACTCCTACTCTTAGGATTCACAAAGATCATCCTAAAACCAATATAATTGGTGATCCTACATTAGCTGTTCAGAAAAGGAGTAAAGTTAAAAAAAATGGAACTCATGCACTAATTGGTTATATTCAGAAGTAGCAAAGAAACAACCACAAATATTATCAGCATTGTCTGTTTGCTTGCTTCTTATCTCAGGAAGAACCCTTGACTGTTGCTAAAGCTTTAACTAATGAGAGTTAGATAAAGACCATGCAAGAAGACTTATTGCAATTTGAATTAGGAAGGTATGGGTTCTTGTAGATCTACCTGATAGAGCTAATGTGATAGGTACAAAGTGGGTCTTCAGAAATAAGAAGGATGAAAGAGGTGTGGTTGTTAGAAATAAGGCTAGATTGGTGGCACAAGGATATAGACAGGAGGAAGGGATAGACTATGATGAGGTTTTTGCTCCTGTGGCTAGAATTGAAGCCATCAGGGTTATTTTTGCCTATGCATCATACATGGGGTTTATAGTCTATCAAATGGATGTTAAGAGTGCATTTCTATATGGCACTATTGATGAGGAGGTTTATGTTGCTCAACCTCCTAGTTTTGTTCGTCCATCCTAGGAGGGTTTATAAAGTCATCAAAGCATTGTATCGACTTCATCAAGCTCCCAGAGCTTGGTATGCTACACTCTCCACCTTTCTTGAGCAAGATGGCTATAGAAGGGGCACAATTGACAAGACCCTATTTATTAAAAAGGATAGGAAGGATATCATGCTTGTGCAGGTGTATGTTGATGACATCATTTTTGGCTTTACAAGAAGATCTTGGTGTGAAGATTTTGAGGCATTAATGAAAGGCGGTGATGAGCTCTATGGGAGAGTGACCTTCTTTCTAGGACTACGTTCAAAGAAGTCAAATGGGTTATTCATCTCTCAGGACAAATATGTTGCAGATATGCTGAAAAAGTTTGATATGGTAAATGTGAAATCTGTTGTCACACCCATGAAGCTCAGGGTGCCCTTAACGAAAGATGAGCAGGCTGCTGATGTGGATCAGGACTATACAGATCCATGATTGGATCTTTAATGTGTCTAACAGCCTCTAGGCCTGATATTATGCATGATGTGTGTGTTTGTTCTCGTTTTCAGGTTATTCCAAAGACTTCACATCTTCATGATGTGAAGCGGATTTTCAGATATCTTAAGGGTAAACCCAATTTGGGCTTATGGTATCCTAGAGAGTCATCTTTTGATCTGGAAGCTTTTTCTGACAGTGATCATGCTAGGGCTAGTATGGACAGAAAATCCACAACAGGATGTTGTCAATTTCTTGGAAGAAGATTGATTTCTTGGCAAAAGAAAAATTGTGGCTACCTCCACAACCGGTGAATATGTAGCTGCGCACATTGTTCGGACAAGTGCTTTGGATCCAAAATCAGATGTTGGATTAAGGGTTGAACTTTATGAACACCCCAATCAACATTGATAATGAAAGCACTATATGTATTGTTAAGAACCCAGATTATCATTCTAAGACCAAACACATCGAAATTAGGCATCACTTTATAAGGGATTGTTATGAGAAGGGTCTTATAAGGGTGGAAAAGATTCATACTGATAATATCTGTGGTGACTTGTTGAAAGGCGTTTGAAGGACCTAGGTTCAATTTATTGGTGGTTAACATTGGTATGGTGAATCCGTAGCTACATTTAAGGGGAGGTTAAATGTATAGTATGTATAGTTTGATTGGCAGATTTAATAAGTTTTTTTTAGTTCTGGTTGTTCATACTGGTGTCTTGAAGATTCTTCCAAACAGAGGAGGAAAATAGAGTTACAGTGAAAGAAAGGATGATGCATGTTATCAGCTTTTGAGGTTAGTTGAATCAACAGCTCAACAACAATAATTTCAAGTGTTTGGAAGAATTTTCTAAGTGTTGTTGGGTAGGTTTTAAAAGCTGATAAATAAAATGGATTTTGAGGGGAGGCACTTGGTGAAAGTACTTTGTACTGACACATCAAATGGTAATTAGCTCACCATGTCTAACCCACATAAGAACTGACTAATCCATGAGCAAACGACTCTAGTAAAGATATCTCAAATCCGTTTATGGCTGACAATTTTCCACAAATTGTATGGTATTCAACTCAACATATTTGTGTGGATGAAGAGTTGGCTAGCCCACAAGATTATGGCTTGTGGTAAAGGCTGTGGAAAACCATGACTAGTCCAAAAGGGTACAACTTTTGGCAAAGACCAATCAAATATGTTGATAGCTGCTGGTTTGCTAAAAATCAGATGGTTATTAATGTACCATGGTCTTATACACCAAAACATTGCCTACTCTTGTAGTAATGGCTAACTGGTAAAGAGACATCAAATCCATTAAATTTTATATGATTCACCTCTCACAGGTGTTAACACACCTGGAAATGATGAGAATAGTATGAAACTTTCATGTCTTGATGTACAGATAGTCATAGTTGATGAAAAGACCATGGAGTGCTAAATGTTTGTTGATCCAATGCTGCACAGAACTTATAATAAAGATCATCTCAAGGATGCAACTTAAAGATAATTCCAAGATCCTCAGGAGTTTAAAGGAACTTGAAGTTCACAAGTGAAGATCAAGTTAGGGGAGGATTGTTGGGAATTATATTTTGTAATGTTTAAGTCTTGTTTAGTGATTAAGTCTGGTAGCATTAATAGTTAAGTCTGGTAGAACAGACTTAAGTCTGTTAGTAGTTAAGTCTGCCAGTACTAAAGATGTTAAATCTGGCAGAACAAATAGTCGTTGGTTAAGTCTGTTTATGTCTAAAACATAATAGTTGTTAGAGTTATATTAGGAATAGATATGAACGTGTAGAGATATCTTAGGAGAAGATATCTTTACCCTTCTACAAGTTTGTTAGACAATTAAGGTTTCCTTGGTGTATAAAAGAATTCCTAAGGTGTTAGGTTAAGGTATGAGTTGTAAGAATTAGCTTTTGAGCAAATCAATAGAAAATACGAAGTTAGTAATTCTTGTGTTCTTCATACTTGTGTATTAAGATTCCACATTAATACATTAAGCTTCTGCAAAGAGTTCTTCATATAGTAAATTGAATTTATTCAAGTTTACTATTAGTCATTCAAGGCTACTTAGATCCATAAACTTTTGGACCTACAGAATTTTTAAGCACCAAAACACTTTGTACACTCGATTCTTTTGATGAAACAACTTTAACAAGACTTAAAGAACAAGAAAGTTTTGAACTTTAACACCCAAAGTGAAATTTGTGCTTATGCATAACCGATGATGAACATGAAGAAACGAGTGAGAAAACGATTAAAACCACGTAAAGTTTCAAAAATTTTGCCAAAACTAAGATTCTCAACACTATAGAAACCTTAAAACTTTCCAAGCTTCAAGATTGGAGTGCTAAAATCAAAGTTTACGCGTAATAAATGGTGTAGAACGAGAGAAACTTACTTATAACGAACCAAAACTTCAACAAAAACGTTTCAAATAACTAAATGGCGATTAATACCACTGTTAGGTCACCATAATATGAATACACAAGTATGTTTAGATGTAATATAGAAAGAGATGAAGGATGAGACGGTTAGAAATTTCACACACATACGAATTAATAAAGATTAAGCATAAATGAAAGAACCAACACCCTCCTAACAGGGTTTACAATGTATTTATAGGCAAGGGATCTAGGGCAACACTTCTAGTCCCTTACTTGTTTATTTGGGCCTAAGCATAAAATCATGGGCTTACTACATAAGCCTAGCATTAATTACAAACATATAAGCCTAATTAGAAACCTATTACAATACTAATGACCGGCACTTGAAATAATAGTTACACGTAATCCCAACATATGTACTTTTGAAAAATCAAAGATCGAAACCAAAACATAAAAACCAATTCGGATCAAATTCAAACCCACATACATGAATCAACGTCCACAAAGACCCAACCTCAATAGTTTCTATCATGCATGCATACTCCTAACACTATACGCTACTGAGATGGATAGAAAAAACCCGAGACTAACTCAAAAACACACGTGAACATCAGCACAAGTACAACACCCATTTCTAATATGGACATTATTGAAACATAACCACTCGAATGCGAATGAATGAACACAAGACTCAGCTCAAACACGTACCAATGAATCAAGTCTCTAATCCTAAATTAACCAATATACATACATGTTTATGACTCTTATATTTTCATGCTTCGTATATATTTAATATGTTTCAATACGTAACCTATTTGTTCCTCATTAAAAGTGATACTCTAATAGGGTTTTTATTATAATGCATAATAGTTTTGGAGGGTGTTTGAATAGTGTAAGAATCATATGCCAAAATAGTTTAAGACGTACCTTTAGGATGAACAAGGGCAAGTCGAATAGAAACAGATACTGAACTTGAAATCAAACACGAACACCCAATGAAATCTGCCCAGAGACTCAAACCCATTCATGATCTCGATCTAACCTCCTGCTAACGAAACCAAAACCTTAATCTTACATGAACTCAAACTGAACCCAAACATGAACCACAACCCCGAACGAAACTCAAACTAGAACAAACGGAACCAAAACTCTGGAGAAGTACACATACAAAAACCCGAACAATATCAATGCCAACGTGAATCCAAACTTGGATTAAGCTTTTCTACAACTCTATTATTTGTGCATATAATATTGTGGTATGGAAGTTTCGTGATTTGTGTTGAGATTTTTGAAATGGAGTGTATAGATGATGTGGTTATATAAATGAAAGCTAACTGACTAATCCAAAATTAAGAGATTTTGGAGGAGAGTGGACCGGTTAATATGCTGACCATGTAAATAATAGATGTATCCGAGCATTTCCATGTGCTGACAAAGAAATAATAATTACCGAAATTTTATATAGTTCCAAGTGAATGTAACCCGCCGCATTGCGGCGGGGGTGATTGGCTGTATTGAGTTTCCGTGTTTATGTACATGGATCATAACATATCGGTGAACAACATTACATAAAGGTATAATACCAAATCTACAATAAGATAAAGACAGACAACTCACGTCTGCGTGAAGTTGGCTGCACAGTACCAGTTATAATACATGTACCATGTACACCAGGTACCAAATTATCATAAGCTACAACCAAACAAATGCACATATTTGAGCTACTCGTTGATCCATAAGTTGTCCAAAATAAGATATCACATTCATCAGCTATTGAAGAGCACATGCATTCATCTCTTGTGAGCTCCTTTCCCGACTACGATATGCATGAACAGGTACACATGTACTGAAATTCTCCATAAAAGGTTTGTGACTCTCTGTTGGTGTCATATGGTTCCGGTGACAAAATCCAGGTTTACTGGTCCACGACATGCATGCCAAGATAATATGACAACCGTGTTATGATTACCTGATCACCACAAAATGTGAACAGCTAAATGCATGTTTACAAACTCGGATGAAAGTCATACCTTTACTGATCAGAACAACAATACATATAGATTCGATACCCATAGATATGGCCTTAGGCATCAAGTCTGCGTTCAAGACATGAGCAGGACGCTTCACCTAGCAATACCATGTGCACAACGGACAACAGATATCGGCATCAAACAATTTCATAACGGTGATTTTACACAAAAGATCATACATGTGGCGGCTAACATGTACAATATTAGTTATGTAATAATCGCCAAACCTAATAGAAGATGTACCCGTAGCGCTATTTGTCCCTGCATGTTAAAGAAAATCGAAACTAATAAACGAAGCTTTGGCGTGGATACGAATAAACAAAACAAAAAAAATAATCAATACCCTTTTGTTATTTAATGTCGATTATCTGTATCTGTAAGTTATTTCAAAAAGTTAAAAAGTCAAATAAAGTCAACTAAAAGTCAAGTATTGATTTCAGCCTTAATTCAGTTTGACTGGTGTGATATATCTGTTTAGATAAAGTTTTTAAGTCTTTATAAGTCTTTTTAAATATAAGATAACCATAGTTTTTAAGCTTTGTTCTTTTGCAGGAGGGCTAGGGGAACGGCTAGGATACAATGGGTATGTAAACTTTTAGTTTTGGAATATCCGATGATGTAGGTCTAAACTGATATTTAAGTTTTGCGAAAGATCTCATTTTCTCAATACAAAGTTAGAAATAAAATAAGCCAAAGGAAGAAATGAGAAAGATACATACCAAAATTTTGTGTGCCTCACTTTCTATAAAGTTAACTAAAAGTCAAGTATTGATTTCAACCTTAATTCAGTTTGATTGGTGTGATATATCTGTTTAGATAAAGTTTTTAAGTCTTTATAAGTCTTTTTAAATATAAAATAATCATAGTTTCTAAGCATTTGTTCTTTTTGTAGGAGGGCTAAGGGAACGGCTAGGATACAATGGGTATGTAAACTTTTAGTTTTGGAATATCCGATGATGTAGGTCTAAAATGATATTTAAGTTTTGCGAAAGATCTCATTTTCTCAATACAAAGTTAGAAATAAAATAAGGCAAAGGAAGAAATGAGAAAGATACATACCAAAAATTTGTGTGCCTCACTTTCTAGCCTAAACGAAACTCAAATTGAGCTTGTTCAAAGGTTTGGGCTTTTATTGATGTAGCCAGTGAATCAGCCTCCAACTTGGACTTCGATCAAGTATTTCAGGTCCCAACACATAGTTTTCATTCTCGATTGCATTTTACAGGTCTGCCGCGCAAAAAAAGTAATATTAGAAAAAAGTAGAATAACACAACATATCCATCAAGCCACAACTGTAATGTTAAATCAGAAAAGCTAATGATATTACGTACAAGTCACCGCAACCGTAATAAGCTGCCAGGTTTGTCTTGAACTTCACTTGTTGAAGATAATCCCCTTTCTTGATTTAAGCTGCTTTATAACTTCAGCTTCAACCTAATACAAAGCATTGCATAGTAACACTTGTTATAAAAAAAACTGATAATGTTGATTCGAGTCCAAAAGTTTTGTTTACAAAAAATGAATTATATAACCAAACCTCATTGAGCCTGTACTTCAATACTTTCCACATTAACATGGCCCTTACAGTATTGTATATACTCCAATCCTTTATCTAAGTAGTTACCCCTTTTTGCAATCGAAATGATTCCCCTTAGCATAAGCTTCTGTAGCTTCACTATAACACCTTTCTAACATGAAACACTCTGCTGGTGCATCAACATTTTCACATGCGCATAAAGAGATCTTCGCTGTAGAGGCAAAACATTAGCATTAGCGGTGGTTGATGGCCAAATGGTGTGGGTGGGAAATGCTTAAAATGCAGTCAGAGTTGAAACAGGTTAAGGGTCGAAATTGGTGTGGCTCAACATTTTTTGGCATTTTTTTTTTACTTTTTTTCCCTCGAGTAAGTAAAAGGTGAAAAAAGAAATAAAAAATAATGAATGATTAACCTTGTCTTACTTAAGCCTAAACACAATGGCAAAATACAATTTCCATAATTATCAGTTTTTGGGAGACATGTGACTCCATCTTATTGCACCTTAACTGGTTTGTGCCCAAACCCCTTTGTTGGAGTTTATCAAGATGCAAACTATAACTCTCTATTGATAGCATCCTTTAACTAATAATGGGTACACGCGGTTTCCAATTAAATGATCTACTTATACCCCACCTCTACAAACATAACAAAGAAACACAACATATTAACCCTTACCAGCTGGCACCTTAAACCAACATTAAACGTACAAAAGTATGCAACATCACATACCTCCATTGAAAAGGTTGTAATTCAACAAAACTCGAAAATTCAGATCACATGTTACAATCTTCGTAAGGATTTTTGGCCTTAATCTTACAACAACTCGAACTCTTCCAGAAACTGCAATGTAAACTCAGGATCGGTTGAAGTCGATAACTTTTTCTTTCTAAGAAAACTACTCAATACCAAAAGGCCAAATGTGTTAGCTATTTTTAAGTATACAAAAGCAAAAAGCCAAAAAAATAAAATCAAATACGCACGAGGGGACGAAGCTAGAGGTCACTTTAGCTTGTTGTACCGGAGTGGTTCATCGTCAAAAGAACTCGGTCCCGCTTACTTGATGACACCATATTGACCAAATGACAATCAAAAATTATTTTGTGAACTCTTTTCGGCCAAAATGGTGTGATTATTTGTAGGTCCTTGTAGACTCGAATGACAATAAAAAACTATTAATAGTCATTACAATTTAAAGTGGTAGTTGTATAGTGCATCCAATATATTCATATACGTAGAAGCTTATTAAGTTTATAGTTTTAAATATATTTAAGTTTTGTGATAATATGATTAACAATGCTAATTTAAATTTCTTACCAACCATTTCCATTCTTGTGTCATGTCAGTTACACCAAGGTTTCAACATAGTTCACTTGTTTCACCTGTCATCAATATAGTTAACTGGTATCGATTCATTTTGTAGGGAAAACAAATATTTAAATTATCAAGCATGATTATAGCAATCATAAGAATAAAAGAACCATGATTATAGCAATCATAAGAATAAAATAGACTAAACTATACTGTATATATGCTCAATGGAACTGTTGTTCATTCATTTTGCAATCTGGAATGATAACACAACCGTTGTTAGATTGTTTTATAGCAAACACATTGTAAGGTTTTGTAAGTAAATAAGATGTCCAGGAGCTAAACAAAAAAAATACTCTTTTACCTCATATTCACTTGAGACGACATAGTAATCTTAAAAACTATTAACTTCAGGTTTTCGGCTTCTCGTGAACCATTTCACAAAAACCCCTAAAATAATCTGGCTCCCCAATGGCCGAATCCCAAACACCTCTAAATTTAATGTCGGAACCCCAATTCCATAATAACCCAACCAATATATATAAATGAGAAAAGATTCCAAACTTAAAGCACGACACCATAAACAATCTTAAAACATCAGGAAAAAAAATAATAAGAAACGATTCCTCGTTTCAATTTAGGAAAAAGAGAAGGAAAAAAAAGGATTCAAATTAATACAACCTTTATGATGAAACTTTAAATTATATAAAAGTTAATCAATTATACCATGTTAATCTATTCACGGATGATTCTTCTTCTTCGTCAGCTTCCGATTCAGATTTATTTATTCAAATATCTTCTCGTACGGATGACTTTGTAACAAACACAACAGACGTTATCTTCTTCATCATCTGGATTTGCTGAAGTGATAGGTATCAAGCGGTGAAATCAAAGGTGATGTGCATATTTGAAGACACGTGTTTTGGCAGTCAATTTTATCCAAAATTTTCAAGATTGGGCTGCAAGTGGTACAAGAAAGATGAATTGTAGCTTTGGACTTACCTATTGGGCCAAAAAAAATAAATATTTAAATAAGATTAAAATAATATAGTTTCAATGAGGCTTGTGCTATGTTATCTTATATAAATAGATGTGATTGTTATTATTTTGCTATTGTTAATATATCATATATCCATTTTAATAGTCATGCCTTATATTACATATATATTCCATATAGTACTTTGACGCAGGCACACATAAAGAATAAAGGTATTTAGTTGTGTTTTATTTTGTACCAGTGTTAATAGTTTAATCATCATTGGCCTACTTACTTACTAATATGATTAATATAGTCTTATGGTGTTATAGTTAGTTTTCGTTTGGTTAGTTAGTTAATATATTCGTTAAATGTTAGTTTGCGTTTGGTTATGCGAAACTAGTTAATATTGCAGATATGATATGCGTTTGGTTAGTATGGTATTGGTTATGTGAAACTATTGTTATGCGAAACTAGTTAATATGATTGCGGATATGTTATGCGTTTGGTTAGTATGGTAATTGATATGCAAAAATAGTTAATATGATCGTGTATATGTTATGAGAAACTAGTTAATATTGCATATATGTTATGCATTTGGTTAGTATGGTATTTGCTATGTGAAGATGATTATGCATTTGATTAATCAATAAACTTTAGGATTTAGTGATTAATTTCATAAAGTCCCCATCCGAAGTTAATCATCTTATAGAAAATCCATTTGGAATTAATTTATTAGAAATTAATTTCGGAAAGTCCCCTGTTTGAAACAGATTTTTGAATGTTTTATCTCATTTATGTTATGGATGCGTATAACTAATTTACTATTTAAGATGATTTCGACAGTGTTTCTCCTTTACTCTTATGAATATGTCATTAATACACATATTTGGGGAGTTGAGGGGAAATGCTGCCAAAATTATCTCAAATAGTAAATCAGTTATATGCATTCATATATGAGACGAATCATTCAAAGAGTGGGTTAGGATTTCCTTCAATAGTTGCACTAGGTAAACAAAACAACTTGTAATAATTCCAAGTTTATATGTGTTTATGTGTAGAATCTTTTGAATGTGTTTAATTAAGTGCATATAATGACTGATTGCATCATAAAAATGCAGTTATGATAATTGATAAGAGTTGGAACCTTTTAAAGAGTTGTTGTACAAAACAATTTTATGATGGTCTTGGCACATTCCTCAAGCATTGCAAGCCATTGTTGAATAGATACAGAAATAAAAAATGCCAATGTCTTCTTTGTTGTAATGTATCTTGGGTATCTTTCAAAGATCTTAAACACCACATAGGTGAAAATGAGTGGGACCTAAACTATAGAAAATAACGCCATCACGGTGAACGGAATCCTCCGCGATTAGTACAAAACACAATGCAACATGAGATGAGTGACATGGCTGCGTGGCTTAATGATATTCTTGATATTCCTTCGAAGAATGAACAAAATGAGCCAACTCAAGGAAATATTGGCGAGACAAGTAACAAGCCGACTCAAGCAACGACACCTCATCAACGTTATGAGTTTGAAGAGTTACTTGCCAGTTCCCACCAGGCTCTGTACCCAGCTTGTAACTTTATGACTACATTGGATTTTATGGAAAAGTTTACGTATTTCAAGGTTAGCGGTAAATGGACTGATACTTCATTTTAAAATACGCTAAAATTTCTCTGAGAGGTATTTCCACCCAGGTTAGGTTACAATATACCATCGGCATACTATGCAATAAAGAAGACATTTTAAATGATCGGGTTAGGCTATGAGTCGATACATCCTTGTGAAAATGATTGCTTTTTATATCGGGGGGATGATGGCAAATATTTGCAGTATTGTATGGTCTGTAATATGAGTAGATGGAAAGTTCCTGAACACAACGGGGAAGAAAGTTCCTAACAAGGTGTTGCGTTACTTTCCTATCATTCCTAGACTACAACGTTTATACAAGTCTATTCACACTACAAAACATATGACTTGGCATGCTATTGGAAAGTCTACGGAGAATGGTAAAATGCAACACCCAGTTGATGGTAAAGCATGGAAGAAGTTTGACAAGCTGAATTCGGATTTTGCTAAAGAACTAATAAATGTTCGATTAGGGTTGGCTACTGATGGTTTTAATCCGTTCGACAACCTTAGTCAGTCTTACAGCATGTGGCCGGTCATATTAACAACATACAACATGCCTCCGTGCTTATGCATGAAAGATACTTCTTTGATGCTGACGTTGTTGATTCCTGGCCCTAAATCACTGAGGAAGGACATTGATGTTTACTTGAAGCCTTTGATTGATGACCTTCAGAAATTATGGAAAACACCAGGTGTCTTGACTACAGACGCTGTTACAGGCACTGACTTCAATATGAGAGCGATGCTTTTATGGACCGTCAATGACTTTCCTTCTTGAAGTAGTTTGTTTCGGTGGAGTGGGCAAGGTTACATGGCATGCCTACATACAAAGTAGACACTCCATCTAGGTGTGTGATATGAAAAACAACTTATGTTGGTTATAGAAGATTCTTAAAAAAGAACCATAAATGGAGGAGGGACCATAAGACATTCAATGGTGAAATCTATGAAAGAGATCTGCCTAGAAAAGATACCAATGATTATATCTTGACTCAACTTGCGAGATTGCCCATACGTTTGCTAAGGAAACATGCAGATTATGGGGGTGGGAACATAAAACGTAATCATATAGTCGAACTGAACTAGACTAAACAGTTTGTTTTCTACGAGCTTTAATATTGGTCTTCTCTTTCTCTAAAACACAATTTAGATGTCATGCATATCGAAAGAGTATCTTGAACACTTTGTCAATGAATGACAAATATAAAGACACCGCTAAGGCAAGACAAGACTTGGAAACTATGGGCATACGACATGAGTTGTGGCTCAGAAACAAACAAAACAGGAAGTGCTTGAAGCCTCATGCTAAGTACTCCCTCACACCCGATAAAATAAAACAGTTATGTCAATACATCAAAACAATTAAACTATCAAATTGGTTCGGATCCAAGTTTAAGCAAAAAGAGACCAAAGATGATAACAATATAACAGGTGAGAAGTGACATAACTGTCATATAATGATGCAACGTTTATTTCCTTATGGACTTCAGCAATACTTGGACCCACACACTTATACACCTTTAATAGAGCTTTGTTCATTCTTTAAGCAAATTTACGCTCTAACTTTGATGGTGGATGACATGGTAAAAGCTAAAGACTAGTTGATCAATATTTTATGTAGTCTCGAGCAAATATATCTTCCTAATTTTTTTTGACATTATGATTCACTTGGTTATGCATTTACCTGAAGAGGTTATTGACATCGGGCATGTTTCATTCCGGTGGATGTATCGATTTGAAAGATACATGAAGAAGCTAAAAAACTATGTACGAAATAAAGCTAAGCTGGAAGGTTCAATAATGAAGGGTTATGTGGTAGACGAAGCATTAACTTTCTGTTCTCATTATCTTCGTGGTGTTGGGACAAATTTAATCGCCGACCATAATCAGGACTGTCCTTGCCCAACAAGTCATTTCTAGGTTTTTCGATCAATATGTAGTAAGTCTGGTAAATAGACATTGATTATGTTAGATCTCCAAGAAATGAAGAAAGTGATATGGTATGTACTACACAACAGTCATGAGATCGACACGTACCTGACCGCGTTCAAGAGGTTTGCATTTTTAGTTTGCAATTTATTTTCCCAAGTTATCTTTTTAATTTATTATAATATCATGAACATTTGTAGGGAATTCCCTAATAATGACATGCAACAAGATTTTTCAAGCTGGTTTGAGCTGAAGGTAAACTTACTATATGTATTTCCAGATAAATAACGACTATTACTCATCTCTATCTATTCTTATCTTTTTCCATAGATCCGTAAACTTTAGTTAGCTAATGTAACACCCCAACCCGATAAGGGTAGAAGTATCACAATATGGTGTCATATCAAAGCATACATAATGAACATAAAGCAACAGTGGAAGTCTTAAGCATAAATAATCAAAGGATTTAAGTCAACACGACTTAAACAATACATAAGTTTAATGAAAAGGAAATACTCCAAAGGAAAGAAACAACATAATGCAAGTCTAAATAAATGTCATAACATAATCAATGGGAATCTAAGATGACTAGGGCCAAAGTCTCCATATAAGTTCATCACTCAAACAAAAGCAATCCCCAGCTCCTAGCTTAGATACATGCCACAGGAAAAGAAAATGCTTCTGAGCTTAAAAAGCCCAGTGAACAGATATATAACAAAACGAATAATCGAAAGATAAGGAACGAAGATAACATAATCATATGGTGCATTTGGGAATATCATAAGGCATAAACAAAAGGATAATGAAACGGAAAGAAAGGTCAGTCATCTACCACGAGCCCATAACATATCACATCGTAACATATCATAAGTAACCATGGAGTGATCAGCTCCCAGAATGTCAAAGACGCTAGACACACCGACATTAGTCACCATATAAATCATATCATAGCATATCATAACATAACATATCTAGGATGCATCCATACGCCCTGTATAAATCATAGTGGCCATAATCATATCACAAAGCGCCGCGATAATATCATAAAAAGGGACGGTGTGGAACATCACTCGACCACACTAGAGTCATACCATTGGTGCATCAATGACATGGCCATATTACCTTCATGGCTAGGAAAGATATTTGGCTCGTATCAAACCTGAATGGTCAAAGCAAGGTCATAACATAAGGGTTCATATCAAAGGTTTATATCAAAGTTCATGTGAGAGGTTCATAATCAGAGGTTTATAATCAGAGATTCATAATCAGAGGTTCATAACAAAACTTCATAACAAAGGTTCACCAATCTAAAGGGTGCACAACAAAGTCATAAGGAAGCCCTAATAAGAAGGCTCAGAGCAAAGGCAATAAAATCAAGCTAATGTCAAAAGATGTGTATGAATCATGAGAAACCTTAAGAGATAAGGTCAGAATATCTGTACCTTATGTAACAGCAAAACAAATAAAAGCAGATGGGAACAAGAGACACAAAAGATCACTCCTTCCTCGAGGGATCTACAGAAGTGAAAGGACATACGTTTATTAGATGAGGTTAATGTGTTTTATTCTAGATTAAGTTCCTTTCTTTACCCCTTTAATGAATAACCCTTTAAGTTTTGTATTTACAAATCAATCCTTATGTTTATATATTAGAAAGAAATTTTTTCGAAACCTTAATTAGTTTTCGATTACCCATTTCATATGAATCCAATTTCTAACCAAAGTATATGACCCTGCTAGTTCAAAATAAACTAAATAAAAAACGTGTACATGTCGTGTGATTGGGTGTCGAATAGATTCAAGATAAAATGGTTTCATATGGGCCGAATATTAACTGCTCCATTTGCTACTTTATGTAATTACATTCATGATTTTTATGTGTAGCCTCTTATCACTTCACGTGAGGTTTTTTATTTATGCATGCATGATTTTAAATGAGACATGCCTATATATGGTTGGTATGTGCAAAAACACATACCTTTTCTTTATCAAATCTGGCCCAAAATAACCAGAAACGAGCCGTTAATGCCTAATATTTGTTGGTTTCTTGAGCTTATGCATGTGCAGGTACGGATATGACAAAACAGACAAAAGAAACCCAAAACAGAAGAAAACCGAGCACGAGAATGAGAAGAGTGCATAAGCCGATGCCGGGATGCTATTTTATGGGTTTTGGATGCTCAAAAGTCAATTTACGAAATCTCGGGACATGTCTTGGAAGTTTTCACATCTCAACCATCACCTTTCATTTCACCAAATTTCACAATTTACCCTCAACTTTCCCTATTTTACACAATTAACCCCTCACTTTCCCATATTTACCTTTTATACCTTACACCCCTCATTTTACCTAATTTACACATTGGTCCTTGGTAGTGTCTAATCTTCATGAATAGTCCTTATGTTATACATTTGGATACACTATGAAAACCAAGTCCAAAATTATCACAAATAAAAGCCCAACCCAATTTCCCTAGTACACATCCTAGTAAAAATACCCATCCACTCCTAAAATATTCATGGTCAAAGACCAGTCTACCAGGTCAAACATCCATTACCCTTTAAGCCGTATTCCATTTTAACTAAATACCCACTGGTCAAACAAAATAAAACCCAGTCAAAGTTCCTTTTACCTCGCCAAGACCACCATTTCTACTATTCAACTCCCATATCCAAAATTACCCTGCTCCCACCCCTTTTACCCAACTTAAGTACACCATCTAGAAGGTAATCGACATGTCGAGGGTGTGACAAAGACATGGATTGCCACAGTGGACAAATCCCAGCACCTCATTGGCTTAGACACCTCATGGAAATGATCTAACGGCTGTGGAAAGATGTGGTGATGCATAGAGGAATCAAAGGTTAAGATCGAGGTTCCTGCTTCGAGATCAAGACCCAAGCTCCTAAATCTGCTATAAATACCCTTGAGCATCACAAGAGCAAATTCGTCCAATTTTTCATTGTATTTACAATAGTTGTAACCATTTTGATTTTCATTGTATTTAATTCTGCTTTAGTTGTGATAAAATCTTGTTTATTAGTAATAATGGATTCCTTAAAAGTCAGTTTTAGTTAAATTCGAAAGGTGTTTTATGTAAAATGTTGATTTGTAATCCATTTTGAGTAGAAAAAGAGGTGTTTGGTTTAAGCTTGATTTTAGTGTCAAACTTAGTTTTTGGTTAATTGTTCAAATGGAATTGAGTAGTCTCAGTGTTTGAAACATGATTAGAGTCTAGTTGATAAAAGTCCTTTCTATTTTAAAGTCTTTAGTAATAATTTTTTTCACTGCACTTCGAATTAAGTTCTGTCCCAAATTATAGTTTTCAGCAGATTTCAATCAGTTTTTTATCTCATTTTTAGTCATTCTAAAAATTTGTAAAAATTAAAAATATCATTTTCAATAAGAGGTTTTGCTGTTACCAAAATGAAAAAAATCAAAAAAATATTTTGCTTAGTTTACTAGAAGCTCAAAGTAAGTGGTGTGGTCTCTCAATACCCTGCTACATCTGTAAGATCTCAGCCCTTTTCCAGCTTATTACTTTTTTTTTTTTTTTTTTTTTTTTCTTTTTTTTCTTTCTAGATTGCTTGATTAGGTACAATTAGCTTTTTTAGATTATTCATCATCCTTAGTTGCTTATCTAAGGTAGGTTTAGCTTAGTACATTAGGTTTTTTTTTCCCTCGCTTATTCTTAGATCCTTTAGTTTCTTAAAGCATTTTGGTCTTTTAGCTTTTAATTCAATTGAGCATTTAGGATTGTCCATGATTTGCTTATTTTGCTATTCTGCTTATTAGTATTTTAGACATTTAGGATTTGATAAAAGTTGTTGAATAAGTGTTTAGATTAGTTAAGATTTGTTAGGTGCTATTTTGTTAGCTTAATTTAGCCTTTAAAAACCTCACCATTCTGTCCCCTTAGTCTCAAAACCTATGGTCCCTTTAAGTGCTTATTCTCATTGTTTTAGCTTATTAGTTAGGATTAGTTGTCGTAATATAGTCATCTAATTAAGTTCTTAATCTTTCCCTTTAGCTTGATGTAGATTAATAAGTTCCATTTAGCTTAGTCTATTTTGTTCCTTTAAGTAATGTTTGGATTGTGCTTAACTGATTATCTAATCAGTTCTAAATTCTGCTTATTTAGTGTTTTTAATAGTTTGGGTTTGATAAAAGGTAGTTAAGGTAGTTTATTTTCAAATTGGTTAAGTTGAAAAATCAAAAAAAAAAAATGCAATCGATGTTCTCGATTAATTCCTTTAACCCAGTTTTACATCACATAGCTTATTTATAAGTTTGCTAAATTTCTACTTATTCTTTATGGATTTTTCTGCTTTTACATTTCTCCTAGATTAGTAGTAGTATAAAGTATTTTTCATAAAATTTTCATATTTTTCAAAATAGTATAGATATTTTTAATAATTAAATCATAATAAATAAATAAAAACTCGAAAAAATATTCCGCTTTTTCCTAAAATCATTTTTACTTGTATTCTTCAGTAGGAAAAATAAATTTTCATTTCCAAGGTTAATTTTTCAAATACTTTACGCTTTAGGCTCGGTTTTTACCAGCGCTCGCTTTTTGCGTTTTTCTTACATTTTGATATTTAAAAATTTCTTTTTGTCAAATTACTTTTCTTATTAGTTAGATTTAGTTTAATTTTCATAAAATTATCTTAAATTCCTTTTATGTAGTTTTAATTCACGTTTTTAGAATTCCCGTAGTTGCGTTTTTGGCTTAAATTGCGTTTTTGGTTATATTTGCTTTACGTAATTGTTTTATATGCTTATTTAGATCGTTTTAGTTTATGTTTCATTATCGTAGTGTAGAATCCCATTATCCTCCCTATTTTCCCATTCAAAAACTCGTAAAACACGACGTGAGTTATAAACTCCATTCATCCTTCGCTGGGAGAACGAACCGGGAAATACATTGTCTGGTATTTTTCGAAAATATCTATACTACAAATCTGAACATATCAAAATGGTGCCACTGCCGGGGAGGGCATGTAGTGAGTTTTTGATTCCGTCTCGATTCGTGTTTTGAAGATCCTTCCCCGAGAAGTTATTGTTTTTGTGAATATCTCTTTATAAAACCAAAAAAATCTAAAAAAGCAAAACATTCTTTCTAGAGTGTTTAAAACACCAAAAAAATTAAAAATCCCAACAAAATAAATCGAAACGTCAATTGTTACGTCGGCTCACCTTGAAAGTACATCCTATACACGGGGTTCTAGGAGGTCTTGACATTAAATTGCAAACCGAAGAAAGATCCACTCTTCTTTCCCGCCACGCTGCGATTACTTTTGAGAGCTACCGAGCACCGGTTGACGGGACGGTTACCAAAAATATTGTGTTTTCAAAGTTTTCTTAAATATAAAAACCCAAAAAGATTTCCCTTTTCAAAATTTGTTTTTCCTTTTATGTTTTCTATTTATCAAAACCCAAAAATAATCTTCGATTTCCTCTGAATGTTTAATTCTTATCTCCTCACCCTCTAATTTGTTTAATTCTCCACAATGCTTGATTTTTCACCCTTTGATCCCCATGATCTTCGGACCATGGAGGATTTCTATCGTCCATCACTTATCGGTTGAGGAGGACCGATCGTTCCGGGAACCAATTTTAGTTTGAAAAATCATATGGTTCGCCTCTTCGACAACATTGCCAATTCCATGGATTTCACGACGAAAATGCAAATGAGCACTTGAACAAGTTCTTATCTATCACTCAATCCATGAAGCAACCTGGCATTTCTCAAGATAATATCCGATTGAATCTCTTTCCATTCTCTTTAACCCACGAAGCCGAATCTTGGTTTTATACCCTTGAAAAATGTAACACCCCTAAATTTGGCACAGCGGAAGCATTCGGGTCGTGGGGCGCTACTAATTGGTATCACAACACAAAGTATAGAACAACGGTTTACATTAAGAAATTTTATAAACAAATGTATAAAGATTACATTATTCAAAAATATTGCGGAAATACAAGCCCATAATAATAATAAAGCGGTCCCAAAAATGACAGAGTATCCTATGACCGTGCCATGTCATGCAAAAAGCCCCAAAAACAAGCTGTCACGATAAACCTGAAAATACATGCTAAAAAAATGTCAACACGAGGTTGGTGAGTTCATAGGTTTGTAAATAAAGTTTTGCTGTGCATTGATATACGAGTAGGACATATGTATAAGTAATAGTGCTGGGCAAGTAGTAAAATGAAATGCAATCCACATCATGAAATCCGACCACCACGTGGTCCCGTGCATAATAGGAATCCAATCAGTTATTATTGCAAACCAGCTGGAGCTAAACTGTAGGATAAATGACATAATAGGAATCCAAACAAGTCCAAGACCTGGATAAATGAAATCTGTCAACCACTACAAGCACTCATGCACACAATTACATACACATATATGTCCCAAAATGAAATTATATGAATTTGGCACAGCGAAAGAAATAAATTTATTGTAATGATAATTGAATAACTGAATAAGTTATTTAGCGAAGCACATAAAGTTTTCACGTTTTACAATAAAGTTCTTGTTTTTAAGTTCAAATTGGCTCGAGAAAGTCCGAAATGAAAAAAAAATAGTAATCAATATGATTTAGTATTAAATTAGGCTCTTGAAAATTACCGGATGCTATAGTCTACCGTCCTTAAAAGAAATCGCGTCCTCGCGATTTAACTCGTGACATTCGATAGCGTAGTGTCTCAGAGGAGGTGACAATACGGGCAGCTAATAAGGGAATCTGATCCTATGGAACTTATAGGGTAATTTGTGAAAATGACGAGACAATGTCGAGACTTGGTAAATGGTTATCTATAGTTTCAAGCGGAGGTGTAGGAGTCACTCATAAAGTTCGGTTTAGTTACAAAAGGAAATATTAGTTGTTCAGTTTTAAATGTAGCAGTATAAAATGCTTTCTAAAAGAGTAAATAGTTAATAAAAGGGTTTGTAAAACAGTTTATAGTAGTAAGAAAATTAATTTATTGTTTATGAATAGCAATACAGTCAAAAGTTTTGATTTCATGATGTATTAGTAAACATTTTGTAGGATGATCGCAAAATGTTTTGTATGATAATTGAAAACAGTTTGTATGTTAATAGTGGCACAGTTTATTATGATATGAGAGGGTAGCAAAGATAACTGGTGTTCCCGAAGGATGAGCGAAAGTTTAGGCGTCCGTTCCCAAGGTAGCGGTTTAGGTTACTCCTTAAAAATCTCAAGGGTTCTGTCGAGTATAGAATCTTTGTCTCTCTCGAAAGGAGAATTTAGCAAGTCCGAAATACGACTCTAAATGAGAGGTTGATAGTTACTAGCAAATCGATTAGTTGCCTCAGCAGAGCACTTAGTACTCAACGTGAAAAGTACAATGTTCGAGTACAAAGTTATAATTCCAAAAGGTATCTGATTACTAGACAATACCAATTCGAGATCTAAATAAAAGTGAACGTCGACGGTTCCAACCGGTTATGCTAAAAGCTTACACGTTGATAGAGCGCAAAGGTATATCATCAAAAGAACGGCATCGATGGAACAACATCGATTGAAGATAAGGCTTGAGGTAGAGGCGTCTGTAACAAGGCTATAAACAAAGCAGGGCTACGAGAATAAGCGATTTCCACATTCTCAACAACATACAATGTCACAAAATATATCAATCCAAATTCAAACGCAACCGAGACCAATTCCAAACACTCCAATAAACTCAGATGACTTCACGCAGCCCGAATGCAAATTAGTGACCATTCGGGTCCAACTCGACCCATTGCAAGACGAGATTAGAACAGTTCTAACGATTCAAAGAAAAAAAAATCGGTAGTCCTATCATGACTAGACGGCGACGAAAGCGTCTATACAAAAGGAAAAAAAAACGCGATAAACAAGAATTGTGATGCCAGTGTGTTGTGGATATGGGTAAACTTATAAAATTCGATGCTCAAATACACACACCAAAAACTTTACCTAAAAATCAAACTAGAAACCATCTGGACATAATACTATTATAACTACTCCAAGTATCGAAAAATTCACCTATGAGTCGGGCATAGGTGATCAAGCTATGTCCCATCCCCTGGTGAATATAGGTGATCAGCCTATATTCACCCGAGGTTCAATGAATTTTGATATACTTGACTTAGTTACTCTGGCATCATGTCTTTCACTTCCCAAAACCCATTTTCAAAAGACTAAAACAAGTGTCCAAACTCACTGTCAAAAGATGAAATTTCGTATAGAAAGAAGTGCAACGCTACAATAATTGTGATACGTAAGCATAAGTATGTCAAGGATAACTACTGAATATAGTGAAAAGTAAATGGATATACACATTCAATAGTAAGGCACACATCTCATCAAATATATTAGAAACCAAAGTCACAAGTGAGGCATCAGCTTGGCAGGCAGGCTTGTGTCGGTCATAGGGTTAAGTTTTCGAAAAAGTGGTTATAGTCTAGGTTTTGAAAATTGCCCAGTTCCCTATAACCTTGGCTCTAATACCAATTGTAACACCCTAAATTTGGGACAATACGGAAGCATTCGGGTCGTGGGGCGCTACTAATTGGTATTACAACACAAAGTATAGAACAACGGTTTACATTAAGAATTTTTATAAACAAATGTATAAAGATTACATTATTCAAAAATATTGCAGAAATACAAGCCCATAATAATAATAAAGCGGTCCCAAAAATGACAGAGTATCCTATGACCGTGCCATGCCATGCCAAAAGCCCCAAAAACAAGCTGTCACGATAAACCTGAAAATACATGCTAAAAAAATGTCAACACGAGGTTGGTGAGTTCATAGGTTTGTAAATAAAGTAGTAAATCAGTTTTGTTGTGCATTGATATACGAGTAGGACATATGTATAAGTAATAGTGCTGGGAAAGTATTAAAATGAAATGCAATCCACATCATGAAATCCGACCACCACGTGGTCCCGTGCACAATAGGAATCCAATCAGTTATTATCGCAAACCAGCTGGAGCTAAACTGTAGGATAAATGAAATAATAGGAATCCAAATAGTCCCGAAGACTGTTGGATAAATGAAATCTGTCAACCACTACAAGCACTCATGCACACAATTACATACACATATATGTCCCAAAATGAAATAATATGAATTTGACATAAACGAAAAGAAATAAATTTATTGTAATGATAATTGAATAATTGAATAAGTTATTTAGCGAAGCACATAAAGTTTTCACGTTTTACAATAAAGTTCTTGTTTTTAAGTTCAAATTGGCTCGGAAAGTCCCAAATGAAAAACAAATAGTAATCAATATGATTTAGTATTAAATTAGGCTCTTGAAAATTACCGGATGCTACAAAAAACATTCAATTCATACTTGGGAAGAGATGTTTCACAAGTTTCTTTCAAAATACTTTCCATATTTGAAAACGATGCAGCTGAGGAAAGAAATTCTTAATTTCCAGCAATTACCCAAGGAATCCGTATTTTAAGCTTGGGAAAGATTCAAAACGTTATTGAAGAAATGTCCTGATCATTGAATTTTGCTTCTTGATCAAATCCTAATCTTTTATCATGGTATCACTACGATTGATCGAGAAAAATCAGATTTGAAGCTTGGGAAAGATTTAAAACGTTATTGCAGAAATGTCCCGATCATCGAATTTTGCTTCTTGATCAAATCCTAACCTTTTATCATGGTATCACTACGATTGATCGAGAAAAAATCATGTTGGTAGCCGGTGGAAATCTCATGCAGAAGACCCCTCAAGAAGCGTATGATTTGATCGAGAATTTGACACATCATTATTATTAGTGGGATGCTGACGTTCCTTACGATTCTACCACTATGTTGAGTGATCATTATTCCGAGAAAATTTCCGTTATGAGTGCTCAAACTGACGTCTTTGGCAAGCAAGAAAGATATATCAGTCACCATTATCAACAAAGACCAAGTCATCCGCCCGCCTTTTACTATTCCGACTCTGACGATAGTGATGATGATGAACCGTTTGAAGAGGAGAACTTAATGATCAATGATGATTCTTTGAGTGGCAATCCAAACTCTTGAATCTCAAAAACATTCTTCTCAAAAGACCATTGCTCAATTTCATAAAGATTTTTCAAAACTAGAGGCACATTGCATCTCTCTTGAACTTAAATTACAAAACAAATCTTTTCTTCGAACATAATGGTCAGTATTCAAATGAACAAAGTAATCATGTGGAAACATTAGTAAAAGAAAATGAGCATTTAAAGGCTCAAATTCAAGCAAAGGGCTTGCACATGTTGCTTTACAAAACAAATTGAGAAGATTAACTGGCAAGAGTGTGGATACTAAGTTTGCAAAACCAACAATCTTGGGAAATCATCTCTTCAACCTATCAGAAACCAATCAGTAGTTAGACAACCAACTGCATTTAAATCTGAACGATCAAAATCTTCAAAACCACGGTTTGCCTCCCAAGTTGTTGAGAATAATCATTTGACAAATCCTGTCATTCCACATTCTTGGCCTAAGAAAAATGCTTTTGTTTCTGTTAAACCTGTTTCTATTAAATCTGTTTCTGTTAAACCTCTACAAGTAGTTGCACCTGGCCCATCTAGGATTAGTTCGAACACAGTGTCTAAACCGAGCATCAAAATTCAATATTCATATGATACAAATGACTTGCACAAGAACTATGATCTAGAAAAGGCTAGGAAAAGGGCACTACTCCAAAAGGATGGAATCTTAGGTTCACGACCTGGTGTATCACCTTCGAGTGCATTACTGAACACTGCTTGTAGTAGCAAACCAAAACCTAAGTTAACTTAAACAGTTAGAAATAAACCCGTTGATCTAAAAGTAAAATTTCAGAAATCTAATAGGTGGATCAATATAGGACGCAGACTCTTCCCAAAAGAAGTTTCAACATCCCTTAGATCTAACCTTAGATGGATACCAACGGGTAGATTTTTCAAAACTGTTGGTCTTAGGTGAATTCCTACCGGCAAGATACTAAGTAGTTGCACCATAACAAGTGTGAAACCCTCTACATCCATCCCTGAGGTAGGAAAGGAAATCATCAAAATAGCATGTCTGTGTGTCAATAAGATTATTGACACTACATCTTTATGCTTCTAACATCTGGAACCCAATTTCACTTGGGGATCCATGTTTTTCTTTCTTGCCCCCCTTCTATTTTCTATACATGTACAACATCTATGGCTCCTACTACAAAACAGTGTAGGACCCATTTCTCATCGTCAAAATTATCCTGATCCATCAGCTGCATCACAAATTGTACTTAATCGTCAAGAATT